>OX578215.1:14670000-15100000 GCA_951216915.1 Tetheella fluctuosa | reverse complement strand
TGTCACGAGTCCAGAGGTTTTACCTCATCTAAAAATATGCGTACCGCGCTAAAAGAAGTTTACACTTCAAAAATTATAAAAGAAAAATACAATTACTATTTTTTTAAAATTTTATTTATTTGGTTTGCCAACGTATATTACACGAAATCTTAAAGTACTAAACAATAATACACTGCAACTAACATAGTGTAAACACAATTTAAATCAAACACAGCATGATTAATTTCCTTTTTTTAAATAAAACACCTTTTCTTTTACTCATATTATTATTATAACAATACACTGACGGACACATAACTGCATCAAAGTTCAGGATTACTTTCAAATACATATTTTTAATAAGTACTTATGAAAACTTTTAAAATTTACTTTTACATCAAAAGTGTACTGTGTGCCGTAGTAACTATTTATTTATCTGTGGTTGTGCTCACACAGCGGTGGGGCGGGCGGCGCGGTTCGGCAGGACGGTGTTAAGCGGCCGTGATTTTAGAACCAAATACGGAATAACTTGGTATTCAAAATGTCGCATTTTGATATTAATGGTATCTATTGTATTTATTAGTTTGGTTTTATTGATACTCTTTACTTTCACGTATAATATTTTTTACATACAACATACAACATGATATTATTTTATATGTTCATGAATACCTATTACATTCATCCCCCAAAAGGACCTCAGCTAGTTTTTTAGGACCTCGTAAACATGGTGAAAAACACACCCTGTATTATTGCACCATCCGATAGTGTCGCTAATAAGGATCAATTTCTGCGAAGTAATGATATACGGCAAACGATTCTCATCAGCGACACAATCGGATGGTGTAATAATACAGTGTTTTTTATTTCAAAATCAACGGGTTCGATTAGTGGCTAGGAATATTGATTTTACAAAAATCCAATGATGCAGTTTTAGTTTTCATCAAAATCGCAATTCCTTTATTATAGTTAAGGATTCGGTCATCCACGCCCACTTGATAAATTCACACCTATTCGCACCGGATTATCGTTATCCAATAACGTGGGCGTGAGGTCACACCTGCACTTGCAGGGAACTGTCCCAGGCGCGCGCGTTGACCTGCCGCAGCGTGGCGCGCAGCGAGGCCCCGGGGCCCAGCGCCAGCGTCAGCGGGAACGAGTCGCCGCGAGGCCGCGCGTACAGCGCGTGCAGCGTCTGCTCCCAGCGCACCGCGCGCGTCACGTGCCGCGCCAGCTGCCGCCGCACGTGCGCCGCGTCCCGGTACACGCGCCCGTCCACGCAGGAGTAGACCGGCACGCGCGGCGCCGCCAGCTGCGGCCGCAGCGCGCCCAGCGCGGCGCGCACCGCCTCCTCGGCTCGCGCCATCAGCGGCGTGTGGAACGCGCCCTCGACGCGCACGCGCGCGCTGCGCCGCACTCCGAACTCGGCGCCGCGTCGCTCCAGGAAGCGCAGCGCCCGCTCGTCGCCCGCGACCACCTTGCACCCGGGGTACAGGTAGTTGGCGACCTGGCACACGGGCTCGGCCACGTCGGCCGCGGCGTCGTCGCGCGCGGCCCGCAGCGCCGCCGGCAGCCGCGCGTCGGGGGCCGCCCACACGGTGAGCATGCCGCCGGCGCGGTCGGCCGCCGCGGCGCTCATGGCGGCGGCTCGTAGCTCGACGAGCCGCAGCGCGGTCTCCAGGGGCAGCGCGGCGGCGAACACCAGCGCGGTGATCTCCCCGAGCGAGAAGCCGGCGGCGGCGCGCACCCGCTCGAGGGCGGCCGGCCGCTCGTCCCGCACGCGCTCCAGCGCCGCCAGTGACGTCACCAACACGGCGATCTGACAGCGCCGGTCCAGCTCGGCGGCGGGGCCTTGCGTGCACACGCGCGCCACGTCCCACCTGGCGGTGGAATATTATATTCGACTTAGTATGCTATGTTGTGCAAACTCGGAATGTAGCTAACTACGACATCCGCCGATACGCACACCCGATGCCCGAAATAAATCAGTTATTCATATAAATAAATATTAAATCCTGCATCATGTGCATCATACGAGCAGGCCTGTTATTAATTTAATCATGATGGTTATGTTTGTTGATACTTGTGATGGGGGTTTTAACATAACCAAGACAATGTTCAGAGCTATGGAAGATCATACAAATTGAAACTTTTCTTTTCTGTCTTTTTAGGGTTCCGTAGCCAAATGGCAAAAATCGGAACCCTATACTGTCGAAACTTGGTAAGAGATGTATTCTGTGAACCGCATCAAGATTTTTACACAAAAATAGAAAAAAAACAATAAATTTTGGGGGTTCCCCATACATAGAACTGAAACTCAAAAATTTTTTTTTCGTCAAACTCATTAGTGTGGGTTATCTATGGATCGGTCTTCAAAAATGATATTATTGAGGTTTCTAGTATCATTTTTTTCTAAACTGAATAGTTTGCGCGAGAGACACTTCCAAAGTGGTAAAATGTTGGTAACTTCTAAAATAAGAGAATGATAAAACTAAAAAAAATATATGATGTACATTACCATGCAAACTTCCACCGAAAATTGGTTTGAACGAGATCTAGTAAGTAGTTTTTTTTTAATACGTCATAAATCGTAAACCGCAATTTACCTTTCATTCAATCAACTCAAATATAAAAAAAAATGGCAAAAAGCAGGTCTTACAGCACAAATAAAGGAAAAATTCTAAAAAATAAAAAAAGTTTAAAATTAAAGGGTGTCCCCATACATACATAGTTACGCCAATTAATAAAGACCTGAGTTGTATGGGCGCTCATACAATTTAGAGGTCAAGCTTAATTGGCAACAACCTCAAACACAGTAAATAAATAAAATTGTGCATTTCCCGTGATGGACGAACGATGGACGAAGTTTGTACGGAACCCTCGGTGCGCGAGTCCGACTCGCACTTGGCCGGTTTTTCTATCCTACGGATGTGAAGAACAAGTTTTCCTGGCTACGTTATGCTTGGTGGATTCATACAAAAGAAGTTTAGGATAGTTTTAAAAATAAACCATTGTCCCTCTTTTCTGTTTTATGTGTTAATGCTTAGTATATTGTTTTAAAAATTGTTAAACATTCAGTCAATTGTTTCAGGTTTTGAGTTAATTCTTAAACTGAATAAATGGCTTTGGTTTTGACCTTGACTGTCAATATCAGCCCACCATGTGCCACTTTGCTGACTTTTCAGTGAGAATTTAGCTAACAGTCTTAATCAGGGGACAAGAAACTAAGTTATCAACATCAAACATACTTATGCAATGGTCATTCGAATTCACTAACACACAACTGGCAACATTTTGCTCAAACTGCTTTAGTCTCAAGGGAAGAAGTGATTCAAAATTGGAAACCAACTAATACACATGTACGATTTTGAGTCTTTGAGAGGTTTATTTGGTTTTAGCACAATTCATATTTGCACTGTTTTTCACTGAGTAGGAAAGAACTGGAAACTTGTCATGGCATTGTAGATGTGTAATAGGAACATTATGCCAGAATGTGGTAGATGGCGTAAGATCATGCCTTTTTAAAGGTCATAATCCGTTTTGAAAATGAAAATATTTTTTATTCAAATAGGCCTTCACAAGCACTTATGAATAGTCTGACTCTAACGCACGGTTCGGAAGGTTGCTTTTACTGAGAAGAGCCGGCAAGAAACTCAGCAATTACTCTTTTCAAAACCAATTCAGATTCATTCATCATCATCTCAGCCGCAAGACGTCCACTGCTGGACATAGGCCTCCCCCAATGATCTCCAATAGGACCGGTCTTGGGCGACCTGCATCCAGCGTTTTCCAACGAACTTTACAAGGTCATCTGTCCACCTTGTAAGCGGACGTCCTACGCTGCGCTTGCCGGTCCGTGGTCTCCACTCCAGAACTCTTCGGCCCCATCGGCCATCCGTTCTGCGCACTATGTGGCCTGCCCATTGCCACTTCAACTTGCCAATCCGCTGGGCTATGTCGGTGACCCTAGTTCGTCTACGGATCTCCTCATTCCTGATTCGATCGCGTAGAGAAACCCCGAGCATAGCCCTCTCCATGGCTCGTTGAGCGACTTTGAGCTGCTTTATGAGGCCCACAGTGAGAGACCACGTTTCTGTGCCATATGTCATCACTGGTAACACACACTGGTTGTAGACAGATTCATTACATCAAATTATTTATCTAGTCTCACTGACAATATGTGTGTGTTATATGACAGTTATAACACACAATATGTTATCACTGAGACTATTAACAGGTTTATAAATCAAATAATAACAATAATAGTACACAAAAGTAACAAATCTACCAAGCATTAGTCTTTGAAATAATCATTTACAGTATAATAAGCATTTTCTACTAATACAGCTTTAATCCGTTCCTAAAATTTTTGCAAAGGCAAATTTAAAATTGAAGTAGGGATTCTATTATAGATGCGTGTACTTAGTCCTAGAAATGAGCCTTGCACTTTCTGGAGTCTATAGGCAGAGGTTACAAGTTTGTGCTTATTTCTAGTATTGATAAAGTGCACATCACTTTTTTTCGAAAAAAGACTAATATTTTGATGCACAAATAATAGATTTGCAAATATATATTGAGATGCAACTGTGAGTATGCCAGTTTCTTTAAACTTATCTCTGAGGGAAGTTCGAGAGCCCTAGTTATAAATAGCTCGCACTGCCCTCTTTTGTAAAATAAAAATTGTTTCTATATCAGCAGCTTTACCCCAAAGTAAAATGCCATAGGACATGACACTATGAAAGTAACTAAAATATACTAATCGAGCTGTATCTACATCTGTAAGCTGTCTAATTTTTCTAACTGCATAAGCTGCCGAACTGAGTTTTGCCACCTGATGAAATTTGGGAGCCCCATTGAAGCTTTGAGTCTAAAGTAATCCCTAAAAATACTGTTGACTCAACAAGATTTAGAGCTTCATTATTTAACATTAAATTACAGCCTACTTTTTTTACGTTGGGTAATGCAAATTTAATACATTTAGTTTTTTTGCATTTAACACTAGATTATTAACAGTAAACCAATTCAATACCTGAGTTAATGCGGCGTTTACATCGTCATATACTAAACATTGTGATCATTCACAACATAATGGCTGAATGAATTATTTAATTATTAATATCATAATGACATAATTTTTAAGGCGATGATAGATCAGTGGTAGTGACGTCAGACGCTGCGGCGAAGGTAACTACAATGAGCTTGAGCTTTCGGTGAAGGAAAACATCGTGAGGAAACCATAGCACGGTGGTAGGGTACTTTGTAGTACCCGCCTGGCTGGCTACCACCCTCAAGTTGAAAATCTGTCGCCAAACACCTATTGGTGTGTTCCGGCAGCTGCACTTGAGATCCTGGTAGGCATAAAATCTTGGCTGACTAGGGCACAGGTTTCAGAGAGCCATCATAGATTGGATTGGCTGCCTGTGCGTGGGAGCCCATAGGGGTTTCTTTTAGGATGGTTTTAGAATGTGTATGAGTCGATGAGTAGTCTTAGGTGTGGTAAAAAGATAGTCACCCCACTACTTGCGAGGCGAGGTCGTAGAGGTCGCGAGCGGCGGGCACGGCCAGCAGAGCGGCGCCCATGCCGACCACCTGCGACCCCTGCCCCGGGAACAGCAGGACGGCCGTGTCTCGTGGCTCCACGCGGCTGGCCGGGGGCGGAGGCGAGCGGTCGCGCCGTGGGTAGGGCTGCGTGGCCCACCGCAGGGCCGGCGAGGCCGCGACTTCGGCTGGCTCACCGAATGCGCTGGCCTCGTCCAGCAGCCGCCGCAGCGGCCCATCCTCGACCTCGCCGCCCGCCGCCCCTAAGCCCGACCCCGAACTTGTTCTAGAGCAGCGCCCGCGCCGCGCTTCCTGCCCTGCTCGCGCCGCCGCCCGCGCGCGCGCTCCTCTACATAGCACCATGTTCAACATCTTCGTCACCGTTGACGATTCGAGATTATAACTATCATTAGTAATTACTTCTCTAGACGGTCGAGACCTGATCTCTTAGGACCCACGGTTTAAATACATTATTTCTTCACATTTAAAAGAAAATTTTTCAATTTCAATTATTCGCTTGCTCCTAAACAGACTAAAACGTAGTGATTTAATCCTCTTTGAGACAGACCACACCGACCACCACAGAGTGATTATATACTCTTTGCAGATAACTTTTAAATACATGTGGTTACTGTGGTTAGAGATGTTCAACTCGATTTATGTTTAGTTCGAGTTGACTCGAATTGATTTCTCCCTAACTCGAGTTTGGGCTGGCGGTAAATGAACGAATCAATCGAAAGAGCGAGAGCGCGATTCATTTGTTGGGTACACGCTTTAATACTCCCCCGAATGACACCGACGATGACACGAAGTTTTCCGATCATATCAACTTTATTCAATGGTCACAATTGTCACAATATTGCAGATTTGACGTTTGAGGTTATATTACGTTATCTATAAAAGTGAAGTTATCCGTAAAGCTGTAAATTATATATGTAAACTATAAAAACCTTTTTATTTCAATCCTACCTACGAAGTTTAGCAATGATAATTGACCTAGCAGAGAGTTGGATGACTGTCAATTTCAGCCCACCATGTGCCACTTTGCTGACTTTTAAGTGAGAATTGAGCTAACAGTCTTAATCAGGGGACAAGAAACTAAGTTATCAATATCAAACATACTTATGCAACGGTCAATCGAATTCACTAACACACAACTGGCAACATTTTGCTCAAACTGCTTTAGTCTCAAGGGAATAATATAATAGCGTTTAGGGGCTTCGGTACCAGGCAACCAAGTGCTGGAATAACATACCACCACCACTTAGGTTGTTAACATCTAAATCCACTTTTAAAAATCGAGTCAAACTGATGTTGTTAGAAAATCAAAAATCGGGGTTGTCTGGTACCAATAGCCATAGTGCACCCTTTACATGCTGACAAGTGAAGGCTTGGGACTGTTTTCTTTCACACTTATTAATATAATTATTGCACATAAATAACATTATTTCTCATTGACATGCAAATATAAATTTCAATTTTATTTTTATTCATTACACATTTATTAATTTACTGACATTACGGCTTCGGCAGAATACCAGCGTCTGCTGCTACAACCAGTAGACATTTGCTGAGTCGAAGCCATTTTGCTGCTGTAGCACACATCAAATCTTTTGTTTTATTTACTTATTTATTTTATTATTGTTTTGATAAGTAGGTACTCACATGATTGTTGCAATTTTTTTTTTTTTTTGTGTATTAATTTCTTGTATTTTTAATCTTAAATTGTTTTAATTTGTGATTTATTGTAGAATGTTATGTGTGTCTATATGTAGAAAATAAATGAATGTCTAATAAGTGATTCAAAATTGGAAACCAACTAATACACATGTACGATTTTGAATCTTTGAGATGGAAGAACAAATATGTAAAAAAGTAATTAGGAACAAATCATACACTCAGTTTCTTCCTGCTAACTTGAGTTCAATTCGAGTTACCTGAATTTCAACTCGTGCATACTCGCGACGACTCGAGTCGTGTTTATTCCGAGTTGGCACATCTCTACATGTGGTGTGGCCGCAATCAGTGCTGCCAACAATAATATTGAAATTCTGCCGACTTTATTACGATATTCCGTTAGAAATCCGATAAATCTTGCATTTTTCTCGTTAGTAAAATTATAGTTCAAGTTTAATAAAGTTAAGTGCAAAAATCTTTAAAAAGAACCGAAATCTATGTTATCTAATTCATCGTCAATATTTGGGGTCTCAGTAATTTCGGATGTAGTAGAAGTTGACGGCAAAGATCGCAACATTATTTTACTCACTGCTTGTACCTTGTCTATGACGTAGTACATTCCCGTACATGTGTAGTATTTTACGAAGAAAGAGTTGCCATATGAGAAATAACAATTTCGTTTTGATTTTTGAAGAAAAAAAATAAATTTGGAAATATAAAAATAAATCTATTTTGTTTAAATAATAATCTTTACTACTAAATTCCGCTAAAAACTCCGCTACCCATCAACATAATATTTCTTCCGTTTCTTCATAACTGAATCCGCTAGATATGACGGGAAATCCGTTACGTTGGTAACGCTAGAGTATTTGACATTCAAATCAGCAACTTTTTATGAAATGTCAAAACGATAGGTTTATATGGAGTTTTGTGGGGCGAAAGGGAAAAAAGTAAAAAATATGGAGTTTTGTATGAAATACAAGCATGTGACGTCATAAATAAATAAATAGACATTATTCCTCACACACGGCCACCTGACCCCAAACTAAGCAGAGCTTGTACTATGGAAGCCAGATAACTGATATACTACTTTTCTTTTGTAAATACATTCATATATAGATAATTACACCCAGACACAGAACAAACAGGCATGTTCATGTACACAAATATTTGTCCTGAGTGGGAATCGAACCCACGACCTGCGGCGTGATAGATAGGGTATCTTACCAACCTCGCCAACCAGCCCGTCATAATTGTATAGCATACTCTTTATGGTTAGATTGATCATTAAAAATCGTCATAATCATCATCATCATCTCAGCCGCAAGACGTCCACTGCTGGACATAGGCCTCCCCTTACGATCTCCAATAGGACCGGTCTTGGGTGGCCTGCATTTTCCAACGAACTTTACAAGGTCATCTGTCCACCTTGTAAGCGGACGTCCTACGCTGCGCTTGCCGGTCCGTGGTCTCCACTCCAGAACTCTTCGGCCCCATCGGCCATCCGTTCTGCGCACTATGTGGCCTGCCCATTGCCACTTCAACTTGTATGTCGGTGACCCTAGTTGGTCTACGGATCTCCTCATTCCTTTAAATTCATTAAAAATCGTAATAAGGATAAATTTAATAAAATAATCGTGGTTTCCCCTTTTTTTTAGATGTTTTATTCATTGGTAAGTGTTGGATAATTTATTTTGAATACAGGCAAATACCCTATTATTTACACGACGAGAAAAAAGTAAATAGGTCTTATAAAAACATTATTAGTACTGGCAACACCGAACACGTCATGTTACTAGTCTTCTTTGACAGTTGGCAGTCAACTTAGTGTTGCCAAGTTAGCCATATTTTGGCTAACTTGGCAACATGCAGCTAAGTCTAGCAGCATTTATGATTGATTTAACCAAAAATATAAATTATTATTTGCTAAATATTTTAGTCACAATTTTAGCAACTTCTAAATTATTATATTTATTTATATAGGAACTCCAACAAAAAAGCACATAACACTATTAAAAATATTACAAATAGTATACAGACTCTGTGCATCTTCAGTTACAGGAGATCACAGCATGCGTTCTTAACAGAATGATTACTTATAATATAAACATACTATAACCATATTATGGTGAGTAAAATAAAAATTGAAGGTGAAAAATAATTTAGAAAAAAAATATATATATATAAACATAGCTTAACATTTCCTAGAAAGGAAATGATTATGGACATTTCTTTGTAAGATAAGTAAACTATCACAAAAAATATCATAGTCTAAAGACCCAGAAAGGTCGTTATAATCTGACCATTCTAGTCCAATTTCAATCCTGTTTTTATGGACTTCGCAAAAAGGAGACCAAACCTGGGAACCATATTTAAGAATACTACGAACTAGGGAGCTGTAAAGAAGAAGTCTAATTTTTGCGTGATTAAATGTTTTTGAATTTCTTGAGATGAAGCCACTCATTTTAGAAGCTTTATTTAAAATGTTATCCAGATGTGCATTAAAAGATAGTTTGCAATCTATAAATACTCCTAGGTCACGTATGCAATCAACTCTTTTAATATGCGTATTGTAGATTGTATAATTTGATTCTACGGGGTTTTTACTTCGAGTAAAAGATATGTGGTGACACTTATCCGCATTTAAAATCATATTATTAAATTTTCACCAGTCGCTGAGCCTATTCAGATCATCCTGAATCAATTTACAGTCATCCAAAGAGTTTACAGGCATTACAATTTTTAGATCATCGGCGAATAAGTAAGCTTGTGTATTATGAAAGCACTCAGTAACAGAGTTAATAAAAAATAAAAATAAGAGGGGACCTAAGTGAGATCCTTGTGGAACGCCAGAAGTCGCAATAAAGTTATTAGATTGGGCTCCATTTAATATAACACCAAAATCCTCTAGTGGTGATAAAAGTATACGATGATCGACTTTGTCAAACGCCTTACTGAAATCAGTGTAGACGGCATCTACTTGAGAGCGTTGATTTAGATGGTTTGATAATAATAATAATAATAATAAATAATCTGTAAATGCCACAAGGTTGGTAGTAGTGGACCTATTCTGAATAAAGCCATGTTGTCTTTCTGTATGTTGCGCTTTAACTAAACTATTAAGATACGGGTAAACTAGAGTTTTTAAAATCTTGGGAAAAATAGATAAAATAGAAATAGGTCTATAATTATTTATATTACTTTTATTTCCTTCTTTGTATATGGGGACAATTTTAGGCTCTTTGCAAAGACTAGGAAAGAGGCCAGTGCGGATGGACTCATTAAAAATATAGGTTAAAGGTAAGGACATTCGTTTAGCACAGTGAGTTAAAAATATAGGTGGAAAGCCGTCTGGCCCAGGGCCCTTATCTAAATCAAGTGTTTCTAATTTATTGAGCACTGCAGATTCTGACAGAGTTATAGTATTGAGCGAATTAGGTTAAGCAGATAAGACAACATTGTTACTCAGATCAGAGATGTGAGGGCTTATAATATTGTAGATAGGTGAGAAATTTCTTGCAAATAAATTACTTATTTTAGTTGCGTCTGTCGCTGTTTTGCTATCTAGTTGCATGCTAGAGGGTATATTGCTTCTTTGTTTGCGCTTCTGCTTTATAAATGTCCAAAAGTATTTAGGATTACGACTTATACTATATTCAAGACGATCACTGTAGTTTTGAAAGCATTGTTGCATCAATTTCGTAGTACGATGTTTTAAGATTTGCAAGGTGACTTTGTCCATAGGATTTTTATATTTTTTGAAGCGCAACTCACTCTATTTTTATACAATTAGTGAAAATGTTAGGCCAGTCAGTATTGTCCAACTCATATTTTCATAGTCTGCTTTGAAAAAGTTAGGTCTAGCAGTTTGACACGATCTGAGATTGTTGTCAGTGTCCAGATTAAAGACAAATTCTATCGGAGGGTGATAGTTATCAACTACGCTTAGCGACTCATCCGCTTCCACAAGGGACACATTAGTCTCTGATGAAAGAACCAGATCTAATATTCTAGATTTTATATAATTAACAAAGTTTAATTGTTTTAGGTCATTAAGGGCCATAAATTCAGAAACGAGATGATAAAATGGGCATGTAGACTGTGTAAGAGAAACCGGAAACTCATTATCAATCCTTGACCAGCTCAGATTAGAAAGATTAAAATCTCCAACAATTAAAGAATGTGCGTACTTTGACAGATTAATGCTAGCAGTATCGACAAACGACAGTATCATTAATTTAAAGATTTTGTAATGAGCTCACGTCCTTGATTACGATTGCTTGGATGGTATCCGATTTTCTGACAAAAATGCGGCCGCTTCTAACCTAAATAAACTTATATTCCTTTTCTTTAGCCTTGATTCTCGTAGCCCTGTGAAGTTCCTTGTTGTATGCTGAAAGATGCTCTGTCACATATATAGCTTTCTTGTCTCCGCCTATGCCCAAATGACTCGAGTTGAGCTTGTCTAATGGATGAGTTTTATTAAACATTATGATTGCTGCAAGAAACCCATCGCGTACTAGAGGACTCTGAAACTTAACAATTATAGACCTTGGTCGAGTTGTTGTGGGATTGTTTTTAGCCACTCTTGTACATAAATGAATTTCACTATCTTTAAGTTCGTATGAAACAGTTTTGGCTAGTTGTTTGGTAAGAGTAATAAGATTTTTGGATTTATATTCAGGCACACACTGTAGTTCAATATTGGAGGCACGGGCATGTTGTTCTATTTGTGCTATACGATTAGCGAGGCCCTTGTTTGCTGTACTCAAAACTGCTAAATCTTTTTGTAAAACAGTACTCATCTCGAATGCCTTGTTAATCTGACTTGATTTCTTGCAATTGTGGGGTTATACATTTCTTTATCAAGTTAGTCACGTCGTTGGTTAAAGCATTATTAATCTCTGTTCTTATAATATTTTATTTTTTATTTTATTATATTTGGAAAACAAACAGCTTAACAAATCAAACAAAAGTAACGAAAATAAAAACTAAAAGCAATAAATGTTTTCACATAAAATGACTAAAAGAAAAATCAAATATAATTATAAAAAGGTAGAACGTGAAAAATTAAAAGTCAGTGGTTGAGCGCCCAAATAATAACAATAGCTTATATAATAACTAATAACTAGCGCGCTGGGAAGCCAAAGTAAGATTTTGAAATCAGAGATTTTGCCTGATTCGTACTGGTATGAAATAGATCTAAAGGTACATCATCAAGAACATTGTTAAATTGTTTACTGGCTCTGCAAAAGAAAGAATTCTGCCTGTAGTTTGTATTTGTCTTGGGAATGTACAGACGCATTGGATGTCTTTGGGATTTGATAGGAACACATAAATTAATGTTACTCAGTAAAGAAGGGGAATCGATATATCCGCTTGCTATCTTCATTAGGAGAGTTACATCTGCTATAGTCCACCGTAACTCCAGGGGAAGAATATGGTGCCTTTTACATCGCGAATCATAGTCAATATTACGGATTCTTGTTTTAAATTCTAAGTATTTCAAGAACCTCCGTTGTATTGACTCGATTCTTGTAATATATTTGTCATACCGAGGACTGCACACCTGACATGCATACTCGAGGATACTACGAACAAATGAGCAATATAATTTTTTTATAGTTTTGACTTTAGTAAAATTAACACTAGATCTAATTATAAAGCCCAGGGCTTTAAAAGCTTTATTAACCATATGGTCGATATGCCTATCAAAAAGTAATTTTGAATCATGAATCACTCCAAGGTCCTTTATGACGTCGACTTTCGTCAATTCATAGTTGTCAAGACTATAATTAATGTTAATTGTATTAGATTTTCTTGAAAAAGTCATCGAAGAGCACTTGGATACGTTTAAATCTAATTTCTTTAAGGTACAATATATTTCCAATCTTGAAAGATCCTCTTGGAGTAATATGGAGTCGTATGGGGACTTTATATCTTTTAAGATCTTCATGTCATCAGCAAATAATAAGAATTTTGAATGTTTAAAACAGCAATTAATATCATTAATGAATAAAACGAAGAGAACATGTCCAAGCAGCGATCCTTGGGGCACGTCGATGGTATCGGCATCCAATTAGACGCGAATCCTTTCAATACGACAGCCTGAGATCTATTAGTAATATATGAGGCAAACCATCGGTAAAGATTGCCATGGATACCGGCTAGCTGTAGTTTATGTAGCAACATAACATAGGTGATCGATGCGGTCGAAGGCTTTCCTGTAGTCCGTGATGATCACATCCACTTGCGTGCCGGAATCCATGGAAGCAGAGATGTAGTCATTAGATAAGAGGAGATTGGTCACAGTAGACTTTCTACTAAGGAAACCATGTTGTTCTGGTATAAAAGTAGTTTTGAGAGCAGAATATACTTCCTGGTAGACAAGCTTCTCAAAAATTTTCGCAAAAATGCATAGTTTAGAAATTGGTCTATAGTAGAAACATCTGTTCTGTCACCGTTTTTGTAAATAGGCGTGATAAATTCTGACTCCACATTATAGGCACACCTTCAAGAATAGAGCGTTCATAGATCAATGTAAGTGGGTAAACTAAACTATTCGCACATCCAGTAATAAAAGAAGAAGGTATACCATCCGGTCCGACGCCCTTGGTGAGGTCAAGGGACTTGAGTAATTTATGCAATACTTTGGAATCAACTTCGATATCTGATATTGTAGAACTGCTATAGGAACTTGCAGATGGAAAACTATTAGAAGTTGTAACGGGGGACAGGAAAGTTGAATGGAAGTAGGAGGCAAATAAATTACATACGTCATCACCGTTATCTGCAGTAATACCTTCGTATATCACTGTAGAAGGAATTGAGTTCCTTGAACTACTTGATGATTTCACGTAAGACCAGAAAACTTTAAGATTATCAATGATTGAATCCTCAGTATTTGCAATATACTTTGCGTAGCAATCAACCTCAATTGATTTTGCTCGCGCTCTGAGTACTGAAAATGTATTATAAGCATCACGATTTCCATATATCTTAAATTTACGTAAGAACTTAAGTGTAACCTGTTGATGACCTTCAGATATTCTTCGAAATAGAAGACTAAGCTTTTGTTTTTTGATCAATAATTACTTTACCTTCAGGTATTCTTCGAAATAGAAGACAAAGATTTCGTTTTTTGATTAATAAATACTTTAAATTAAATAGGCATTTTATTTAGCACTTAAAAATTGTACTTAGCATTTTTCTAAATTATAAAACGGCAACACTGGATAGAGGAGTCACGTCTATCTACTGTCGTCTACGTTTTCGGATCTAACTAAATAGTTCCAATCCATCTAAAAGTTATGAAGGATCTAACCTTCAGATCCAACCAATAACAAATTCCTTACATAGGTACCTACTCAGAAAAATTACTACCACATAGTACCATCTGTATATTTTTTTTTGTATTTAGTTTGGTGTCCGCGAAGCAGCGTGTGCTTCTTGTTAAAATTACTTATAATTATTAGAGGTCGTGGGTATCGATAGATCAAAAATTTTTTTATAAAAAGGTAAGTTTGACACGTTTATTTTACACTAGGTATACTAAAAATCAGTCAAGTATGTCCAATACACTGTGATTTTGCTCTTTGTCTACATTGATGTATTGTTCCTAGGTGTCTATCTATTTCATTGCTCGGAAAATATATGTAATTATATTATTTTCATCATACAAACCATCTGGTTAGTTTGGAGCATATGTTACCCTGTAGATATTTCACGTTATATGAAATTTAGGTTGAAAACCATGATCAATGAAAGCTTTTTTGAAACTTAATACTACCTGCGTTACTATTCTAAGCTACCTACCTAGTAATATAAACAATTGAGAAATCAGTTAGGTGGTTTAAAATTCAGTTGCAAGAACCAACCTAGTGCAGGAAAAAAAAGTATGTGGTATGAACTGTCAATATTTTAAAAAAATCTTATATTAACTCAAAAACTAGTTATTTTTGGTATGTTCCAATATGCACTGCACACACTGTTAGGTGTGACGTCAATTTAGTATACTGAGAATCCATTCCTTTATAGTTAGTAAATAACCTCTATTCCATAATTTTGTTAAGATCATTATATAGCATAATAAGTGATTATATTGTTTGGAAATGTAAACAGGATGGCTCGGGGACAGCAGAAACTCCAATCCCAAGCAAAGGCTGCAGAAAAGCAGTCCAAGATGAAAAAGCAGCAAGGCCACAGTGCAACAGACCAGAAAAAAGCTGCACAGAAAGCACTAGTACATGTCTGTGCAGTCTGCAAGGTAATAATACTAAACTCAATTACTACTTACAAAATTACATTTCAACTCATTGTGACATCCATCATAAAGATCTACTAATATAAATTACTAGCTTCCGCCCCGCAGTTTCACCTGCATTCCCGTGGGGTCTTATGTTTTCCCGAGATAAAAAGTAGCCTATGTGCTATTCCAGACTATAATCTATTTCTGTGCCAAATTTTATCGAAATCCATTCAGTAGTTTTTGCGTGAAAGAGTAACCAACATCCATCCATCCATCCAAACTTTCACATTTATAATATTAAAGTAGTATTATCATACCTCTGGTACAAAGTATGAAGTTTTAAGGGGATGAGATTAGTACCTAGTAATGACAGAATGCAGGGTTGAAGTTTCTGGGTTTGAAATGTACAGTGAGCTTGAGCTTTCAATAAAGGAAAATTTGTGATGAGACCATAGCATGGTCATACCTTAGTACCATGTAGCAGTCTGGCTTGCTACTACGATCAAGTCTTAAATCTGTCACCAAGCACTAGTATGTTCCAACGGCTGCACTTGAGAGTTCCCTTATAGGCATTACCACCTTCATTTGGATCATTGCATGCATTATAAAAAAATAAATTCAGCAGATTTTGGTATTTCATTAATTTCAAATTTGTGGCATTATCTTCCAGAACGATTCCGTTCTCACGCTCATCTGTAGATCTATGTTCCTATATCTAATTCTAAACATAAAATATGTTTTACATCAATTCCAGGCACAGATGCCCGACCCCAAGACTTACAAACAACATTTTGAAAACAAACATCCCAAAAATGATCTACCAGAAGATTTGAAGTCTATCTAACACTCACAGTTTTCTGTACACAACATTTATTATTTAACTTTTAAGAATTGTAAAATATCTCCTTTATTCAACCTGCATTTGTTTATTTAATTACAGTATTTTCACTAATTGAATGGAATGCATTACTTTTGAACTAAAGTCACGCATTGTCAGCATTCAACAATCTACATACTTTATTTATAAGTGTGTTGTTATTTTAATCTTAAATAACGTAAACTTAGATTACGCGCACATTTGGTTTCCACCGAGAGGCCCGGAGTGTCTTAGGCGCTGGTCACAGAAAAGACGAGGCCTTAGCTTTAGGAAAACATCGTGAGGAAACCATAGCACGGTGGTAGGGTACTTTGTAGTAGTGTTGCTTAAACATCGATAGTTAACCTTGTAAACTATTCAGGATATCGATAGTGCTATCGATAGCATCGCCACATGTCAATACAATCGATACTATTGGTAGTATCGATAATACTTTTTAAGCAATACTATTGATGACGGCAATACTATAGACACTATTCATAGTTTTGCGTCCAATGGCATCGATAGTATTGCAAAATTGCCGTTAAAAACTCAAAAACAATCGATACTATCTAAAGTACCGATAATTTTGAACTATTGATTGTCAGTGATTGTTCGATACTATTGTAAGTATACTGAAATCTATGTATAGAGGTAAGTTAACGACTGCAACCAGTGTTGATATTTTTACGGTAGGTAATTATTAAGTGCTTTAATTTTTAGTTTAAAACTTGAGGATTATTGTTAATTGTGTGGGCCTACATTAGTTAAAATGGGACATAAATACTTTTGAAACATAGCTGACTATCGATAGTGTAGGTAGATATTTTTGTAGTTATCGGTAGTGGTTTGTATTTGTTCGCCGTATCAGACTATCGGATCCAACTATCGGATGAAAAAAACTGACGTGTATTCCCGGCCTTAAAGGCGCCAGTTTTAGGTGCGTTCAATTTGGATACGTTCATAAACTGTTTGGAATAAAAATCTAGTATTACAAATCTCGTTGTTCAAAGTTACGAAAATTGGTTGACTATTGGTTTTGCCTTAACTATCGATAGTCTATCGATATTGAACTATTGATATGCAACACTACTTTGTAGTACCCGTCTGGCTGGCTACCACCCTCAAGTTGAAAATCTGTCGCCAAACACTTATTGGTGTGTTCCGGCAGCTGCACTTGAGAGCCAGTTCTTTCTAGGCTTTGTGTGCTTACCACCTTCGGCCACATCATAACTTACCATAGTGAGATTGCGGTCAAACACAAGCCTATACAATGTAAAAAAATAAAATAAAACCCTTTAAATACGAGATAAAAGTATGGACATTCGCGCCCGTGTCTTACGTCCTGTGCCGCCGTGCGTTGTTTGTATCGTATTAAAAGCTACGGTTGAAATTGCTTTAAAGAAAACGCCCGTGTCTGTATTTTCTGTGTCCAGCGCCTTAGGAAAATATTGAACCCCTTGCTGCATAAATATGACACGAACATTTTCTCTATACTTCCTATGTTGAACACCCACGTAGGTATGTTCGTTACACATTCATGCTGCATATATATAGAGCATACGGGAAATAGTCATACAACATGACATGTTATATGACTATTTCTTGTATGTTACATAAAATTATCCCTGGAAAACATAAGGTAGCCTAGGCACCTCGGGCACCCGGGTATAACAGCAGTGCAGAAACAGCTAGGTAATGTAGGGTTGCCAACCACAATTTCAAAAAATAGTATTTGAAGTTGGAATAAGCAGGACAATTCGTTTTACAAACAGCTATGCTATTCTGTACTAAAACTCGACAGTGAATTCTCGAAGTGACTATTCTCTGTCTATTCTCTGACGGTACGTCCCAGAAATTGATCCTTATTAGCAACACTATCGGATGGTGTAATAATTCTGTTTTTTATTTCAAAATCAACGAGTTCGATTCCTGGCTAGGAATATTGATTTTTCAAAAATCCAATGATGCAGTTTTAGTATTCATCAAAATCGGGCTCGAGACTCCTTTGAGTATTGTTCGCTATTCCTTATAGTTTAGGATTTGGCCATCCACGCCCACTTGATAAATTCACCCTATCTGATTACTCTTTTGTTTAATTATGGTCGAATTTTAATAAATAACCTCTAGCTAGTAGGTAATTGGATTACGTCCGCCATTCGAGTCACATCGGATGAGCCAAATTGTGTCATCGCGTATCTCTATCAAATACTGACTGATTATATTCTAAAATCAAATCATAATTAATTTTTCATTGTTTATATAAGCCATGTAGGCGCCCTCAAAGCTCTTTTTAGGACTTAAGCACCGTATTCATTGTAAATATTTTTTAATTTCGTCCCATGCATAGTTTTTTTTGTTTTTATATTTATATGCTTTATTCGAAGAATCCCACAATATTGTTTTAGATTGAAATAATTCTATCAACTTCATTATTTTATAATTGGTCCACACTACTGCCATGTTTTGAGCTGTTTATAAACATGTCCACACACGTCAACATTTGTTGATAATCTGAAGTTTTCGCTCGCCGGGCGGCAACTCTGCAACATGGCGTGATCAACTCCGCAACACAAGTGTTGCCCGCAACATGTTGACAGCAACTCGGCAACATGTTTATGCAACCAACCAACCAACGCACGCACTAATCTCAGGAACTACTGGTTCGAATTGAAAAATTCTTTTAGTGTTGGATAGTCCATTTATCGAGGAAGGCTATAGGCTACTTTAAATCTCGGGAAAACATAAGATCCCTCGGCAACGCGGGTGAAACCGAGGGGCGGAAGCTAGTGTATCTATAAAATGGTATATTTCTTATCACAATTAAATTATTTTTTAACTTTTTAGTTCGTTTTATGAACAAGTAATAATAAAACTAATAAGTACTAACTACTAGTAATAATAATAATGGATATATTTTGGAGAGTGTGCGCAGGAATTATTCAACCTAATTCCACCATCCCCATTCCTACATCGAACCACTAGACGCCGGGAAAATTTCCACCCGTACGTTGTAGACATCCCAAACATACGGACACAACGTTTTGCATCCTCATTTATAATGCGAACAGCAAAGGAGTGGAACTTGCTCCCGGCGTCTTCGTTTCCTGACTCCTACAATCTAGAGACATTCAAGGCCAGAGTGAATAGGTTTCTTCTGGGTAAGCGTGCTCCATCTTAGGCTTCGTCTTCGCCTTTCGACGGGTCAGAAGCCAAACGCAAACCCATTGTATGTAAAGAATCGAACTCGTTGATTTTGAAATAAAAAACAGAATTATTACACCATCCGATAGTGTTGCTAATAAGGATCAATTTCTGGGACGTACCTACTGATATCCGGAAAACTAAAGGAAAGAGAAAATTTTTGACAAAATACTATTTTATTACTTTCTTACGTTATTTACCTATTGAACCTTAGCTGATTAATTATTCATTTAATGAATGAATTTCATTATAACATTAAGAATGAAAGAAAAACACATAATACGAACTCTTTTTTAACCACGACGGAACGGAGAAGGTGTATGCGTTTAGGGTGAGAGGTTTTTGTTAGTTTGTGTGTGTACAAAACGAATGTTCCCATTTATCTCCGAAACGACTTGACCGATTTAGATACGGTTTTTCTACACATATTAACCTAATGAAAAATTAAAGAAAATCCGTCGGGGGGCTGCCATTCCCTGCCCCAAAATGAACTAAAATTTAGCTATTTTATGAGTTAGTGACTAATTGAAATTGCGTTGGCTACGTAAATAAATGCAGCTTCTACTCGATATAAATAGTTGTATCTCTACGACACACATAATAACTTTTCTATATCTACTTTTATATTTTTATTGAAATCGAGAACAGATATGGCAATGGCAGCCCCTGACGGATTTTCTTGAATTTATCATTAGGTTAATATGTGTAGTAGGTACCTATATGGGGTTTTACGAAAATTTCATTGCCGCGTTATCCACAAAGCACTGACAGTGGTGACATGTGCGTTGTGTGTGTTACAAACGCATGGTAATGTGTGTACTGCACTCCTTCTACATATTAACTTTATCTGTGCCAAATTTCATACTCCTCCGTACGCGTAATGTTCGTAAAAAGGTGTACTTACCAAAGTTTTTGCTTCACCTAATCATTATTGCAGTTTTTAAGACCAACTAGGCCATTATTAATGTTTGGCCCGATCTCGACCGACGCCGGCCTACACATCATCAAATATGATGCCGAGCAATATCGAGGCAAGTAGGTACCTTCCTTCGCTAGTCTTTGATAAATTAGAAATATGTAGGTATCTCTAAATCGACAGGAATATTACGTTGTCGAAAATTATTCCAATTGCAATGAAGCACTATATACATAATATGCAGACTATGCAGTTATCAGAACGTCAAAATGTAATCAGAATAACGCTATCTAAGCCGGTTTTAGCCGCACTGGTGTAATTTCGAAGTTTGGAATCCGTTCACTCACAACAAAATAAAATAAAACGGAAAGACACGCCGAGTGCAAACTTCATGCAGGGTCTATTTTTAAACAACTTCTTCTATGTCATAATACACCTCGCGAACACTCACCGTAATCGTAAAGCTGGACCAGAAAAATAAAACACAATTCATAATAAGTGTACCGATTTTACTATGAGATGTCAAAATATTGTCGAGTGGCGCCCTCCCGCAGGTTTTTTTATTTTTCTGGTCAGGCTTTAAACTGTTACACCTGTAGAATGTACCGACCGACATCCACCGTTTACGTACATGGAGGGCGACGCGACGGAGCGCGAGCGGGCTACATCACATCTTCTCGTAAGTCTCGGTGTGTCCGCAGTCGGTGCAGGTGCGCTCGTACCGGTCCGTCGCCTTGTCGTAGGTCTCCGCGGCGAAGGTGTGGTCGTGCGTCTCCTTGCCGCGCCGATAGAGAGTGGAGCGCACGTCCATGCGCAGCGCGCGCAGCCGCCGGTGCGTGCGCGCGTGCAGCGAGCGAGCGCGCGCCTCCACCCGGCGCGCCCGCTCCGCCTCCAGCGCCCGCTCGCTGCCCCACACCACCAGCGCCCGCGCCGCCACCTGCGCGCGCAGGTACAGCCGCATGTCGCCGTACCGCGCCGAGTGCGGGTTGCGCCGGCGCACGCAGCGCAGCGGCGGCTCCCGCGCGTCCAGGTCGCAGTCCTTCAGCAGGTACTCCGCCTTGGCGTCGGTCCGCGCGACCAGCTCGTCCGCCTCCGCGTCGTCCCTGCCGGCGAGGCGAGTGGGAGTGAGAGTGTCACCTCAGAGGCGAGGCCGGCGACCCGAGACCGGGGCGAGTGAGAGTACCTGCACGCGTCGCACACGGCGAGGTCGAACGTGTCGAGCAGGTACGACTGCGGGAAGGGACGCGCGCACCGGTCGCAGCGCGGCTGGTCGGCGCGGTGCACGATGGGCGCCGAGGGCTGGGCGAGGGGCGCGGGGGGCCAGGCCGGGGGGGCCGCCCCCTCCTCGATCAGGAACCCGCCGCCGGTGTCGAGAAGCCGACCGGCGCCGACTCGCGCCGCTCGGTCGATACCCTCGCCCGACCTGGACAGGAGTTTTCTTTCATTTATTACGTCCTAGCTTTTCGCCCGCGGCTTCCTTCGCGCCGATTATTAAGTTATGTGTTTATCCCCGCACATTTATTTATTTAAGGTTTACCGACATCATCACATCCCTCGATGCGCATCTCTGGTGGAAATGCAGCTTTATTATCTACCTTTCCTTCCTTTCATCCGATTTCGATTAAATAAAGCCATCTGTATAAATCCCCCCAAATTCCTATGAACTATTAGTACCTTGTGATCAATCCTATCGAAAGCTTTACTATAATCAGTGTATCCAACATCGTCTTGCCTGCCAGCATCCATAGCTTCTGCCAGATAGTCGGTGCGGTAATTAGGTTGGAAACAGTAGAAGGGCCCTTCAGAAAACCGTGTTGCGTAGGGTTAAGGGAGTTCGCCATGTGGCTCCCGGCAGAGAATAGGGCCAACCCATTTCATTCCCGTAGTAAAATCACGTTTGAACGTGATTTTCACCCACTCCAAAACTTCAGATTGAACTGACACTTTGCACACTTATCAAGGACCGATGACAATACAATAATTTGATAAGGTTATCCCATTATCCTGACCGGGATCTTCACGATCAACAATTTTTAAAAACTACTATACCGGCCGGATGTAAAACTACAAACTTATGCCAAATTGACCTACTCGAAGCTCGAACTTCTAAATCGCTTCCAGTGCCTGGATGATTGCGTGACAGTGGATGATACAAACAACAGGCTCGCGGAAACTGTCCAAGCGGTAGACTCTAAGTTCTTTAAGGCCCGCCCGCACAAATAGAACCCAAAAACTCTCGGTCGAAACTCTCAAACTCATGAAGCGACGGCGTGAAATGCTAGTCTTCAGCAGATAAATAGGTAGATCTCAAACGCAATGCGACACGATTTACGCCTTTTTAATACGTCATGTATCGAAGAGGCAATAAAACAGAACAAAGTTTCTGTGTTCACTCTATTGGTCAAAGCCAACTGACTAAGCTGAAAACTGACAACCGAAGCATAATAATGACGTCAAAGTTGGAGAACTTGAGAAAGATCGAGAACTTCTATGGACAGCTGACAGCTGTACCAGCTGTACACATCGTCGCAGAAACCAGAGACGGTGCCGGTTAGTGACGTAAGAGCAAAGTTGACCCGACCAATGCCGGGTCAACTTCGGCGTAATCACCGAAGATATTGTGTGTAATGTTTGTGAAAACAGAATTTTAAAAAAGTATACTGTTCAGAAGACACAGAGGTCTTTATTAATTGGCGTAACTATGTATGTATGGGGACACCCTTTAATTTTCAACTTTTTTTATTTTTTAGAATTTTTCCTTTATTTGTGTTGTAAGACCTTGCTTTTTGCCATTTTTTTTTTATATTTGAGTTGATTGAATGAAAGGTAAATTGCGGTTTACGATTTATGACGTATTAAAAAAAAACTACTTACTAGATCTCGTTCAAACCAATTTTCGGTGGAAGTTTGCATGGTAATGTACATTATATATTTTTTTTAGTTTTATCATTCTCTTATTTTAGAAGTAACAGGGGGGGGGACCAACATTTTACCACTTTGGAAGTGTCTCTCGCGCAAACTATTTAGTTTAGAAAAAAATTATATTCGAAACCTCAATATCATTTTTGAAGACCTATCCATAGATACCCCACACTTATGGGTTTGACGAAAAAAAAAATTTTGAGTTTCAGTTCTAAGTATGGGGAACCCCCTAAATTTATTGTTTCTATTTTTGTGTGAAAATCTTAATGCGGTTCACAGAATACACCTACTTACCAAGTTTCAACAGCATAGCTCTTATAGTTTCGGAAAAAAGTGGCTGTGACATACGGACGGACAGACAGACAGACAGACATGACGAATCTATAAGGGTTCCGTTTTTTGCCATTTGGCTACGGAACCCTAAAAACCGTATCAAAATCTGTTGCGTAGTTTTAAAGATCTATGCATACATAGGGACAGACAGCGGGAAGCGACTTTGTTTTATACTATGTAGTGATAGTGAAGTGAAGTGACAACTAAAATAATAACATTATAATAACTTTAAAAAAATTGTTGATCAGGATAAACATTATTGCTTGCTTGGAGCGTGGCGTAGTCAAGTTGAGGCTAAAGCTTATAGAGGCACATTGCCTTACATTGCGTTGTTCGATGCCACAGGTACTGGTACTGGTAGTGCAGAGCGGTGCACGTGCACGAGGCGCGCGTGGTGCAACGCTCGCGCTCGCTCGCGGTTCCGCTCCATACGCGCTCGCTGCGCAGCCGACAGCATAGCTCCGCCCGTGCCTCCCGGCTCAGGCTCCCCGCCCGCGCCCTGTGGCTCCCCCACCACGCTCCCTGCCTCCCCACCCGCGCCCTGTGGCTCCCCCACCACGCTCCCTGCCTCCCCAACCGATCCCTCGAGCTTCTCATCTCCTGCCATGTCCACCTCCTCACTCGCCTTTCTGACTGCGTCTTACTTCCAGTTCTTCCCTTTCAGGTTCAATCTATAAAAAAGTAGTCAAGTGCGAGTCAGAGTCACATAGACAGTGATCCAAACATTTCATCGCATTATCAAAAATGTTGTTTTGTCATAGTTTAAAGAAAATGCTTGAATGAAGAAATGCTGAATGTTACTCATGTTAGATTTCATAAAAAACCCTAGCCATTTATACTATGCCCTAGCTTTACACTTTATACTACCTACTAAAATTCAAAACTTTATTAATTTTATACTATTGTTTAGTAATTACTAAATCTGCATTTATATGTGTATCTGTGGCTATTGCCTTTAGCCTGGGTGTGGCTCTGGGCCTGCCTGGGAGAGAGATCTCTCTTGTGCATGTGCTCCCCTATATACATATATCACACATGGATAATTCACTGTATATTTGAGAATATTACATACATGACAGAACCACCCTCAAGTTGAAAATCTGTTGCCAAACACCTATTGGTGTGTTCCGGCAGCTGCACTTGAGAGTCAGATCCTTCTAGGCTTTGTGTGCTTACCACCTTCGGCCACATCATCACCTACCATAGTGAAATTGTGGTCAAACACAAGCCTATACAAAGTAAAAAAAAAAAAAAAAAACTTTTAGTTTACTTTATAATTAAAAAGCCAAAAGAAGTCATATGGTTGGAATTAGCACTTGATAACATAACAAACATTATAAATATACAGGTGGGTCAGAGAGTAGCCTTAGGGGCGGTCAGAGTAGCCTTAGGAGCGGTCAGAGTAGCCTTAGGGTGATTTTTTCTTCTGGGCATGAATGGCTAAGACCTAAAGCAAAGGGAATAATGAAAAATGCTCAGTGTCGAGGCTCATTTTAAAACTACTAAAGGATAAACATATATTTTCTCAGTGTGCAAGTGTTTTTCCCGATGAGTTTGGAAAATAAAACATTCAGCATTCTTGCGCTATGTGTCGCATTATAAGGATTCATTTCGAAGTTATGTTAGTATGCGCTAAAGGAAAGGTCTCATTTACACAACTACGTATGTTGAAATTGATGTTTCTAACTACGGTTCTGTTAGCGACATCACTACTAATAAAATTAAATTTATATTCAGTAGACACAGAGACCAACGAACTTTTTCAATGCGGATTTTCTGGAGGTAGGATCACACACAATTACGACGGGTACTTACTTAGACTGAGGGTACGGACGGTATATTTTAAATACTGCACAGTACACTTCGCTAGTTTGAAATAACTAAATATACTGAAAATTTGACCGTGCTGTACAATTACTATTTCTTCTTTGGTTACTTACTTTATTTATTCCTACATTATAGGTAATTAAATTGTGTCTAGTGTTGCCGATGTCCATGGTCTGGATTACCCAAAAACCTGACTGAAAATCCCCAATTTTGGGGTGAATAAAATCAATATTCCCCACATCTTTCCCACATTTTTTTTCAAAGAAATAAAAGTAATATTAAGTATAAACATAAAATAAAAGTAACCATGTAATAAATGAAATCAGTCAAGAAGTAATAGGTACGTAAATCAAATACGTTAAATCAATTTATGCATCTAGTATATATTTTATGAATATTGGTTTTATGACATACCTTGGAATTATCGTCGTCCTTATTATCCTTCTCTTTTTCTTTACATTTTAACAACCACTTGTCCATATGGACAAGTATTATTATAAGTTTATGCAAATATTTGCACAAAAACTTGATTATAATTATTATTATAAGTACTAGACTCAATAAACAACAAGCAGTGGAGTTTTGACTTGGAGACTTATGTGAAAAAAATAAACAGTCAACAATTGTTGCATGCAATACTTATATACCTACCTACTCGTAGTTTATTACGAAGACGAGCTGAAGTAATAAACAGGGATTCTCCAATACATTTTGATGATCATGAATGTTGCCAAACCTTCCTGCCTGATAAGTTGAGCCAAGCTTTAATTATAAATACATAGTTTGTAAACACTTCTAGTACAATTTTTATTACTTCTAGTACAGTTTTACTGTAAATGTCTTAATTCCCCGCGTTTTCCCCACATAAACGCTCTCCCCACCAATTACCCAATCGGACTGAAAATCCCCGCAGTTTGGGGAATTCCCCACAGATTGGCAACACTGCTTGTGTCGTACCTACATAGCCAGTCAACTGTAGCTGTAGTACAATTTCTTTCAGTTACTACAAAAAACTTTATATTACCTACCTACTAAATTATTTTCCTCAGTCTACGTTTACAATAAACTTATGTACAGTGTTTCCAACTGCTACTGTAAAAATGCGCTAAACCATCCGCGAAAATGCACTAGGATTGTGCTAATTATGATAAAAGAGCACCAAAAAAATAAAATTAATCATTTTTTTTTAAAAAGAAGTAGGTACAGGCCCTCTAAAAAGGCTGCTCAAACAATATTGTTAATGCAATTCATTTTTCGAATTCTCGGCAGATACTAATTATTTGAATAATAATTTTATGTAAAATAGTCACATATATAGTTTAATTCATTAAAATATTTGGTATTGAAAATTCTGTAAATTCGGAAAAATTAATTGCATTAGCAATATTGTTTGCTATGGTTTCCTCATGATGTTTTTCCTTCACCGAAAGCTCAAGCTCATTGTAGGATTCGAACCCACGACCTTGGCCGCGGCGTCCGACATCACTACCACTGAGCTAAAAAAATATTTTTTAGTGCTTCACAATTTAATGAATTTTTTGGAAGCTTCGTAAGCCTCATCACAATTAAAATTAATGGGGCGCTCATTCTTTAAATAATGTTGAGCGTTATCAGATCTCATGTAGAGCCAAGCTTCTAACGCCCTAACTTTACAAACCTTAGTCAATCCTTTATGATATGTGGCTTGGTCGTTTCGTCACTACAAGAACTATTGTATAACAGAAAAGTAATGAACAGTGAATAAATTAGTTACCTAAAGCGCCTGCCCCACTGCGAGCGGTATCTATTTCTGCGTTCGGAGTTCCCATACAAATCAAGGATCGTGCATTCGCTTGCTCAGGGCCTTGATGTGACGGTACAGCTTTTTATGTAATACCAAAACGATAGGTTTATATGGAGTTTTGTAACTATCCTATTGCTATATAATATATACGGATATACCCAATCAGGGTTATAATGATAACTACGTTTATTTAAATTAAGATCTTTAGGATTACATTAAATATGAATGCAATATGTAAAGTATTGAGTAGGTATTGAAAATCTATTACCAACATTAATCTAAATTCATATTTTAACTGAAATATGAAGTTCAAAATGACGGATACACTTTTTCAATGTCGGTAATAGATTCGCATTCAGAGACCATTCGTATTCGCTCCCAGATATCGGGACTAATTTGTCGAAATCGGTCGTCGAATACCAGAAATCGGTCGTCAGATACCAGAATTCGTCGTCAGGTTAAAACGGCGGACCGCTCGAACGCGAAAATAAAATATGATGTAGGATCCTAAATACGTCAAATATATTCTCTATAAAAATACCATTAAAATATTCTATATAATAATAAAAATAAATTAATATTCGGGCGCGACGAAGCTCGAAGCGATGAGATCACGACGGGCGGTCACCGGGGTGCGAGTGGGGCGACGGGATCGATCACAGGTCGATCGGACTCGGGCAGAGCTGGCCGCCCGCGGCCGCCACGCGGTCCCCGAGGGCCGCGAGGCTGGCGTGGTGCCGCTGCGGGCGCGCCTCCCGCGCCTCGGCCAGCCGCGCCGGCATGCGCGCGAGGGCCGTCTCCGCCCAGGCCGCCGCCAGCTGCAGCTCGGCCTCGGGAGCCTCGGGGCGCGAGGCGCGCGACAGCACCGCCACCGTCGTGTACGCGTCCACCGCGGCGCCGGCGAGCCGGTCGAGCGCCTGCTGGCGGTCCACCACGCGGCGGCCGTGCGCGCGCAGCAGCGCCTCCACCACGCGCCCGTACTCGCCCACCAGCCGCGCCAGCTCGGCGGCGGGCTCGCGCAGGGCGGGCGCCACCAGCGGCGCCAGGTCGCCGGCGCCGCGCCCCGCGAGCCCCGCGAGCCCCACGGCGCCGGCCGCGCGACGCCCCGCCTCGCCGAAGATGAGGCCGAGGTTCGCGGTCGGGTTCTTGAAGGCGCGCTGCAGCTCCGCGAGGTGCGACCCCGCGTACTGCATGCCGGTCAGCGCCACGAACAGCCGCAGGATGTCGTTGGTGCCCTCGAAGATGCGGAAGATGCGCAGGTCGCGCAGCACCCGCTCCAGCCCCGTCGCCTTCATGTACCCCATGCCGCCCAGGACCTGGATGGCCTCGTCGACCACCTCCCACGCCGCCTCGGACGCGAACACCTGCGACAGACCGGTCCATCGGGGCCTCCGCACGTATTCCGACTCTCGCTATCTCTTATCTACTTACGTATAATCGCTATTATTATAAATGCGAAAGTGGATCTGTCGGTTTGTCTTTCTTTCGACGAAGCCCCGGATCGACGTGATTTTTATCCGACTTCCTTTATGAGCCGGCAAGTGAATACAAATAGCCTATGGTTATTTTTTTTATCCAGGGAACGCGGGAAAACCGCGGGGCAAAAGCTAGAGTCTGGCGAACGAAAGTAGGGACTGAAAAAGCATGGCAAATTTAAAAAATCTCAGCCTCGTAACTCCAAAATGTCTTTGAAGTACCTGGAACAACCTGGCTTGATACTTAAGAGTTATTTGTTTTTTGTGTAAAACAATATTTGTACACTACTGCTTGACAGCATGTGGACAGGTCCAAAAATGGGAACCTACGGTACTTGTTGTATGTAAAGTCGTATTTTTAATGTGAACAGAATGTGAACCAAATACAGAAATAGTTTTTGTAAAATCATAAATAATAATTACGAATACAAACAAAGTATCAACATCAAAGCGACAGATATTGACATAAATAAAACATTGCCATAGGAAAAGTTTGCAAATAATTCGAGTGTCTACTTTCATTTGCCAGACTTTAGATATTTTTTGTAAATAAAGGTTTATGTCGGGAGATCTATTGAACTAGACTCTTCTCACAATGTAAACTTGCTGAGTTTCTTGCCGGTTCTTCTCAGTTGAAGGCGACATCCGAATCGGTGGTAACTTCAGTAGCTTCGACGTTCATGAGTGCCCTTCTAGGGCCTAAGCTGAATAAATTGCTTTAACTTTGATTTTGAATGTCGATGTCCAGTATATAATATGTAGGCGGTCCCCCGAGCGGGCCGTCCCCCGTCCGGGCCGTCCCCCGTCCGTCCCCATACCTACCTTGGAGATGGCGGCCTCGAGATGGTAGTCGGCGCAGCCCGAGTCCATGTTGCCGCTCACCATGTACGCCAGCGACTCCGTCGTGTACTGCAGCAGCGCCATCCGCGCCAGCTTCTCCTGTACAAACAAACAAACACCCACCCTGTTACTCGATCGATCGTCGCTAAGCTGTTCAGCACTTTGTGAGTTACTTATTTATTTGGGTATTTTCCGGAATTCCTGAAGAAGCTTGGTCCGGCAATTTTAGTAAATACATTTACTTTGACATGAGCTCCAATCCCAGACGTGACCCGGGGACTGACACTTCAATAGGATCGAGGAGTGGAGGCAGCTTGCGCAATTCGGACGAGAAAGAAATTTAATTTCCTTACGCACGTAACAGCTGTCCTACCTACGTCGCAAGCTGGACGTTACCATCAAGACCGTAGGTCCGATCCAGGAGCCGTGGATCAGGAACGATAGGGTTTGCGGTTTTACTAGCGGAGGAGTAAGATTTCCTTTTGATTATCGATTTGATTGAGATTCACTTTGTCATTTGTCATCTTTGGTAGTGGTTGTGCTCCAAACTTTTTCAAAGTTAAATACGTATCTTAAAGTTAATTTCAACAGTTACTGAACAATAAAACAATAATAATGAAGTTCCGACAAATTGAAGGTCGATCGCTAGGTAGTTTCGGTCACGGCACTCAGGGCACTCGCGGCACTCGCGGCTCACCTGTATGATGGGGAACTCCTTGAGGCGCTTGCCGAACTGGACGCGCGTGGCGGCGTGGTCGGCGGCCTGCGCGAGCGCGGCCCGCTGCGTGCCGGCCAGCGCGGCCGCCATGCCGAAGCGGCCGTTGTTGAGGATGTTCATGGCCACCTTGAACCCGTTGCCGACCCCGCCCAGCACGTTGCCCACCGGCACGAGCACGTCCTCGTAGTACACCTCGGTGGTGTTGGAGCACTTGATGCCCATCTTGTTCTCCGGCGGGCCGGACGTCACGCCGCCGAACCCGCGCTCCACGACGAACGCGGTCACCTTGTCCACGGTGCCGCCGTCCTTCTGCACCGCCGTCTGAGCGAACACCGTCATGATCTCCGCGATGCCGCCGTTGCTGATCCAGATCTTGGACCCGTTCAGGATGTAATGCTGCCCGTCCGGCGACAGCACCGCGCGAGTCCTAAACCACGAAGCCATACGTTACATTTATGTGTGTGTGTTGTGTATGTCTCTCGTGTAGTGTGGTGAGGTGTGGTGTTGTATCAGTATCGCCTACTTGATGGAGCCGGCGTCGGAGCCGGAGGAGGGTTCGGTGAGGCAGAAGGCGGCGTACTCCCCGCCGGTGACGCGCGGCAGGTAGTGCGCCTTCTGCTCGGGCGTGCCGAACAGCAGGATGCCCTTGAACCCGATGGACTGGTGCGCGCCCAGCGTGATGCCCACGCCCAGATCGTGCGCACCCACCACCTTCACACGCATAAACCAATACGGGTACTATCTGATCTACTAAAATTCATTCGCTAAAACTAAAATATATTCGATATATTAAAAAAAATAATCGTTTCCTGAAAATTTTGAGAATAATTATGATATCCCTATAATAATTCTCAAATTTTTGGTGAACCGGAGTTGAGGATTATGATATCAGGGCTACTAATTCAGAGGGTCGATAAAGATCACAAAACGCAGTATCGATCGACTCGACCAGTTTTGTAGACATTAAAAAAACACACACACAGAATATTTAACTAACATTATTTGATCTTAATCTTGGGATAAGCTAACGATATCCTAGAGATATCTGCTTCGAAAGGTAGAGGACATTGAGCTAAAGATAAAAACTGAAGCGAAAGCATACTTCGACGAGCCTCGCGTACTGCGTGTTAGAGAGGCCGAGGCCGCCGAGGTCGGTGGGCACCTGCAGCCCGAACGCGCCCAGGTCCCACAGCCCCGCCAGCGTGCCCTGCTCGATCTGCGCGTCCGAGTCGTTCTTGGCCGGGTCGTTCACCTGTGGACGCACATGCACGACGTTGAGAAGCGGCTGCGCGCGGCTAGGAGTGGAGTCGGACTCGAGGTCGGCGACCCCTCGCTCACCTCTCGGAAGAACTTTTCGACGGGCGGCACGAGCTCCTGCAGCGTCTGGCGCTGGTCGTCGGAGAGCGGCTGCGGGAAGGGGAACACCTGGGCGGGCTCGAGCCGGCCGCGGAACAGATTGAGCGTGAAGGAGGCGCTCTGCCTCGCGCCGCGCTCCGGCCGCGCCTCGCTCTCACGCGCCGCCGTCGCCGCGCCCCGCGTCCCGCTACACACGCACGGACACACATCTGAATTTGTGATTTTTCTTACGGCAATAAGCTATTATTAAAGAAATTAACTTTTTTTTTTATACATCATTGTCGGCAAACAAGCATACGGCCCACCTGATGGTAAGCGGTTACCGTAGCCTATGAATGCTCGCAACATCAGGGGTGTCATTCACGCGTTGCCGACCCTTCCCCCTCACCCCGATGAGCTCTGGCGACCTTACTCACGCGCAGGAACAAAACTATAAGTTATTTGGCTGCCATATTCTGTACGGTGGATGAGTTAAGTAAACTAGAGCTTACCATTAGACATACAAGTTTCGATCGGTGAATATTAACTAACTCGTATTCCATTCTTGTAATGTAATTATGACTTATTATTTTTAATGAAATGAAATAAAACCAAGCTTTTTCGTTTGCATTTAATACGTTTGCAGTTACCACACACAGTATACACATATACTGGACTCGATCGTGCTCCATTTTGGAGCAAGAACCATTTGTTGCCCTAAAATCTACCTTTTAATAATGTGCATTCAACATTTTTATATTTGTAAACCAAAAATTTGAGAGGAGAAAAAAATAGCAAACACGTAAGTACTTATTATTGTGCTACAAAACTACAAATACAAAATATACAGGTTATTTTATTATTAATGATGACTATCAATAATAATAAAAAATAATGTTATAGAAAATATGAACAAATGTAGTTTGTTAGCTATTAGAGCAGACAGAGCTATGATGGCAATATCATGACACTAATATGTGCTCAAGCTTCTGGAATTGGATTTTTAATAAATGTTCGGCCAGAAAATCCACTTTTCTCAATCCTACCAAATCAATCTTAAAAACAAATAAAGTTGCCCTATATTGTAGTTGTTAGGTACCTAATCCACCTGGTACAGATGCTGACGTGTGTCGGGTAGCGGGCAGGAAGCCCACCGAGGAGTGTCACCACTCAAAGTCAAAGCCATTTATTCAATTTCGGCCCTAGAAGGGCACTTATGACTGTCGAAGATACTGAAGTTGAAGACCACCGATTCGGAAATCGCCTTCAACTGAGAAGAACCGGCAAGAAACTCAGCAAGGTTTATATATTTTTTATATATTTTTAGTCTTCTCATTTTAAAACTGTGTCCTACCCAACACTACAACATACTTAATTATTATATACAAATTGTATGAAAACCTATTTGTATATATTTAAAACCAGGGTCAGAGAGTAGCCTTAAGGGCCATATTAATTAGCTAAACAAAGATTGGATTGTGTTAGAATACAATACAATCTTTTTGCAGAATGGACTTTGGACCACATCTTCAAATGTAGGGCATACCAATCTCTGTCACGTCGATGGAACTAAGTCCAAGGTGAGTGTATGTATGAAGCAGGTAGCTCAGCACCACCGGGCTGAGGGCTTCGCTTACCTGGCTAGCGCTGGAGGCAGCAACTGCTTTTTGCTCGAAACACAGCGATTGGCGCAAAGTATCAACTTCGTACCCTTCATTTTCAAATAAAATTCACTGCAACTATTTACTTACAAATTAAAAGAGAAATAAGAAATTGAACTAAACGAGTGACTATTATAATAACAAGTTCATCTTATATGTACTTAAATGAATTCTAATAAATTTCTATAAAAAATAAAGTTCTCTGCTTTGTCAAATCAATCAAACAAAAATAAAATGAAACAAAAATTCACAGACTAAGTAGAGATACTCAAAAATTAAAAAGTGATCAGTGTGACCATTGTACAATAATATACTAGTGTGACCAGATTTAAATTGACGATTTTGCTAGCTGCTCGACAAAAAAATTGTTAAATTCTGCTATACGAAAAAAATCTGCTAATGAATTAACTCATATTTAAAGGAAAGGACGTATAAAATATAAAGTCTCGTGATTCATATAATATTGCACGCTTTTCATAAAGCCCACATTGATTTACAGTTGGTCGCGACCTACGAGACCAACTCGCACTTGGCCGGTTTTTTTTTCTAACCTGCGGCATAATCTGCTAGGGCTTAGCATGAGTGGTCTTATCCTGGTGAAATCACATCACAGGATCCTGCTAATTCTGGTCACACTGAAACACATAACATAGGACTTGGGCCGTATACAAGTAGTCCCAGATACTTCGTTCGTATTGGAATAATAGATTATATCACATCTCTACAAAAGATTTTCATTCATTTTCATTTCATTTCCGCTAGGCTGGCTACCACTCTAGGTAGATGTACTTGATGTATATGATATCTAATCTACCTCCACACCAATTTTTAACATCCTATTGTCACCTAGAAGTAATCTAAGCTTTTGGTGAGTGAATCAGTCAGTGATGAGAATAATGATTTTTGAACGTAATTTTCTCGTGAATGATATGGTTTTTTTTTTGAAATTTCGTAATTATATAATGATCTTACTAGATACGCAAAATTGCAAGTGTGAAGCTTTTAACTTATAGGGGATTGAAGGTGGCCCAAAATGGTTTGTGTAATATAACCCACGGTCGGTGTGTCGCCCTTTTGCTTTGCGAACTTGGCTGACACACTGCCGTGTCTAGATGAAAAAGCAGTATGGTTATGACCCTTGCCTATCCTTTTAAGAATGAAAAATCTACTACACCAGTCAGCTGTGCTGTCACGCCTGTCAGTGTCAGTTGTCACTGTCAACTAACATCCAGTCTTAAACTAAAGGGACCGTGTTTTGGTCGGACGATTTATTTATTTAGAATTAGGTTTTTCTTTTATTTTTGTTTACTTTTATTATAAAATCATGTTAGGTATATTCATGTATGTATTCGAAGTGAAGAAAGAACTCCTAGTGGGTCTATCGCTATCAATATTGTACATAACCTATTATCTCGTGGAAGTAGTCAAGGTAAAGTCCAATTATCTAATTTCTATGAGTTATTGAACAATGAACATCGTCAAGTAAGACTTCGACAACATCTGTCTGATTGCGTTGGCGTTCGGCATACCATCAATCAATCGTATATGATGTAATGCCTCGATGAGTAAACGAGGAGATTCATTGTTATATTCCCACTCAAGAAACATACAATCTCAAAGAACACATTGCGAGTGTTGTTTGTTAGGGTATGACTTTGACTTTGTATAGAAGCCGATAGTGGTGTGCCGGGCGGGCGCGTTCCGTCAGTTCCTGGAGGCGAGTGTGCCGCTGCTGCGCGAGCGGTACTGGCCGACGCCGTGGTGCGTCGAGGCGCGGCTGCAGACCGTGCTGGGCTCCCTGCTGCGCACCTACCTGCTGACGCCCGTCACCTACCGACGGTACGAGTACGAGCTTATTTACTTATGGCTATACTACTAACTATTACTTAACTAATAACTCCTTATGAACCCAATAACACATGCTGAATATTTAGAAAATATATAACATCTGCAACATCACATGTAGTGTCCAACGGGAAGAGATGGTGTCACCTCAACGCATACTATACATATCATTCACAACACCGGTTCCACTTTACATTACCAATTTACCATGCAACAGTGCCACGGGCCGACGCAGATGTAACGATATTGATTCAATATGTATAAATTTATTATATTTAATCCAGGGAAATACTGGTGCTCTCGGACGGTGGGCAAGTGGGACTGGACTGGGTGGAGATGGAGGGCGGGGAAGATAAGTGTCGCGGGGTGGTGGTGGTGCTGCCGGGGCTGACGGGGGGTTCCCACGCGGACTACGTGCGGTGCCTGGCGGCGGCGGCGGCCTCGTTGCCGGCGCGCTGCGTGGTGTTCAACAACCGCGGCCTCGGCGGCGTGCCGCTGACCTCGCCGCGGCTCTACTGCGCCACCAGCCACGAGGACCTCGGCGAGGTGGTGGCGGCGGTGCGCGCGCGGCACCCGGCGCACCCGGTGGTGGCGTGCGGCGTGTCGCTGGGCGGGCTGATCCTGGGCCAGTACCTGGCGGCGACGGGGCCGCGCGCGGGGCTGGCGGCGGCGCTGGTGGTGTCCTCGCCGCTGGACGTGGAGCGCGGCGCGGAGTGCACGGAGCGCGCGCCGCTGAACGCGCTGCTGTCCTGGCACATGGCGCGCAACCTGCGGGACACGGTGCGGCGGCACGCCCCGCTGCGGCACGGGCCCTGGGCGCCGGCGCTGCGGCGGGTGCGCTCGGTGCGCCAGTTCGACGCCGCCTTCACCGCCGACCACTTCGGCTTCGGGTCGGTCGACGCCTACTACCGCGCCGCCACGCTCCGCGACAAGCTGCACCGCGTGCGCGTGCCGCTGCTCTGTCTCTGCGCCGCCGACGACCCCTTCCAACCGTTCGATGGTGAGTGCCCTTCCCGACTGCCCTTCCCGACTGCCCTTCCCGACTGCTCGATCTCTGCTTTCGGCTCTGCTCTTTATCTCCCAAAATATAAATTGAGGAAACTCATAATTTTATCCTTTTCCCATAATTGGACCCTATTTCTGAAGGCTTATAAATCTAGAAATACTTAAATTTTAGTTTCAAAAACTATTAAAATAACCGTTTCAGTCTTGTGAGCTTTCATAGATCGGGCTCGGAGAGACGGCCGCTCCTATCCGTGCCGTGTGCCGGGTGCCGTGTGTTGAGGGCGGCGACGTGTGTGGGTGTATGTGCAGTGATGCCGGTGCGGGAGGTGGAGGCGTGCGGCGGCGCGGTGGCGCTGGCCGTGACGGCGCGTGGCGGCCACATCGGGTTCCTGGAGGGCTGGTGGCCGGCGCACGCCGCGCACACGCAGTACATGTCGCGGCTGGCGCACCAGTACTTCGACGCGATCCTGCACCGTGACGACCTGCTGCACCACCCCGGCCCCTGCGTCGCGCCCCCCGCCGAGCCCCCCGCCGAGCCCCCCGCCGAGCCCCTAGCCGACGACGACGAGCACAAGGCCAGCAGGTGACGCGCGACAAGACACTCGACACCCGCGCACACACACACACACACAGTACAATACACTTCAGAGCCGTCCGGTGCGCGTGCGCATCTCACCAGTTCAATATCAGAGTCCGCTACTACGCGCTACGAGGATCCGTTTCAATGGACTGCACAAATATATAGGTATCTACATCCCGGCGAAGCAGCGACCCTCGCCCGTTAATTTTTTCACTATGCGGTTGGCAAATAAGTTCGAATGGCCGCGACTAGGAAGCCGTCTCGCGACTACAAATAACGCGCACCTCATCAATAGGTATAAGAACTGCGCATTACCCAGTAAGCACCCATTGGCAGACTGGACGCCGCCACGCGCCAAGCCTGACTGCGCGACGAGCCACGTAGCCACATATTGGAAAGTTACTCTTAAACTTACAACATTCACGTAACACGAAAACTGACATCTTATTTTATTTTTTAGGTATACTGATTTATTTTCTATAATGTTTATATTCTGCTCCAAATTAATCTATGTCTACCTGTGAAAACTACATGAAAATCCGTTCAGTGGTTCTGGAGATGTGCACTAACAAACAAACAGATATACTGCCAAAAAAGAATTCTAATAATCGCTAACTTATGTTCTATTACACTTCTTTAGTTACATCTTTTCTATTACTTTTCTTCGGTGTACAGACAGTCACACCGGTTCCTATTGTTTTATTATACAGGGTGTGGTTTTGCATTTACGCCATATTTACGGAGGTCGATATTTACCTTGTATAGAACACGATTCAATCATAAAATCGTACTCTTAAAATTACATATTATTTTTAAACTTTTGTAAAAATAAAAATCCCCCCGTCCAATAAAATCACATTAAGTTGTTTTATAAAATGACCTCGCGTGTACTAAGCACCGCGCCATGGCGCCACTGCGCACTCGTTCATCGCGCACTCCGCACGCGCCGATGTATGTAGTCATGTATGTACGGTCAGTCCGCAGTCAGTCAGTTGTCCTCCGACTGCGAGCGCGCACGCACTGTGCGTGACACGCGCAATCTTCACACCGCGCGAACTCCAACGTACAGTACAGTGACAATGACGGAACGTTATTCAAACGTCGAATTTAGCGGGGATTATTGGCGATCACATCCTAGGACCATATTTCATTGAAGGCCACCTGACCAGCACCACCTACCTACAGCTGCTTCGTCACGTTGTCAATGAGATGCTGGAAGACATCCCGTTGGCTCTGCACAGACATTTGTTTTACCAACAAGACGGAGCTCCTCCTCATTATGGTCTCCAAGTGCGTCAGTATTTAAGTGAAGTGTTTGGAAGCCAGTGGATCGGTCGTGGTGGCCCAGTGCCCTGGCCACCGCGCTCTCCGGACTTAACACCTTGTGACTTTTACTTGTGGGGAGAACTTAAAAGACTTGTTTATGTTGAAGAAATATCTAGTGTGGTGCAGTTAAGACAAAAAATTGTGTTGGCATTTGAATCCGTTAAAAATAATACAAATGTTTTGCGCAAATTAAAAAGAAACTTGCGACGCCGTGCTCAACTGTGCATCGAGAATGAGGGAGGACACTTTGAGCAGTATCTTCGAGTAACATAGGTGCGTAAATAAACTTTTTTTTAAAATAAATTTAATGATAACTACCAAATAGTTTTTATTTGGTAGTTATCATGCCTAGGTAGGTATTTTTGACGTTTCACAGTCCGGTAAAGTAAGAAGGTCAATTTGGAATTATTTTATTCCAATAATTTTTCGTACCTAGTTAGTATTCAACTCTAACAATAAAATAAAGAAGGTTGCACCGCGCAAATGTAGAACAGATACCTACGATACACAACAGCAAAACATACCTACGTACCGGGTCACCGACCGCGGCGCCTGTGTGGCGGCCGCGCCACACAGGCGCCGCGGTCGGTGACCCGGTGACCCGGTCGTCTCCTCGCCGCGCCTCGCCCCCGGATCGCAGACCTATTCTGGGCACTCGTGCTTATTCTGATTTGACGCTAATCACAAATCATCAATAATCGTTGACTAATCTACCATATAATTAATTACATATTTTTAAAATACTAAATTAATCATCAAACTTCAAACTTCAAACTTCAAATTTTATTGCATTCATGGTTTAAGAAAGATGGTAAAAAATATTAAAGTACAACATGAAACCCTGATTAGGGCACAGCAAATTAAATTATACAAGAAATACAATAAATTATAAATTAAGTAATCAATTACATTTAAATTTAAATAGGTACATAATATTATTATATTTTTCTATAAAGTGAATTTATTGCGATTAGTTTACAAATTCAAATTTTATTTATTTCGACGAATTATTTCGCATTAATTAAAGTATATTATTATAATTATTCCATATATTATTACAATTTTAATTTATTTTGTATTGTAGGTAGGTAAGTACTATTTTTATCCTTATTATAATTTTAACATTTAGTGTCTAGCTTCTCATCAAAGAACTCTTGCAGTGTATAGTAGCATTTATGTAATAAGTATTTAGATAATTGTGTTTTGAATTTATTTGGTTTTTCTATCTCTTTTATTGCTTGATCTACTATTGGTTCTATAAATATGGCGGAAATGCAAAACCACACCCTGTATGTATGTATACACACACACACACACTCTCACGCAGGACAAGAGCTTTTAAGACATAAATACAAAGATAGATACTATTTATTGTGGTTAAGTTAGAACAGTGGATGAATTAGAGTATGACAGGAAAATGAGAGCGGGCGGCGCCATGCCGGTCAATTATTTTTATTTTTGTTATAAATTATTTGAGGAATATTATAATTAATGAATTATATTATAAACGTTATTGTTATATGCAAGAGAAGCTACTACCGCATAGCTTGAAGTTTAATAAATGGTCGTGGGCACCTTACCATGTGCAGTAAGATGCACAAGATGGTGGCAACAGGCAAATGATATATGTACCTACATTACAGCATATAAACGTATAACAAATAATAGTAACATCACAATATGTATCTTTTCTGATATCTGGTATAAAGTGCCCATTGCCTCTTGAAATGGTCATGTGTCACCGAGCTATCATTAGTAAGTATGGTAAGCGTTGTGATTGTTGGCGGTTACCTACTAGGTAGCAGGTAGCAGGGTTGCCAGACGTCCCGCTTTTGGAAACTAAATAACATTTCGCGGGCTCCATTCCCGGGACAGGTAAGGAATTTTTCAAAAAATCTATGAATTAATTTATGCTTATTTTTAATGATAAAATTATGTAAGTCTTTTTTTACTTTGAAATATTAATATCCCGCCTTGGGCGAAAACATATCTGGCAACGTTGCTAGGTAGGTTAGGTAGGTGTAGTTTAGTTAGTGGTTGCGTTGCTTCTGTGGCAGCCGTGGCAGGCGGCCGCGGCCGCGCGACCACTCGTTGTTGTTTTAACAGATTCTATTATATTTGTACTAAGTTAAAAATGTTTTTGTTGAAATTTGACATAGTACCTGTCGATTATTATTAATATACCTTAATTATTTACATATGTTTAAGATCCTATCAGCTTGTTATCAGCCTATCGAGGTTCACTGAATATGATATTTATGTTATAGTGTTGAGGCCTTTTGTATAATGTTAACTGTACGGCACGATGTGACGTGACGTGACGTGGGCAATGTCGTTGTGGGCGGTGGACTGTGGGCAGGACCTGAAAAGCAGCCTAATGACAGTAGTCAGTGATTTAAAAATAAACCTTATTACATTGTAGTAAGGTTCATATTATGTAATCCAATGTTCATTATATGACGATTTATACAGTGACAAGTATGTAGCTACATAATATTCGATAAAGTACAAAGCGCAGAGCACCATTAGGTACAATCAATAAGAGTTAGTTATTTTCACATCTCTTGTTGGCTTCTAATCTAGTTCCATCGTCGTTAGGTTGTTCATACTTATTTCAAGTTCAACATACAATAAATTGAGCGGTCCTAGATACCTCTAGAGGAGCTCCTATATGTATAATAAATAGTGTGTGAGAGTTAATTGTGACATTGTCATCGGACATTATTATGGTGCTTGCTTATACATATATAATATAATAAGGGAATCAAAATAATGATATACTATATTTATAGGTACATACTGACACTTGACTATTAGTACTAGCACAATATTTAGTTATTTAGCGATGACCTAGCTAGTTGGTTGTGAGGTGGTAGTCGCGCCGATGGCGACGGTTCGGATCTTACAAACAAGTCGAGATTCTGGCTGGTGAAGGATAACCTAACATCGTGTGATCGTAATGCACTGAACTGAAGCCGTAGCTCGGTTGAGCACTTTCTACAACTAATAAACAGTACATTTCATTGCTTCATACACATTTATTTACTCTAGAAATTGAATTGAAGTTGTCTGATAGAGCTTGTGCCCGAGCCCGAGCCCGAGCATGCTGTAGGTAATGTAGACGAGCTCGGCTCGGATGTAAGTAGGTACTGTACTGTACCCTCTAATATAATAGATACATAAGCGCTTATATGGTACCTACATAATAAGAACGCCTACGGAAATCTATTTAAAATTAAATAATACACATGCTTTAATTACTAAAATCAAAGTGCCTTATGGCTAGCTAGGATTTAATTTCAAAGAAGTGTGTTTATAAAATCGAAGAACATTACAATATAATATATAAGTAGATAACCGATTGCGGTGCCCATCGCAATGATCGCAGACGCCGCGGCTGGCGTGACCACGCGTGACCACGCCTGACCAGGCGAGGTCGGCCCGGTGTCTGTAGCGTTTATTATTATTAAATCGTAGATAGGTAATATACTTATAACTTGCAAATGAAATCCTAGTAGATCGAGTTGAATGCGCGATGAACGATGTAACTCGATGAATAGATGATCATTGATCATAGACACAAGCTTTGCGCTGTGCTAAATACAATACATTTCATTATTACTATAATATTAGATACATTCATAATTATAATAAATCTAACCCTAATTTTATACAAGGCTGTGTTAAATATATTATATCTACCCGACTTATTGAAGTTGCTTCAACTGTGTTAATAGTTTATAATAAGTTTGTATGCAAAATTAATAACATACGGAAATGTAGGTACGTATCGTGTTACCGGAAATGTACCTACCTGTATATAATATCTAACCAAGGTGGTCTTTTATTATATATATTATACAAAATGGCAAACACAAAATAGTTAAGTACCATTTTCTCTTCTGTTAGTAAATCTTTATTTTTGTTTAGTAGCCATTGACGAGCTTTAGTCTTTATCAATAAAGTTGCTCTCTGTAATACCCGTTGGTTGGTATGACAGTACTGCTCTACCTCGAGGATTCTGTTTGAGAGACAGACCGCGTGCAGTATGGCACAGTACCCGTACCCGTACCTACTTACCGTAGTCACGACCGATGCCATAATGTAATCTATACTCGCTAACGACTACGGTAAACATTTTTGTATGAACTGTGATTCCACAACAGTCCGCTAGAGGCGCTCCGCGAGTCTTGCTTGATACAAGCGGTACCTACGGAGTTGCAACAGTTGCAGGCGAGCCAGTTGTTGTTTGTGATGGTGGCGGCGGCGGTATCTAGTGAAGCCGCCTGCTGGCTGCTGTGCTCGTACATATGTATACATAATTGTGTGCTATCAACTAATTAAGTCAGGCTACGAGGGTTATGAGTAGGTACACATTCCGGTTATGTTTATACATTGTATTGTATATCAGATAACAATTACCCGTCAGTTATTAATTACACTGTGGTTAACATTAGACAATAAAGTTATGCTAAACATATCAAAATTGTATTTTTTCTCGTTTAAGTTTTATTTTACCTACCTAGCTTCCGTCCTGCGGCTTTACCCGCGCTCCCGCGGGATCTAATGTTTTTCCGGGATACAAAGTTGTATTGTCGTGTGCTGCTCTCTGCCCTATATTTAGCCAATAATTTCATCCAAATCCGTACTTCGCCGTGATTGAGAAACAAACATACAAATTATGATACTATTAGAATTATATTTCATGTAGGTAGACCTATGTGCATTATGTTTTTATCGTATTGTTTTTAAATTCGGTATTTTTCAACTACTATGCACGGTGCATAATGCACCGTGGTATCGCTCCGCTCCTGTGGACCGGCAGCCTAAAAGCAGGACATCCTACGATATTGTAACAGACCCTCCCAATCCCTCGATGCCGCGATATAGCGCGAACCGCAAGAGGCGCCAGGGCTTCACGGGTTGGATTCGCTTCAGGCTAAAATATTTTGGATACTATCGAAGGTTAATTAGATACACCGCGCACCGGCGTCAACGAAAGCGAAGATAAGATACAGAAAGGAATTAAAAGTAAACTATCATAGTTTCAAAAGAGAATTTATTACTCTTACATTTGCCTACCCTCTTCGGGTCAGGTGGTGGTGTGCCCCTCGTAATTTAACTACGGTCGAACCGTAGGGTACGCCTCGCTTCGGTTACACTATCATCGCAATCATCAATAGCAGAAATGGAGCTTCCATCTTAATGTGCTAAGGATAGGGCCCGAAACCACGGAGCACGGCCAACCCGAGGGGCTCCGATCCGATAGCGGTCGACGATAGAACGTAAACCAAACGGTCTCGGGAAACTTACGGTAATTTTTGAAAACCCAACCTCGATGCCCCAAAGTAGAGCGGCACCGTGAATAGCGGAGGGGCGTAGACGTGGGGGGGGGGTCGCGGTCAGCAGTCGTCCGGGTGCAGGCCGAGCGCGCGGCAGAAGGCGGCGACGAGGTCCTCGGCGGCGTCGACCCGCGCGGCGCCCTCCAGCGCGCGCGTCGCCGCCGCCGCCGAGCTGAGCGCGCCCAGCGCCGCCGCGAACCCCTCCATGCCGTCCTCGTCCTCCCCGTCCTCCCCCCGCGGCGCGCGCACCAGGCCGCGCCACCGGTGCGCGTGCAGCGCCTCGCGCGCGCGCCCCGCCCCGCGCGGCTCGTCCCCGTCCCCGTCCCCGCCCTCGTCCTCCACCCCGGCCAGCGGCACCAGCTCGTAGCGCGCGTGGCCGGCCCACTCGGCCAGCGCGGCCGGCGGCGACGCGGCGACCAGCGCGAGCCGCACGGCCGCGCGGCGACCGACCCGCGCGCGCGCCGCCGCCCTCTGTGTCGCGTCACTCCTCCCGACCTAAAACATTACAGCCCCGTCCGGTACCTCGAGGCTAGCTATTTGATTTCTGTCCTCCCTGTTAATTTATGTTCCGCTGCCCTCGTATTACTCCTAGGCTATTTGTTTTAAAATGTATCCCGACATGATGTTAGTCGAGTGTCCCGGAACACGTGCTGGGTAGAATTTGACAGTCATCTTAGTATAATATCTTCCGCTAATCCATCTCATAAATTGATGGACAATTTTGTAAGTGAGTCACTTATAATCTAGTTATAAATTTGACAATGAGCTTAAGGCTCCAGTCTCCCTAAAATCAGTGTTCTTGCGGAATTTATCAGAAAAGAAATATTGTTTTTTAGTCATCAGAAAAGCAATAAATGAAATATATTTTACGTTATTTTAAAGTGTGAGATTTGAAATTTCCAATACATATTTTATTTTTTAATTTGACGCCACTTTTATTAGCTTTGTGAGGCTTTAAACATACCTCTATTTACGTTCCACGCGTAGAGGGTCTCATTCATGCACACGCTACGAAAAAAATATAGCAAAAACAAGAAATGTATTCAGATTACATTTGTCGGCAAATCCTCTACAATAATCTTATCTAGTTACTTTTTTTCCAAATTGTCTCAATTTCTTATTTAAATTGCTTTAAAAAGTTATAAATTTTCGGTAAATTTAAACCCTCTACGTGTGGAACGTAAATAGAGGTATGTTTAAAGCCTCACAAAGCTAATAAAAGTGGCGTCAAATTAAAAAATAAAATATGTATTGGAAACTTCAAATCTCACACTTTAAAATAACGTAAAATATATTTCATTTATTGCTTTTCTGATGACTAAAAAACAATATTTCTTTTCTGATAAATTCCGCAAGAACACTGATTTTAGGGAGACTGGAGCCTTAAGCATGAAAAAAAAACAACCTGGAGGAAACCATACCATAGTACAGTGATATTGTAATCAAAATTTAACTTATTTGGATAATCCAATATAAAAAATAATTGATCTACCTCATCCTCTGTTAAATAGATAATGTGTGCTTCTACCCAGTCTTCGTCATAGTGCAACTGTTGAGTGTCATCGTGGGCATCGATGACGGGCACCAGTCTCACATCTACTGTGTAATATTTGTTCACAATTTTCCACACATTGTCTGACTCATTTTCACTATCTTTTCCTACGTGATGAATATCTCTGTCTGTGAGATCTGTAAATAAAAGTACTATTACTATTGATTCAACTGTGAGATCATTTTGGGATACCTAAAGGTCTGATAATTCCAGTTTTAGAATGAATGGCGCCTAAAGGAAGAGAAGAGACTCAACTTCAACAGTGGCTCAATACTGAGCGTAATAATAAACCCCCTTATTCAGACCCACTCGGTTGCCATACCGATCGGATAGGATGATTTTATTTTAGGCTGATGCTGTTAATCGTAGAATTCATTTGCCGCGATCGTGTACCGATCGTCTGCCTCGTTCCAATTGCAAGTCTGATGAAATGAGGAATCGGTTTTTTATACCCGATCCGAACCGCAAACGAGCAGGTCTGAATAAGGGGGATTGTAACGTAAACTTATAAATCCTACCTGAAATTATTTTCGCAGCAGCGGGGGCGTCACGAGCACTGACCAGAATGACAGGTAACATGTCTCTTGACATAACTTATATTTGAATTAAATGCGTATTTTTATCATTATTTCCAGAATCTTGAATATAGTCGAGGTGCCCAATGAACAATAAATGAACATTTTTAGTATTATTATTAGATTGTTTGTAATTTGTTCTATTCACAAATAATTGAAATGCTTCATTTCCACGAACTGTTTAGTTTAATTTGATCTATTCGTAGTAGGTACGTTTAAATTAGCTTATCTCTTTTCCAGTATGTATTTTCGAGTATATTACACAGTGCAAAAAATGTAAGTAAATTACAGTCTACATTGACTGAACCAACTGACAAGACAATGATGACTGCACTTAGTCGTCTGTGGATGACTGACTGACATACCTAGAATACAGTGCTGCCACCCTCATATTTTGATTTTCCCGGACTCGTGAATGTTTAAATAATTTCCAAATGGTAAAAACGGGACCCTATTACTAAGACTTCGTTGTCTGTCCGTCCGTCCGTCTGTCTGTCACCAGGCTGTATCTCAAGAACCGCTATAGCTAGACAGTTGAAATTTTCACAGATTATGTATTTCTGTTGCCGCTAAAACAACAAATACTAAAAACAAAATAAAATAAATATTGGGTGAAATATATAATAAACAAACACGATTTTTTTGCCCTTTTATTTCTATATGGTAGTTTCTGTTGACCTAGAATCACGAAATTTGGCAAAAAGCAAGGTTTTACAGCACAAATAAAGAGAAAATTTTAAAAAATAAAAAAGTTGAAAATTGAAGGTGTCCCCATACATACATAATTATGTCAATTAATAAAGATCTCTGAGTTGTATGGGCGCTCATACAATTTAGAGGTCTAGCTTAATTGGCACTACCTCAAATAAGGTAAAGTACCTGGATGACGAGCTTTGCTCGGTTTTTTTTTAAACGACGTTTTTCAAAAATGAGACCTAGCTAGATCGATTTATCACCCCCGAAACCCCCTTCATATTAAATTTCATGAAAATAAACATGGAGCCGTTTCCGAGATTCAGATTATATATCTATATATATATAAGAATAGGTATTAGATAAATAAAATTGTGCATTTCCCGTGATAGACGAACGATGGGCGATGTTTATACGGAACTCTCGGTGCGCGAATCCAATCCGCACTTGGCCGGTTTTCTAGTATCTATGATCGATTCACTGGATCGATTTGATGAAACACAGCAGTCAAACTAACAAGAATAAACCAGTTTACCTCACACACAAACAACTTCTTCTTCTTTCTTTCTCTTCTTCATTATTCGTATTCGATATCTCCCTTCTGCGTACACAAATATGTGAGTACGAAATAAAAAATATTATTGTTTGTTGCTAGTGATAGAGTACGGTACATGGGTAAGCCAAGTTACCTTCAGAAAAATCGCCTAAATATTATTTTACCCTCAAAATTACCCTAAATAATTTTATGCCCTAAAAAAATCCCTAAATGTAAAAATAATCTCTAAATCTAGGGGAAAATACCCTAAGGTGGGGACACTGCTAGAATACCTAATTACCTACCAAAGAGGATATAATCAAAGAGTATTTAATGATTTCATCACCACAGATACATTGATAATCACTACGTTACCTACCACGCGCCACATTCTAGTCTAGATACTTAAAGCCTACTGCTTTAGTGAAGCCTACCACCAACCAAATCCGACATATAATATAATATAATCCGACATAAACCAGGGCTGCCAGTACATTAATCTCGTTTTTACGGTCCGGCAATACGAATTCGATTGCATTATACTTATTATAGCCTAGAAAGTAGTGATTATATCCTCTTTGCCTCGCGCTGGCAACACAGCTTAAATATGTAAAAAAATCTCGTAATTTTAATTCATTTTAAATAATCACAGGATATTTGTCTTGTATTCGGTCGGCTGGTTTCGACCAATTTGCCGTGTGTAATGCGCTGCAGCTGGTTTATAGCGCACTTGATCATTTCAAAAATAAACGTTCATTATATTCTCTTTGGTTTCGATCACATTCATTTACCTCTTATGGCGGCACCCCACATGGCTATGCGTATTAGTGACAGGTAGACCTATGTTGACAGTATTATTTGGCATATATTTGACGTATAGGCAAATAGGCGATACGACTGTCCACACATGGAGCTAAATACCAAAACAACAGACATAATATATTTGCTCTACCATGTGTGGCCGATATATTTGCGTAGTTGTCTCTTTTGATGTGCTTTGAAAAATCGACAGGCAAAAATATGTACGAATATTTGGCGAATAGACCCTCCACACATGGAAGTTATTTGTCAAATACATCAAATACGCCAATACGCCGAGCCATGTGTGATACCAGCATAACATTTACCTACCTACCATTTATTTATGAGTAGGGCAGATTACTTCATTAGTGTCATGTCAATGTCAAAAATGACAAATATTTTTCAAACAAACAAAACTCACTCGACACTCACAATCTGTACACAGTAACTTCAGAAAAGGAAGATGAATGGTCTTACAATAGTTTAAGTAATAGAAAATTTTGTTCTCATCAATACAACTGTTAATTAATAGTTTGGTGATGGTTTGTAGTATTAACAAACGTGTAATAATTGAATAGTTCGTCATAATGGACAATATAAGATCATGGACCGCGGAAGACGAAGCCATTATAGCGACAAATACGGACGCGACGGAGTGCAAGCGCAGCGCCGTGGAGCTGGGCTACTGGAAGGATGACTACATATCGTACTTCGCGAGACATGTGGACAGAAAAGCGCCCGAGATTCACTGCGGGTACTACGCCAGGGTCAGAGCAATGGAGATGTTTATTCACCAATTCTTAGAGGTTAGCTATGTAACACTGTATAATAGTCATTATCGCTATTCATTTCCAGATTCGCAATGTGAGGGTTTAGGATTAGATCAATGACTAATGTTAAATGGTTGCCAGAGAATTCCCATGTAAAATGAAACATAAAGCTGAAGATGTCAAATGTTCACTCTAGAAATTGGTTTTCTATTTGTAAAATGTTGTATCATGTGTACATACTATATCTCAGATTTTAATAAGTTTGGTGATAGGTTATGTTGTAGTGTTTATTATAATGTTTCCAGCGTTGTGGCACAAAATGTCAAATCATCAATTTGGGGTGTGGGTTTGACACTCTGTTTTGGCGACTGAAGGACACCACACAAGCCGTGGGAAATTTCATCGAGCTAGACTTCCCTTCAGTTATCAGCAAGAAGAGTCACATAATCAAACGTAACAAGCAGCTGCTCGAGAAAATATGCAATGAAGGTAGTTAACACTAACCAGACCTATCAGATGGTGTAATAATACAGTGTGTTTTTTTTATTTCAAAATCAATGGGCTTGATTCCTGGCTAGGAATATTAATTTTTCAAAAATCCAATGATGCAGTTTTAGTTAAAAAAATCATCCTGTGTATACATACATATATATATATATATATATATACTAGGGATGGGCCGAACATGGGTTTCACCGAATACGAACATTCAGCCGAATGTTTGGCGTAATTGATTCCCTTAGGTAAACAATACAGGTCTGAACTTGTTCACGTAAAGTGCGTGGATGGGCACCGGACCCTGCCGTCCGTTGTTGTTATTTCACCATCTATAGGGATGTGACAGAGTGAAAAAATCGATTAATTAATAATCGATTTTCAATATAAATCAATTTGTGAAAAATCGATTTTTGCTCTCAATGTTACATCTGTGCAGGGTTGCCACCTCAAAAATCATCTTGTCACTAGATCCAGTGTAAAATATCGCTAGAAGAAAACCTATTAAAAGATGCGAAACTATTTTACATACATATATAGCACAAATGGCGCCATCTTTTGACCGACTTGTTTATTTTAGTGAACTTACTTCGTATCTTTTCATTCGTCGCACAGATGGGATCTGTTTGCAAAAATCGATTTAAAAAATGTGTGAACTATATAATCGATTGATTAAAAATCAATTAATATTATCGAAAAAATCGATTATATGAAAAAAATATCGATTAATATGATAATCGATTATTTTTTCACATCCTGATCATCTAGTAAAGAGTAAAACGTCACCGCGTGCGTTTGTTTTGGTTATTTTTTTATTTGAATAAACTATTTTGCTTGGTTTTATAATAATGTGCCTAAAAATTAGTGGAAGAACGAGATCGAGTATATGGATTTATTTTCGGGAATGTGAAGAAGACTGTAGTAAAGTGAAATGTACGATTTGCGGAAAAATACTTTCTCGGTGAATTTGCCGAATACGAAAATTTGGTTAACCTGCCGAATATGCCAAATACCGAATATAAAACGAATATTCGGCTCATCCCTAATATATACATATAAGAACATATAGAGATTATTACCTATCTAACATTTTTATGAAATTGAATCTTCACTCTCACTCTTACAACATGTTTAATAGTAGGTACTATTATGTTAATCAGCAAATCTTTATCAATAAATAACTAGTTAGGTGGTAATGTAAGTGTGGTGTTGGGGGGTGACAGACGGCGAGGTGGTGATCCGGTCGGGCGACCTGCACTCGGACGGGTACCACCTGGTGGGGTGCGACCTGCGCTGCCTCGGCGAGGTGCGGCGCAAGCTGGAGGCGTCGTCGGGTCTCGGGCCGGCGCCCACCCTGGTGCTGGCCGAGTGCGTGCTGGTGTACCTGCGGCCCGAGGCGGCGGACGCGCTGCTGCAGCAGCTGGCCGGCGCGTACCCGCGCGCCGCGCTGCTGGTCTACGAGCAGTGCAACCTGGCCGACAAGTTCGGCGAGGTGATGATGCGCAACCTGGGCGCGCGCGGCTGCTCGCCGCCGGGCGCGGGGCACCGGCGCGCGCCCGCCGAGCACGCCTCGCGCCTGGCCGCGCTGGGCTGGGAGCGCGCGCGCGCCTGGGACATGGACCACGTGTGGCGCTCGCTGCCCGACGACGAGCGCGCCCGCGTCGAGGCCCGGGAGAGGCTGGACGAGCGCGAGCTGCTGTCCCAGCTCAACGCGCACTACGCGCTCACCCTCGCCACCCGGGGGGACATCTTCGCCGACATGGACCTCAACGCGTAGGTCTAGGTCTAGGTCTAGGTCTAGTCGGTGCCGCGGTGCCGCGGTGGTGAGGCGCGACCCTCGATGACTCGCTACTTTTTGCTCCACCGTAGTTGGATCTCAAATGTATAAAGGAGGCAGTCTCGGGTCCGTCGCTCGCCCGAGCCCCGCCGTGTTATGTGTATATGACGAAATGTGAAATACTAGGTCCGGCGACATATTTTACATATCTTGAATTTCACACATTGGATGTTAGTAATAAAGTATTTGTTGTGAAAATTTTAAAAAAATTATTAAATACAATTTTGTATTGCGAAAAGCATATTATTACTATTATTTGGACGTCGTGTTCTTGTCAATGTCGTGATCCTCTTCATCGAGGCATAGCTTTACTACATATAATAAATTGAATTGTGGTTCCTTTGTTTTTTTTATGTGGTTTTGGGACGTTAATACGAAACTATGTAGATTCCATGTCACACGAAAAATTATTCTTTGGCTTGGATTTGTAATGTTTTGTTGTAGAACGTTCCCAATTATTGAGATGTAATGTAATGTAGGTACCTATGTACCTGGGTATGTGTAATATATGTAATGTACAACAACGCAACGGTCTGTACGTCACGTGTCTGCTTCCTGCCTGCCTCATCTTATGGTGTACTTTACAGTTGCAGTACCATTTAAATGGCTGATGATGACCTTCATAGGTAGTCCAACAGCACCAAGCGGCCAGAGTATAATATCTGTTGTTTGTAGGTACACAATACCTATTAATAATCTTAATATATATAAATCTCCTGTCACGATGTTTGTCCGCGATGGATTCCTAAACTACTTAACCGATTTTAAATTAAATTGGCACACCGTGAGCAGTCTGGTCCAACTTGAGGGATAGGATAAACGGCTGGACCGATTTGGATGAAATTTTGTGTATGAGTTGGACAGGACAACGTCTGTCGGGACAGCTAGTAGTATTATATATCTGTATGGAATTGCCTTAACCTGATCAATAAAACTATACTAACGAGGCCATTGTATTATTTGTGTACTGAACATATGTTAACAACATACAGGTGTGGTTTTGCATTCTCGCCATATTTAAGGAGGTTATAATTTCCCTGATTAGAACACGAACCATTGAAAAAAAAAGAACATGTTTATTCTAAAGTTTGGTACAATTAAGTCTTAGTAGATTTTTTAGCTTCGTAAATATGGTAGAATGCAATACCACACCTGTTTATTATTAATGTAATGTTAAAGTCGTCCCAATCAAATAGGCCCGTTTAGACAAGAGGATGTCCTTTTTGATTTCGCTATATTTGTCTCATGGATGCATAAGGGCTGACAATATGGACCTATTAGATTGTGACGACTTTAGTTATCATATTATTAACAAACAATGGGTGGAAGTATTTTCGATGGTGTGACATTTTACATAATGCCTAAGCAGATTGTTATAATTTAGAAATCCAGATCGGACACCTAGTTGGATACAATATAGAAGACTACTTAGTATAGGTAAGGGTACAACATAAAAACCATCAAACAACAATTTACTCTGCAGAGGCATTTTGTGAAACAATTTTACATAGGTAGGTACTTGCGATATATGCTTACATTTAAATTACATACATGCTTACATTTTTCCAATAATTAACATTTTTGAAAACGAAATGCCTAACACTTGTAAGTACATAACTGTTGGACTCATTAAATTTATTATTTTTTCATCAATTATGTAGTACAGCGAAATTTCTATTATATTTAATACATTTCGATTGATAATACATGTGTAAGTGTTAAATATTTATTTATGGTATAAATTGTTTTAACTAAGCAGATTTTTGTTTTATTTGTCATTACGACGTGAACATACAACGAGATGAACATATCTCGTAGGTAGAAATGACAAAGCTTAGAGGTGTACGGAAGGGGGAAAAGTTTATTTGAACAAAATAATTATATTTGAAATGAATAGTACACTCAATATTATTTCTATGCAGATGCTATTACTTCTGAAATAAATAGACTGTTTGCTGTAGAAATTTCTCGAATGTATTCATAATATCTAAGAAGTAAAAGAGGTTCGATAATTTTTTTATGTAAGCTGTTGACCTTTCCATTTCGAGTTGCAGCGCATAATGTAAACGTATACATAATATATGAGTAGAGGAAATTTAAAAAAACAAAAAAATGTCGACAATATGGGGCCCTAAAGTGTCTCGTTGCTGAGATATTTGTGAGGTAAATATATATGCGAATGTAGGGGCGTAAACCATTTGGTTTGATATAGATTCAGTGTGGGCTGTTGGCGTCACACTGATAGTGATAATGCTACATGATGATGATGGGAGGCGGCTCCCGGGAGTGATGAATAAAACCACCTCGTGCGAATGCTGTAGCTACACTGATATAGTTTATGTTACAAATGTGCCTATGATGCATTGTCACTAATCACTATATGTATAAAAGTAAAATAATAATGTGCGAGTTTGCTCGTAAAGCGAACAATGACAATTATTTAAAACCAACCAAGTGCGAGTCAGACTCGCGCACCGAGGGTTCCGTACAAACTTGTAGCTTGAATAAATAAATAAAAAATCAGATTTATCAGTATTTTGGTATTTGTTAGTAAAATATACGTAATAATCAAAATTATCACCAAATTTCAAGTCCATAGGTCGATGGGAAGTAATAAAAATCTTGAGAACGAAATTTTGTAAAAAAAAAGTTGACTTAAGTGGCTTCTCATTCCTTTGTTTTTCAATATTTTTTAAAACAAAAAAACAGTATTTATCTACTCAACGAGCTCTAAACAACGATACTCCACTCGATGGGGTAGGTAATTTTTTATTTATTGTTAAAACATGTACTTACTTAAGTACAAATTATATGAAACAGTACAGTACATGAACCATGTTAGGGTGTTGCAATTTATGGAATAAATTTGATTTTAAGGGCATACAGCTAAAAGGGGGCCTTTATGTCATCTTGTGTATGGATCAATTTTAGTCGGCTAGGTATATACAGGGTGATTTTGTTATCACTGGCAATACTTGCAGGGGTGGAAGTACTCATCAATGTGAACAACTTTTATTATAGGACTAACTGTGAAATCATGAAAAATTTATCAGCTGTTCCATTCAAAAGTTCAATACCTATTCGACCAAAATGTATGAAGCAACCGTATTATTTAACGATAACAAAATCACCCAGTATGTAGAATAGGCTGCAAACATTTAAAAATTATATGTTCATTTGAGGCCGAGATCGTTGACAAATACCAAGAAAAATAAAGGCCTAAGGTATGATCCCCGAGGGACTCCCGATTTGACTAATTTTGGAGTCGATTAGAATCCTCAAATAATATCAATTTGAGACCGATTTAGCTGTATGTTTCACACTATCGCAACAATCCGCCACATATTCCAGCATGTTCGAATTTATTTAAGTACAAGAATGTCACATTCGACCACGTCGAGTCGAATGGCTTCTAAAAGTCCGGGCAAATAGGTCTTCGTAGTAATGTCAATTATTTTAACCTATAACGAAGAGATCACTTAGTTTATGGGTTTTTATGGGGAAGGGGGTAAGTAAAAAATGCAATGAATTATAATATTAAGTAGAGTGGATAGTTTATATTTACAAATCGGTTTACCATCGTCGATTTTTTATTACCGGTCGAGTTTTCAGTCTAACTTATAAGATAGGGGAGGGCGCGGCGACTACTAAAGTCGGGGCGCGGGGGCGGGCGGGGCTAGGAGCGAGGGGGCGGCGGCGGCGGCGGGGGGCGTGGCGGCGGCGAGCGCGCGCCGCAGCGCCTGGCGCAGGTCGCGCGGCCCCTCGCAGAACACGTGCGTCGCGTGCCGCTCCACGTGCACGAGCGTGTCGTGCCGCGGCAGGTGCACGATGCAGCCGTCCGCGCCGCGCTCCACCCGCGCCTCCGCGATGCCCTCGCGCGCCAGCTCGCGCACCAGCGCCTCCACGTCCGGCGCGGCCGGCACCCCGTCCAGCGGCGGCGCGGCGTCCCCCGCCCCCGGGCCCGCCCCCACGCCCGGCCCCGGCGCCGGCTCGAGCAGGCGCACGCGGTTGTCGCGCACGTGCAGCTGGCAGGCGAGCGGGGCGGCGCGCAGGCCGCGGCGCACCTCGCGCGCGCGCGGCGTGACGCGCGCCGCCAGCGCCGGGCACAGCTCCCCGCGCGCCGCCGTGCGCCGCACGCCGCACGAGCGCGCCGCCCCGCGCCGCACCACCACCGTGGGCACGTCCGCCGAGATGTGCGGCCGCGCCGCCGCCCCTGCCGCCGTCGCCCCCGCCGTCGCCGCCCCCGCCGCCGGCGGCGCGTACTGTTCGGGCAGCGCCAGCTCGCGCGGCCGCAGCTCGCGCACCAGCTTGTTGGCCTGCGAGTAGTTGAGCGAGGTGTCGATGGGGCAGTGGAACGCCTTCATGGCGAGCGGCTGGAACGGGGCGAGCGCCTCCGCGTACGGGAAGTCCGGCTCTGCGGGGAGACCGATATATTTTTTTTTATAATAGACGAAACGTAACAAAGAAGAGGTGATCGAGCTCCCGTTTATAATTTGTCATCAAAAAAGAAATAGGTTTTCGATGAGTTCCTTTGTTTAAATTTTATTCAGTACTAGCATCCACCCCGCGGTTTCACCATCTTGTGTTTTTCCGGGATAAAAAGAAGCCTATAGCCTTCCCCGATAAATGGGTTATCCAACACTGAAAGAATTTTTCAAATCGAATCACTAGTTCCTGAGATTAGCGCGTTCAAACAAACAAACTCTTCATCTTTATAATATTAGTATAGATAGGGACTATTGGGTGCGTAGCTCCTAGTGGATCGAGATTATGTCACCCCCCCCCCCCTCCCATTTTACCAAATACACTTTTGCCGAGATCTTATAATCTCCTATTTTGTACAATTCACAAAATTTGATAATTATAATAAATGATTAGTGACCGGTGAAGATGACGGCGTGGGCGGGGTTGTTGGCCCACAGGTCGAGCAGGTGCACGGCGGCGCCGAACCGCAGCGAGGGGTGTCCCGCGAACACGATCGCCGGCTGGCGCAGCTCGGCCGGCGTGTTGGCCGCCAGCTCGTGCAGCGCCCGCGCCTGGTGCAGCCGGCCCGACCGCGCCAGCCCCGCGTGCGGGAACGGCTCCTCCGGCAGGTACACGCGCGCCTGCTTCCCGACCGACACCCACTCGGCGAGGATGTTGCTGTACGCGAGCGACGAGTCCGCCACCGGCGAGATGACGTACAGCGGCACGTGCCCCAGCCCCGCCCCCTCCAGGTGCAGCGAGAGGCACTCGAGCAGGTCGTACAGCACGCCGCTGGGGTACACCGGGCACAGCACCGAGCCGCCCGCGCGCACCGTCAGCGTCGCGTGCACGCACAGGTCGCCCAGCATGTGGTCCGGGTTGTGGGCCGGCGTCTGCGTCAGCGCCGCCAGCACCAGCAGGTCGGCGCCGCGCAGCGCCGCCTGGTTGATGGGCCGCGGGTGCGTGGTCAGCGTGCTGGAGCCCGACACGTAGGCGACCTTCTCGTGGGCGGAGCGCACCACCCAGTTGGCGGAGCCCAGGCAGAAGCCGGAGCTGACGGCGGTGGCGTCGAGCGCGCCGTAGATGTCGACGCGCTCGTCGTAGCCCACCACGCGCACGCGAGCCAGCGCCCGCGCCACCCAGTCGGCGCCGAACAGCCGCCGCCAGCCGCGGGGCCGCGCCGCGTGCGCCAGCGGGGCGGGCAGCACGTGCAGCAGCTCCTTCCAGCGCCGCGCCGCCGCCCCGCCGCCGCCGTCGCCGACCCACTCCGCCAGCTCCTCCAGGTAGAACCGCCCGATCTGCAGCGTCGGCTCCGTCGCGTACACCTGCCCCTTGAACCCCGTCTCCTCGGTGATGAACGGCAACGCCAGCATGCACGTGTAGTTCGAGATGAGGATCACGTCCAGCTGCGAGAAGTCCACCACCTTGTCCAGCGGTGGGCAAAACTCCGGGATACTATCTACAAATACGCGTCCGCAGCATTCTTTCAGCTCCTTTCGGGTGATAACACAATTTTATATTAAAATACAAAAAACTATATTCTTAAAGATAGTAAGTACATATAGGGTATAAGATTTGTAAATAAACAATTCATTATGTACAAAACACATTGATTGTTTTGTAAGATCATCTTTATGTAACCTACAGTCCACAAATAAAGAGCATCTTTTCTTTTCTTAACAACTTACCCCCTCAAGTAATAGATCGTTGACATGTGGTGGAGTGTAGTTGGGTAGTGAGGTGAGGCGCGTGCTGGGCACTGGTGGCAGTGGCAGGAAGTTCAGCACAGAGTGTGCCGATAGCCCACAGTCCAGCATGATCATCAGCTCTTTGAACGACAACACAAAGCATGGCTTTGCTGCATCACTACTTAGGCAGTACTGAAATATAAAGTTACATTTAGTTTTGTAAGGAATTAGGTACATCCTGTGTACTCAGGATTTCGATCAGAGAGGGGACGGAGATCTCAGGAGCGGGTTTTAGTCAGGGTTTCTTTTGGTAAGTTATCTTACCTTCTTACTGTTGCTAGACCAAGTTGACAAACAACTCTATAAATGTTATCAGAAGACAGTGATTACAATAATTAGTCACAGTACCAATCCTGTGGTGTGACAAGATGAGAGGCCTAGGTCCAGCTGTAATATATGTCACGGTCGCCATATAATATATGATGGGTGGTGGCGATGTAGAGAAACAACTGGCGATGCTGATCACATGTTTAATGAATGTCCTCCTCCTATACTTCCACTTATATTCCTTTGTTCTATATCACACAGCAGTAACATATTATTGTATACCTACTGAGACATTTTTTCACACAGCAAATGATCCCAAACCTAAAGTGTGATATTCATAGTGCTGAATTATCTAAGACTTCTGATGTATTCAAAATGAAATTATAGCTTTATAAACAATATTTGGTGCACAAAACAAGGATATCAATATACTTTCCTTATAAATGCAACAAATAGTGACAACTTCAGGTCAAAGTGTACCTGCAATTTGACCTGAAGTGCTGATTATATACCTTCTCTTATCAATCAACTTCTAGCTGCTTGTATGTAGTTTTATAATTAACAACAAAAATTAATTATAAACCTAATACAACTCAGTAGTTCTGTAATAGTGACCACTGAGTTTTCTTAGTTTGCATTATTTTACACTAAATGCCAATGCTATGTAGCATATCAGTTTAAGAAGACTGCTAATGAATTTAAAATAGGATGAATACAAATAGATACTCACTAATTTCATTTTGATTTAATTATAACCTATAATCACTTTCACTTATTATTTACTTCACTAATATGAATATTGGTTATAATTTACATGATTTTCTGTTCACTATGGAAATCCAACTTTACACAAAACGTGACCTGTATGCAGGCAGTTGGATCTATTTGATATTATATTATTCGGAACTTAACCTCCTCGCGCTTGTTTTGTTTGTTTATTTATTATTTAGTTTTTTTTCCTATGGCAGTCGAGATGGCAATCGTCACATATGACCAGTGTTGCCAAACTAGTATTCAAAAAATACTTAAAATAGGTCGTAGTTACTGAGGTAGTTACAGAACACTAAAAAAATAAGGCATTTCGGAGAAAAATACAGTAAAAGTTAAAATAAAAAATGCAGTATGTATGTACATTTTACAACATAATGAAATTAACGTGTTTTTCGCCTTTTGAAGAGTTGACGGTCCACTCTTATTTTTTGTAGAACTATCTTCAGAGTTTACTGTCACGTTGAACAGTAGCACAATAATTAATTCACGAAACAAAACCGAAAACGTATAATCCTAATATTTTACATAATATTTAACAGAGCTAATATGTTTAAACTCTGTTCGGTAATAAATTAATAATGTAAACAATTTGAGTATCACCTTATTCATTAAAACTATACTAAGACACTATACTCTTAATGTAAACTCTGTTCAACTACAATTAGCTGGATAATACTTATAGAAGTAAGAATCGTTAATTTTTTGTGAAAATGTAATAGATTTTTGGTTAAAAATGTGTCTAGTAGATGGCTTAAAAATACGGTGAATCTGCTGTAATTACAGTGTATTTGGCAAGTTTGGCATCGCTGCTGTGACTACAGACCACATACCTGTGAAGACAGACTTCTGCCAGTGTCGGCGTAAAACGGGGAAATGGCATGTATGGGCTGTACATAGGATACTTGGAGTATAAATATAAAGGTAGGTATAGGATAAGATATGCCAAGCAGTATGGCAAATCTTCATTGATGAAAATATTGTTTATTCATAAAGTAGGCCTTCACAAGCACTTATGAATAGTCTGACTCTAACGCTCGGTTCGGAACACAGAGTACTTTTTATATACTAGTTCGGAAGGTTGCTTTTACTGAGAAGAACCGACAAGAAACTCACCAATTACTCTTTTCAAAACCAACTCAGATTTAAATAAAAATAAATAAATAAATATTCTGGGACAATTCTCACACATGGCCGTCTGACCCCAAACTAAGCTATGGACTGCCACTGTACTATGGAAGCCAGATAACTGATAATATACCTACTAAATTACTAGTTTTCTTTTGTAAATACATACTTATATAGATAATTACACCCAGACTCAAGACAAACAGACATGTTCATGCACACAAATGTCATGTATTATAGACCAATTTTGATGACATTTGGTATGGAGGTAGCTGACACCTTGGATTAACACATTGGTTACTTTTTTTATCTTGGGAAAACATAAGATCCCTCGGGACCGCGGGTGAAACCGCGGGGCGGAAGCTAGTATGCTTTCACAATATGGATGTGTACTTTTTAGGGTTCCGTACCCAAAGGGTAAAACGGGACCCTATTACTAAGACTCCGCTGTCTGTCCGTCTGTCTGTCTGTCCGTCTGTCACCAGGCTGTATCTCATGAACTGTGATAGTTAGACAGTTGAAATTTTCACAGATTATGTATTTCCGTTGCCGCTATAACAACAAATACTAAAAAACAAAATAAATTAAATATTTAAGGGGGCTTTTATATATGTACTGGTACTGGATGTAATGGCACAGAACCCTTCGTGCGCGAGTCCGACTTGCACTTGGCCGGTTTTTTATTTTCATGATATCGGATTGAATCTTTGAAAATTACATTACATAGGTTTTGACTAGATTCAAGCTGTTATGGCTAGGTTTACTAAATAAACCTTTTCTCAGGAATTGTGTTCGTTTCTATTTCTGATTTCTGCCAAAATCCTTATAAAACTATGCTATTTTGAGAATGTTACAATATAATAAGACAGTCAAGTACAAAACATGCCACGACCACGTATACCTTTTCAGGTATACGTGGCTCCCTCAGGGGTAAGATTTAATAAATTAGTATCCGCACATTAGCATCGCTATATAAGCATTAAGCATAAAATTGAGACTTGTGCCTATAGACTCCAAAAGGGTTAGGTTCATTTTTAGGTCTAAGTAATTAGTATAAATTTCTTTATGAAGATCCCAGATTTTTAGGGTATTCACCCAATATTGAAAACTTATAATAAAAACCGATATAGGTGGGTAAAAATACATTCACGTCCATATCAATCAATAGATCACTTATCTACACTTATTACTTATAGATACCTCAATACGTAGGTTATATTGCCAAACAAATTAGTCATGCTAATTTGTGTACGTAGTTAACTGGTTGAGTGGAACAAATACATTGTGCCCATTGCTAAATATCATGCTCGTGAGAGAATTTATTTAATACAAGCCCTGTCCCCCGCGGATTAGGCCGCGATCCCGAGAAAAAAAAATGCCTATGACTTTCTCCATACTATAGGATTGACGGGTCGGATGGCGTGTTTGGTAAGATACCCTATCTATCACGCCGCAGGTCGTGGGTTCGATTCCCACTCAGGACAAACATTTGTGTGCATGAACATGTCTGTTTGTCCTGTGTTTGGGTGTAATTATCTATATATGTATGTATTTACAAAAGAAAAGTAGTATAATATGTAGTATATCAGTTATCTGGCTTCCATAATACAAGCTCTGCTTAGTTTGGGGTTAGATGGCCGTGTGCGAGGAATAACGTCCCAGAATATTTATTATAGGGTATCTGAGTACCAAATTTAAGGCGACGCCTTGAAGATTTTGGTTACAAGGATTCCGATTTTTCTCAACAATGACTGAAGCGAACGAACTGAAATTTATTGTAAGAATTCATCATATCTTTGACTTTATTTTGTACGTTGCATAACACGATTGGTTAACTTTTGTAACACAAAATAATTAATCAAAAAGACCTCTTTAAAATAAGAGATTCCAATTTTACCGGCGTTGAGGATCGATTTGAGGTTCCAAAATTTCTACATATATATATTTATTGAAACTGATACTATAAATTGTACTTAGGTTTTATGAAATATATTTGTAGTTTTTAAATTAAACAATAAAAACCATTTTGTCGCATACGCCCGTTCCGTTTACGCGGGTTTTCTATGAGAGGTCGCTATAGTAGGGAGCGGGACGCAGCACGTTGAATTTCAGATTTTTAAGCTTAAGGCTCCAGTCTCCCTAAAATCAGTGTTCTTGCGGAATTTATCAGAAAAGAAATATTGTTTTTTAGTCATCACAAAAGCAATAAATGAAATATATTTTACGTTATTTTAAAGTGTGAGATTTGAAGTTTCCAATACATATTTTATTTTTTTAATTTGACGCCACTTTTATTAGCTTTGTGAGGCTTTAAACATACCTCTATTTACGTTCCACGAGTAGAGGGTCTCATTCATGCACACACTACGAAAAAAATATAACAAAAACAAGAAATGTGTTCAGATTACATTTGTCGGCAAATCCTCTACAATAATCTTATCTAGTTACTTTTATTCCAAATTGTCTCAATTTCTTATTTAAATTGCTTTAAAAAGTTATAAATTTCTGAATTTGACCCTTGCAACATATATTTTTTTCTATTACAAAGTAATGGTTTAGAGAAATCACACTTTAACCACTCCGAAAGCAACTACTTATCTGTCGAATAAAAAATATATGCATTCAAAAAATCATTTGAAATAAATTTACCGAGACTAAACATATAACACAACGAACGCTGTCAATTCCCAGCGAAATTGAATGGAATTTTGATGCATTTTATGTTTTATTTGTTTAGTCTCGGTAAATTTATTTGAAATGATTTTTTGAATGCATATATTTTTTATTCGACAGATAAGAAGTTGCTTTCGGAGTGGTTAAAGTGTGATTTCTCTAAACCATTACTTTGTAATAGAAAAAAATATATGTTGCAAGGGTGAAATTCAGAAATTTATAACTTTTTAAAGCAATTTAAATAAGAAATTGAGATAATTTGGAATAAAAGTAACTAGATAAGATTATTGTAGAGGATTTGCCGACAAATGTAATCTGAATACATTTCTTGTTTTTGTTATATTTTTTTCGTAGCGTGTGCATGAATGAGACCCTCTACGCGTGGAACGTAAATAGAGGTATGTTTAAAGCCTCACAAAGCTAATAAAAGTGGCGTCAAATTAAAAAATAAAATATGTATTGGAAACTTCAAATCTCACACTTTAAAATAACGTAAAATATATTTCATTTATTGCTTTTCTGATGACTAAAAAATAATATTTCTTTTCTGATAAATTCCGCAAGAACACTGATTTTAGGGAGACTGGAGCCCGGTTCAGCGATTTAGGCGTGAAAAGGTTAAAAACAAACACATTCGCATTAATAATATTTAAAATTAGGATAATATAAAGCATGTAGGTATATAATTTCACATTGTTAGTAATCCAAACTAGTTCAAGGATTGTATAAGGTATGTAGGTAACTAAAATGAATTATGAACAACAAAAATATTGTTTACAAAATATGAGGCCTACTAATTTCCGTCCCGCGATTTTATGTTTTTTTATGGATAAAAAGCAGTATGTTTTATTCCAGGATACGATCTATTTGTGTGTCAAATTTCATCTCGTCAGGAAAAATGAGATTAGCTCATGAATATACTACGCATTTGCATTGAAGAAATATATTTAATTTCCAACGTGACGTGACGTTGGGTGTTGCTGGTGGCCGTGTGCCCGACATATAAAGACTCTACTACTAACCCACATTGGGCGGCATTACATTTTGTCGTATTGAATTGTAGCTAAGTCAGAAAATAAATTATAAAAGTTAATCGTATAATGATATTCGAGCGAGTGCGAACGTGTCATTTTAAAATTCAACTCTATTAGTATGTAGATTATGTTGCGTTACGCTTTATTTCTTTAGAAGGGCACTGCTAGCAAAGTTTTAAGGCGATGATAGCTCAGTGGTAGTGACGTCGGATGTCGCGGCGAAGGTCGTGGGTTCGAATCCTACAATGAGCTTGAGCTTTCGGAGAAGGAAAACATCGTGAGGAAACCATAGCACGGTGGTTGGGTACCTTGTAGTACCCGCCTTTCGTTCTTTCATATAGGGAAAGGGAGGTACTTACTTTATACTATTGCTTATATAACTCTGCATCAATATTAATGTTCTCGCGAAATACGTACCCTGGCATGTCGTGAAGTGCAAGTCGGTGCAAACTTGTGTAATTTCATGGCGAATTGTTCGCGATCTCGTCTCTCCTTGTTCGGTTGCCGAGAAATTCTAGCCCTTGTGATTTTAAATGTCAGTATCGCTAACTGTGCGTTGTTCTGTTCCCGGAGCTCGTACTTTACAATTTATTTGAGCACACCTTGTGCAAGTGGAGTGTTAGTAATATGCTCAGGTATACTGTGGAACGCCGAATAGACCCTTGTTTACAATGCGTGTATATAGTATAGCTACTATAGGAGCATGGTTCCTCGCGACGCTTTTTAAAGCGTGTCTAGCCTAGTGGTCTCTGTTTGCGCAGCGCATTGTGTTCGGCACAAAGTTATAATTGATGGACGAACTTCGGCTCACTCTGTTATCTTATATAATTCTCTCCAACGTAAACACAAATATAAACAACAACAAGTTGTTTGCATAATTTTATCGTTGGTTGGGCTGTATGGATGCTTTTAAGTTCTCTATACCTACTTACTTAGATATATCTTAATTTAGATTTCATGGAAGGTTGCTCAATAACGGCCATAGTTTCTGTTCTTGCGGACCCATTGCTTTCGTACAAACATTAAAATCTTAGCGTTCGCATATAACCCACTATTGGAACATGTACATACATATCACTACGGACACCTTACCACTTGTGAGACGTGACACTCACCTCATTCTGTGTAATATGGATCGCGAGGAATCAGCCGGCGGACCGGATACCCAACAGATATAAGAAGAGACTAGCTTTTATTTCTTATGCAAAGGGCCATGCATGCCCATCTTCACCGGCAGCTCAAGAACAGTAGGTATAGGATTCGACCCATTGAGCTAAGTACAACGTACCGGTAACTAAGTATATAGCTAACCGACGCGATTATCATAAACAGCTTTGGGATGTTCTCTGCTGTACTGAGGCCACTCATAGATTTCATGAACGAACTGTCCGGCTGGAGTCTCTGGCTCTAATTATTTTGATAGAAATGAGTTATAAAATGAAAGTAATTATAGTCGTTTGTTATGATAATGCGTACCTAATTATTCGACCTACAGATACCAAGTATAAGAAGGAATATTACAGAAGCATTATCAATTAAGTGCGTCATACTGGTCACACATAACATTGCGTAGGTACAGATAGGCGGTAAATTATTGGTTCAGTATTGGAGATGGCAAAGTAAGTACATACCTCCTCGTTTATAATAAAACTGCCACTCGGTAGTAATCGGTCAAGTGTCAAGTTAAGGACACATTATAATTTCCTTGACCCTTAGGTCGGCACACGCGCTCGGCTGCTGTCCGACCGAGGAGCGCCAGTCACTCAAGTGACAGTGTCCATCCGGTCGCCGTGTGAGGTGCCCGCGCCGCGTGCAACATGGCCGACAGAAAGTGGACGCGTGCCGAGGTTCAGGGGCGAAGCCGCAAGGAGGACGCCACCATCATCATCGACAACATGGTGTACGACGTGAGCGAGTTCCTGGAGGACCACCCCGGCGGCACCGAGGTGCTGCTCGACAACGCGGGCCGCGACGCCTCGCAGTGCTTCCACGACGTCGGCCACAGCGACATCGCCATCGAGTGGCGGCGCAAGTTCGTCGTCGGCGAGCTCGTCGACGAGGACAAGTGGGAGGTGGTGCGGCGCGACACCTTGTTCTCCTCCGAACCCGAGGAGACCACTCTCAGCGGCCTCGTCAGCGTGTGGGCGCCGCCTCTGGCCCTGGCGCTGCTCGCCGCGCTGTTCTACTCGTACCTGTTCCAGTAGGCAGCTGCCGCAACACTATACCACACCACAACACACCACACGGTGTCGTGCAGCGTGTCGATAACAAGTGTCGGAGTCGATACAAGTGACTGCTACCTATATCGAGTGATAGTTTTAATTTTATGATTTCTTAATTTACACATGAATGCCTGAGGCACCATAATACAATGGCAACTCGATACAACGAAATATACCTCACGGTATTTACTCTTTAACATAGCCTTGACTTCGAAAATGCAAATGATTCTAATACCTATTATGAGAATTGAAATCTGAGATAGGTTTTTTCTTACCTGCTCATCGATTTTACGTAATTGTAAACTTATTAACGTACTTATTAGGTACCACCTGCATATGAATAATAACAATGCCATGTTCGAGGTAGGTATGTATAGTAGGCATATTGCCCTTAAAGAGTTATAATTGAAGTTTTATAATAATATAAGTTGGTGATATACTTAATATAACTAATAAGCTATGGTCTGCGTTATAATCTAATACAGAGCGTAGAAGTGTTCAATGCTCAAACTAAGTACGTAGGTACAGACGTACCTTAGCTATGCATAATTTATCATAATCACTAGTTTTAAGGAATAATGGTTGTGTTTTTTTTTATGATAATATACCTAGTTGTAAAACCACAATTTACTATATTATTTCATATTATTGACGTCACAGAGGTACCTACCTACCACCTACATATATATAATTCGATACGGTGCGTGCACAGCAAAACCTGGGCTTTAAATTTTAGGGTTGCTGCCTACAGGTGTTGGTTGTATAGATACTCTAGGTTCAATCCTCTGTATCATTACTTACCTACAACAGTAACGCACTGTAAATGAAAAAAAGAATAGCTTTCTAAACTGAGAACAAATTAATGAAATGATGCGGAGAGCGGTGGCGAGGCGAGAGGCGCGAGGCGCGAGGGTGGGTGGTTTGGTTTGTTATGAACGCGCGCCCGCGCCACTGGCCGGCCGGCTGGCGGCGCGGCGTGGCGGCGCGGGCGCGCGGTGATAATGTTCAAGGTGAGCAGGCAGAACCTCTCGCCTCGTCAAAATACCATTACTTACCTTATGTATGTATGTATATGTACTCCGACGCTACCTACATCACATTATATATTTTTTACGTGAGTCTGCTCTGTGGACCGGCCACCAGTGCCACCACACACAAGCTGGTTTTTGCCTTTGCATGAATCCAATGAAATTTGTTAGCAATTTTGAAATATTTTGTCGACATAAATTTTATACTGGTGATACCGGGACGGAACTGTCGATCTCTTTTTATCCTACTTCTTATACCATTCGTTACAAATACCACAGATGGATTTAATTGGTGCAAATGCTCTTGATCGACATACATTAGTACACTTGACTCAAATTGTATAAGAATATGATGAGGGCAGGTTAGATAATGGAATTTTTCACCAACGAGTCTGTCGTTGTTAAGTATTCTCTACATGGTCATGATGCAGGCTACTTGCAGGTAATAGTTCAAACACCGTAATTATTCGTCTATCTGTAAAGTCGATTTAAACATAATAATAGCTTCGATATTGCTCAATCTGCGTGTAATAACGGCGAAACCAGCTCACGAGCAAACTCGCAACGGTGAAACCGGTGCACACCTCTCGACACCCTTAACTGCTGACACCAATGTTGGTCCCTCTATCACCTTGGTTCAGTTAGTGGCGTGGCGAGTCACCGTCTGCCAGGATTATCCAGATTGAAACATTTGATTTGGCAGGCGTGCCGTCTCAATCAATAGCTCAGCAACCAGTCCAGCAAGTTCCCCCCCCCACTCCCATAAACCAAGTAGAGTTCCCTTCTTTTCTACTAAAGTCCTTGTACTCAGCGGGAGTTGCCTGTATTCTTCAATAGTGCAGGCACAGATAGTATCCGCTAGGTGTACATATCCCAACACATTATTAGGGGCCTCTACGTGTTGGATCTGCATCCCCACGCACGCCTTCCAAAAGGACCGGTCCACGGGCCGTGACGATCTAATAGGAAAGATACAAATAAAAACTTCGAGATCATGTGTCCGTGTTCCAGTTTGCCCACATAAGCTTTCTCTTGTAACGTGGCGTTAATTGCGCTAACGCAGCAATACTAACTTCTTCCCCAAAAATCCTTAATTTTTCGTTTCTGTTCTTCCTTTATTTTTCAATTATTTTATGCTTTTATGGTAAATACTTGTTGTAATTACGAAGTTCAAGTAGTCCTGATCTAAATCTTATAAAATTTAAAAATAATGTTACCTCCTCAATCACGCACCAATGACTGAATCTTTAGTGCGCGATTGAGTGAGTTATAGGATACTTTTAGACCCATTGGATCCTTCTTGGTTGCGGTTGAAACCGCAGGCGAAAGCTTGTGAAACAATAATATATTATTCTTGATTAAACAGTATCTTCATCTACCCTGTTAAAGTAGGTATACCTGAATATTCTAAATCACATTTATTTTTCTACCTACACCTAAGGATACAGAAACCGTTAGTAGCAATTTAATTCTTTATTTGTATGGATGTTTCATCACAATCTTCATAGAAAGTGATTATGTGGCCGAAGGTGGTAAGCACATAAAGCCTTGAAGGGGAACTAGCTCTCAAGTGCAGCTGTTGGAACATCTTCAACATGAGGGTGGTGTAATGTGACCGTGTAATGGTTTCCTCATGATGTTTTAGGTACTTCTCCGGGCACCGTCACCTTTGTTATCTTTTGGTAACTTTCAGGTATTCTGGTCTGTTTCTGGTTTCAGGTGTGATGTATGGAAAAAAGTGAAAAAACCGTAAAAATATAATGTTGCTGCACGAATAGTACGTTGTAGTTTACTAGTAGCACAGCGTAAAAACATACTAGTAGATAGTATGCAGAAGAACAATTATAGTAATGTATCGTCATTTAGCAAAACTATTGTCCACAATTATACTACTAAATTGTTTTTCATAAATTTCTTTTGCGATTTCAGAGTTGGTCTCATGCATAGGTATATACTATGTAGTGATATAAATCACAATTGAGAGATAATTGGAAGTTAAGCGTTATCGCGTGCCGCTGGCCCGGGGAGGAGCGGGGCGCGGGCGGCCCCACCGCGGAAGAGTGAGGGCTTCATGCACTCATCATCCGCCGCGATATTTCGCTAGTCGCTCCAGTCATTCGTTTGACGAACGTCGCGCGCGCATCTAAAATGAACGACAAAAAGTTCACCAGAAAGGAGATCGCCGAGCTAGATGACAGAACCGATACCGTGTTCATCATCGACAACGTCGTCTACGACGTGACCAAGTTTCTGGATGAGCATCCCGGCGGTCACGAGGTGCTCTTGAACGTCAGAGGGAAGGACGCCTCCGAGGACTTTGACGACGTCGGCCACAGCTTCGATGCGAAGGAGCTCATGAAGAAGTACGTGCTCGGCGAGCTGGTCGAGGAGGACAAGGTGGAGGTGAAGAAGCGTCACGTCTCGTGGGAGGCGGACAAGGCGGACAGCGAGAGCGGCTTCCTGAGCTCGTGGAAGTTCCCCGTGCTACTCGGCATCGTAATGACGGTGCTGTACACGTACCTATTCGGCTAGGACGAGCGGCTGCGCTGACCTAGAGCTGGCCCCGCTCGGTGCATGAACTTCCTTGTTTATTTTAACGCGTACTATAAACTGTGCGGTTGTGGTTCCTAATTAACGGGTGTTGATTATGTAACGTAGTGTTTTTGTACGTATCATGTATTGTGATATTTATTTTAATTAAATTGTTTAACGTACTCGTATAGTCTCCACTCGCGATATATTAACGCTGTGTTTGTTCGGACTTTAACTATTTTTGTTTTCCAATAACTGTTGTATCATTCCTTTCCACACATTACGTTCGCTCGCCGCGTGTAGGTACATTCATTCACGTGCGCGGGAGCATGTGCGTGGCCGACCCGGGCCACGACCCGCGACCGCGACCGACTGCATTGTAGATGGTTCGCTTTCGTTTGATACCGGTTTCCGTGAACCTGTTGCGCACATTAGTTACTCGCCCCTCCCTATGCCAAAAATGCACATAAAACTATGGTTCATTAATTTGGTGATGCATGTAAGTATATACTTATCATAAATTATTCTTCTGCACACATACTTCACTGCGTTTTTATTTTATTCAAAAGAGTATTAAAATTCAATTAAGATTCAGTATCTTATATCTGTATTATTTTGTTAGATATTAACACACGTAAAGGTACCTAGTTATTTTGAATGCTCTTTGCGGGTCCTTGTGGTAGGTAATCACCGCCTCATAGTATATAGGTAAGTGAAGGCACAGAATAAGAAATAGTACCTCAGTCTATTTACTAATCTGTGCCTCAGTAGAGATGGCATACTCAGTTATACCTAAGTAGGCGTTGTGTGTGGGTGAATCGATACATAGACGCTACTGCATACCAATTTGTTTATCGATATATATTTATGATGATCGTTCGAATAACCGATGTACCTACCTACCAATGACCCGAGGAATATAGGTAGGTATATGTATGACTAGATAAGACACTCAACAGATAAATGTATCGACTCTCTTGATTATTTTAAATTACACTTCTTGAATTCTAAGATAGCTATCATACTAGCTTTTCCACGCGGTTTCTCCCCCGTTCCCGGGATAAAATATAGCCCATGGTGAGCCCATGTTACTCAGAGATAATGTAGCATTCTAATGGTGAAAGAAATTTTGAAATCGGTCCAGTAGTTTTTGAGTTTATACGTTACATACAAAAATAAAAATCTTTCCTCTTTATAATAATAATATTAAGTATAGAAGTATAGATAGGCATGAATACGTTCCTTGTCATAGGTGGCAGTACGTCTTATTATTGACTGACAGATGTAGGTAGGCAGCTGAGTTTTCTATAAATAGGAAAGCAATCAAGTTAACTATGTAAGTAAGTACTTACATAATTACATACTTATAATCCACTGTAAAATAACATTAGCAAACTAGTAGGTACTAGTGGTCCGGCTACATATTTTGTGGAATTAAACAATTTTACTGGACTGCTAGAAGGAAGTACAACTAAAACGTAAGAATGCACGGTATGAGTTGTTTGAATCGTCTCAATTAAGTACAAGAGTATTATAGACTATAAGTATAGGATGTTGCTAAAATTTAATGCTTGATCATGGAATCGCGCCAAAATAAGAAGTTGGAGCCTACAACTTGTATTGGTAAATACGCTACTGGAAAATATACCTACGCTGTGCTATAACGATATAGCCAAAGACTATTGCAATAATCTTAGGTACAATAGAATATAATAATATGCCATGAGAAAATATATTTAGGTATATTTAAAAAAATGTGACAATAGGAATGGGAAAAACCAAAACCAAAGGAGTCATGTACAATAATCTTTGATTGTTTGACCTTTGCCTTTTTTTTTTAGAAAATATAATCATTTTTATAAACAACTATCGACGACAAGACTTTATACATGTGGAAATGGGATATAATTCCAACCTATGTGCTAGTGTCGGCCACTTTTATAATACAAGTTACCTATTTACTTCACTTTACTTTTTAATTATATGTTTTACAATTCTACATGTCTGCCTCTCTTCCTTATGCATTTATTAAACCACATAACATCTGTGCAAGTACATGTACACTAAAGCAGAATCACGTAAGTAATATAGGATAATTTGAGTTTGATTGAACATACCTAATAGACCATAAGCATTGATGTCGGGCCGCACCATCACTCGCTCCGCTCCGACTGGATGACCTTCGGCGAACGACGTGGTTAGCCAAAATAGTTGAATCATTGCATATCATTGCAATAAAATTACAGTGTCAATGTTATTCAAAGGCTTCATTATGACAACAATAAAAATAATGGCAACATCAGTTAAGGCAGTTAAGCAACTCATCAAAGACACTTAAGGCAAGTATTTTCAAATAGATTATCGTATACTATAATAACACATTATCTATTAATCATATTGAAGTTCGCAGTAAAAGATGCGATGAGAGAAGTCAACCAACAAAGCTGGCGCTGCATCTGATACGCCTTTGTGCCGCAGATATTAGCGCGACGCTCGTCTTCCGTATTTTTGACACGGTCGAACCAGTACACACATACATACCTATACTATAATATGCTAAACATAACAGGAATTGCTCAGTAGATATTCGAATTATTAGACCTTGAGGAAACAATATTTTTAATATGAACTTTGTACTCGACTACAATCTCAGAATTGGTATGTGGTGATATGCCCGAAGGTCGTAAAGACATAGCTAAGAAGTGACCTCGATGACGGTCACCAGTCAGGCGAATACTGTAAAGTACCCAACCACCGCCCTCAAGTTGTCTTCCTTCAGGGAAACCTCAAGCTTAGGGCTTCCGTAGGGCTCGAACCCGTAACCTTCGCCACGGTGGCATTCGATACACACATCACTATCACTGAGCCATTATCGCTTTACATCACTATCAGCTAGCACCAACAATACTTATAAAAAATACAATCAGTGTTAGATAAGATACCACCTTGTATGCACAAACAGTGCAGAACTACATATTATACATGTCACCGTAAAATTGTCTATCTCGCCAGATTGTAAACTGTCGAAATATTGTGAACGGTAACATACTACTTACAATTTAACGCATAATTTTTCGGTAGATTATAATATATCGAAGTGAAAATGTTAAATCACAATCAGACGCGCATTAAATTGTCAACTGTCAGAAGGCTGACCTATTTATTTATTTATCATTCAAACTGCACTTTTTTGGTTAATCACAGATTCATTTAACTTCCACAACATTTCACGCAACTAATTCTAAAGCTTTGAGCTATTTTCAAGTTGAAATCATTTTACAATCACCAAAACACTGTTTGTTTACATTCGACAACAAACGAAAAATATGGCGCCGCGGGGCACATGACGTTCAATTCAACCAATCATCGCGCGGTTTGACGGTTTCATTTCGATAGATTATAATCTACCGAAAAATAATGTGTTAAATTGTAAGCAGTGTTACGGTTCACAATCTTTCGACAGTTTACAATCTCGCGACATAGATTATAATCTAACGGTATTTACAATTTTACGATAACATATACAATACATGTATGTGTATGTAGGTAGACATGTGTGCCGTGACTGTACATCACGTTACATAAGTATTAAGTGACTTGGCATTAAAAATACAAGATAAAATAAGATAAGAAAATAAATACTTTTATCATTGTGTATCATTGAAACTTAGTTATTGAGTACAAATAATTTGTTAAGTATGAAACACGATTCATAAAAATATAAACGAAAATTATATAAGTAGGTACCTAATTCAAATCAATCAATTGAAGGTTCCTTTTGCAAAGTCAGTTTTTTTTACTATAATATATGCTTGTGTATGTCCATGCGACATTAGTAAGTGATGTTCTGGCCAAAAGTGGTAAGTACATGAAGTCTAGAAGATAACTGGCTCTCAAGTGCAGCTGCAGGATCTCATCGAACTTTATTCTCATTATTCTCATTCAAGCCCTACCTGCCGATTAACAACTCTCTACAAAGTATTGAAATGTTACATTCTGAAGTCAGAGAAAAAAACTATAACTGCGCGCTCTGCAATCTGAAACTTTATCATTATGTCTTACGTTTTGTGATATATATAGAGATAAAGATAAAGCTTATCATGTTCAGTATTTATTTATTAATTAATTAAGATTTTGATATTTGTTGTTTTGTATTCATTCATTTATTTATTTTAACTTAGGTAGGTATATGTGGCAATCTATCACTGCACCTTATCACACTATCAGTCGTTCCTCCGTGAATGTGTGCTGAAGGCAAACAAACATCCATGCAGTCACCTCTCACCACGCGGCCGCGTCGCGGCGCTTCGTGCGCTCCACTGACCAGCAGGTCCAGAGTCCGGAGAGTGGTGGTGGAATGGACGTCGATGTAATACTTCATCTCTACCTATCAATATACAATTATTGTTTACTTCTTCTCTTTCATTATTTAATTTGCTAGCTTCCGCCCCGTGTTTACACCCACGACCCCGTGATTAAAAGTATCCGGGATAGAATGTCTTAATCCAGAACACATTCTATCTGTGTGACAATCATTCAAATCAGTTCAGTTGTTACTGAGCTGAGTAGCTACTATAAGATTCTGTTAAAATATAGATTAAGGCTACTCTCTGACCTATAAGTATACCTATTCAAAATGACAGAAATAGATGTAACGATTCACAGTAAAGTTGTAAGTGTTAGCAGTTATTAATTTGAACTTGATGCTTGTTGACCTGTGGCGTGTGACGTCACCAGGTGGCCTCACCCACCGCTTAATGGATGCCTTCTGCTTCTACGCCTGTTGTAATCTTGATCATTCGCTGCTTCTTGCGTTGTGGTGTGACCACGGAACCAATTGTATCTACAAGTACCATTTGCCAGCATACTCTTCTTTAAGTGGTCGTAGCCAACAAGTGGTAGGTATGTCAACAAACAAAATGATTATCGCTTTTACGTTTTACCTTGTTGTAGTTATAAACAATAAAAACTTATACAAAGAGTGATGTAATTTCTATTCATGTCAGCACTTTTTATCGACCGTCATTCCATCATTATTTCTATGTACACAAATATCAATTGAAGTTGATGGATTGCATAGGATCTGCTTAATTCAATCTATTCAGAGATCTTGCTTGAGGGACGTTTTTAGGGCCCCATTTACGATTTCATGGTATAGATTAAATCATGTCAATATTACGGCCCGAGACTAGAAGGACATATATTTTTAGCGGATTTGGCGGACCATGTTCAAAGTTGGAAAAATGTTAGGTAAATCATTGAGTTGATTATAGGATAGAATTAGTTTTCTGTCCAGCGCTTTCACTCGTGTCCCCGGGATAAAAGTGTTCTATATGATATTCCAGGGTAATGTCTATCTATGTGCGAAGCTTCCTCCAAATGCGTTCAGTTACGCAGCTGAGTAGTCCCTACTTAGCACCGTTACGGCATTCTAGCTCAGGTGTTGTAATTTTAATTGTGATCTTTTAAGCAATTCTGCTCACAACTGATTCAATATACTAGTACCTACCTACTTAATGTAAGTACTTAGGTAACTATAGTATTGTTATTACAAGATATTGTGAGCACCTGCTCCAACGAGTGTACCTACAATATAACTATGAATAAAATAACTTATGAACACATTATTTTGTTGGATATTTCTTATCGTTTTGTTATTATTATCACGACATTAAAAGGTTAATTTTTCGTCGGATAATGAACAATTTGCAAAAAAATTTACAATTTGCGATCCTACTTAAAGCAACCAACTCCAAATTAACCCAATTGTTTAACCCAAAAAGGGTTTCCGGGCAGTTAAAAAAAAATAACGCGAAGCGCATCGAGCGATCGCCATACACTTCTAACCTAAAGTATCCAGGTTGTTTCTGAATAGGAAGAGATTTTACGTTACATGTAGTTTCAATGATTTCACATATGTACCTAAGTAATCGTAATTTGGTGATCAATTTACTAAATTTGGTTTCATAGTACACATTTTAAGTAATATAGGTTATTGTCACAACGTTCTTTTTGGTGTTCGATATATTTATCCCCGTTTAAAAATATATTATTTTGTGATGCTTTGCTTACAGGAGCCTTATGAATCTGACGAGCAATTTATATCGTTAATGCATTACTTGAACAGTCGCCAGTCGCGCAGAAAACCATTACCAACATAAAGTTATAAAGTTTTGGTATGATGAACTTTCTTAGTGATTTTTTACTGGACATTTTGTCACGGGCGCAGTTTTCGCATCAACTGCAGAGCATTCCTGCCTATGATTTAAGAATGTCAGAATATGACTATGTTACAGTCGTTAAAAAAACAGGTTTACATTTCTATTTACTTTTATTTCTATCCTACACCCCGTTTTATTCAGTATATAGTAAGTATAGTAAATATTTATTCGTATTTCACAGTAAAATATAGTTCCTTGTCTTGCGAGTTGCGACAAACGTTGCATCATCAATCTATGGATCAGTAATATTCTCGGTCATTCGACCATTGGCCCTGGTACTCGTAACTGTCGATTTTCGTCTCAAAAACTATATTAATGCGTAATAGCAACATATTCCAACTTTAGATATTATTTTGGCTTTGTGATTAATTACAATGTCACCAGTATTAATTAGTAAATTTCATTGCAGGATTCGAAGCCGCGACCTTAACCACGGCATTCGACGTCACTACCACTAAGCATTCATCGCCTTCTGTATCAAACGTTGATTCAACTTTCCCTGTTCGGTTGCGTGGTGGGCGTGTGTGTTGCGTGCATACATTTGACATAGATTCCTCGCGTGCCATAGACCTATGCCCTTTATTTGTTCACGCGCCGGCGCATCATCGAGGGTCGCTGTTGCCTCCATCCATACATATCAAAGTATTGCTAATTATTCGTGTACGTACATTATTGTGAAGTCTATTAACATAACGTCTGCTATTTGGGTAGCTTTAATTATGATTTCAAAATCATGAAAAAATACGGTAGTATTGGTTAACGCCGCCGCCATACTTTACTTAGAAATATATACCATATAACGATACCTAACTACTAAATATTAGAAAGGCTAGTTGCATTATAAGTCTAATGAAAATATTCTAATCAATAATTTATGTAGGGTTAATAGAATCTAATGTAAAACAAGGCTTAGTGGGTTGGAATCTGACTATTCGCTTGAGTTTTCAGTGAAGGAAAACACAAAAAAGTGTGTGTATTGATATATATGTTCAGCATGGAGACCCTAATATAGGTTTCGAAAATATACAATATTAAACAATACAATACAAATATCTCACAATATCCACCCGGTATAGAGTAAAAGATAAATGTAGAGCGGTTTATCGAGCCCGACTAGTTTGCGTCCGAGGAGCGTTCGGCTAGTGTTGCTCCATTGAGTGAATCTGCTGTTGCTGGCTTACTGACGCCACAGTTTATAAATCTCCCGTTGCTTACTGCGAACGGAACGCCAGTGCACCAGTGCACATCTGAGGGATTATTTTCACAGATGATGTCTCTTGTTGGGACTGATATTCACATAAGTACCTTACCGCTATATTTGCATGTGTTACGTGGTTGTTTCACCCCTCGTCAATCGTCTGTTCTACACATTATTGTGGTAGTCAGTATTTGTGGTTAATTTTCTAGAGTTTTTCTTCATTATAACTACCTCACTCTCAATTATAGAGATTCTCTCAATTCAAAAAAAATATGAAAAATTGACGGGTGACGTTCTTGTATACCTACTTCACTTCTGAACTGTAAGCGAAAAGGATAATTGCAAACTTTGAATGACAAACATCGGACAATCAAGTCAGAAATAGCAGGACCATCAAATTCGATAATATGGAAATTTCGTGCAACAGCCCATCAACAGATAATAAAAGGCATTCGAGAAAAATTCATCTAGAGAACATTTAATAATGATATTCTTACATAATAATATGTATCTAACAATGCTACGGGACATACTCCATGTTACCCAGATAACCACAGATTAGACTAGGCATGACTATGGAAGGACACAAAAACTAATACAAGTTAAGGATGTAGTTGTAGTTTGTACTTATCGGTTCGTCGACGCGACGCGGCACGATGCGATGCGTCCACAATCTGGCTAATCTTGGCTTTGGCCGTGCTCGCGGTGACGGCTTTGTTCAATACTTCGTTCGATTCGCACGGACACTCGATTGAAGGGGCTGATGCTGTCGCTTGCCGAAATATCTATCACGCAAATCGGCTTTTTGACAAGATGCATTGATCATAATATTAACTGACAAAGGTATGTAGGTACCTACCAACTTTCTTTGGATTTAGAATGTGAACAAATCATCGCAATTCACAGTACCATACGTCAGAAGAATCCAACGCATCAAGTTTTACCCCTTTACTTTAAAGACCTATAGTTAATTTACAAGCTCTATTTAACTTTACATATTATTATGTCCACACAACCGATTGAGCTGAAACCTAGCTTCCACCCGCGGATTCACCTGCGTTCCCGGAATGAAGAGTATCTTATTTGTTCAAAGTAAATGTCGAAGAATAGTTTTGACTTCAGCCCTAGAGGTTTTTTTTCTGATAAACGAATATGGATAAATATACATACCTACCCAATATTTATATAATCTATGAAAATATATAAGTTACTTACTCATCATGATCGAGCATAAAATAATCATTTGTCATATTCATAATAACGGAATAATGTAATTATATAAGCAGTAACAATTTGCTTACTCATAAAATGCTACAGATCTATATTGCAAAAAATATGAATAGAAAGAAAGTAAGAAAATGAATTTATTTTGAAGTACACACAACACTACACTCACATTATATTATATTATTATAGCTTGGACAATTCATATTTGTGTAGAAACATATTCAGCAATGATAAAGTAAACGTGGATAATTCTATCAAAATGTGACTTAATTGCTTATTAGTTTTTTTACTTGCGTTGTTGGTTGTTTTTTTTGTTAGGGACCGTAGACTACAATTTGAAATTATTTTCAACTTGATACCTATACGCGTTCCTAAGATAAATCGACAGATACACCAACAGACAGACGGACGGACAACGAAGTGATCCTTCCTTTTTTCTTCTTGAGGTACGGAACCCTAAAAACAGTAGTGATTAGTCAAGCGTCAAGCCCGCACTGGCTGGTGCCGAGGGAACTGAATAAAATATAATATTCCGTCCGTTTTCAAATAAACCAATTAGTCCGAGAATTCTCATAATTAAATAACATTATGTTAACATGCCCGAGTGTTTTGCGGCCGGAGACTGGGAGCCGGGAGCCGGGAACTATGAGCCGGGAGCCGGGGACTGAGCGCCGGGAGCCGGCAACTAGGAGCCGGGAGCCGATATATTAGCTGGAAATACACTCTACACAGCCTACCTAAGTAAGATTTACGAATGGAAATTGATTGTAGATAGCCGTGAAAAGGTGCTTTGTGTGGAGGCTGGCCTGCTTGAGTTTACTACTTAAGAAAGCAAGTAGTCACTCAAAATTATTATTATTATTTGTTATTTTTTAGTGCCACCTTTACATAAGTATTGTCAGTAAGATAATGTTTTTCGTTGGGTGTATATTATAATATTTTTCCTCCGTGTTACGTTACATAAAAAGTGACTTCATTTTATAGTAGGAACTATGTTTCAAACGTATATTTATACCTATCTATTAGTAGAGCAAATACTGCGCAATAAGCATTAATTCTCTACCTATACTGTGTCTCTACTGTGAGACAATAGTGCCGCCGCAAATGTGTTGCGGTCCCGTCGGCCGCGCGCGACACACGCACCGCCCGCCGCCCCGCCCGCCGTCTCGCTGCACTTTATATGTAAATGTGAGTTGGTTGCGCAACTATAGTGTGACCCTACGTCCTGGTATACGTATATGTATATATGTGGTGTCACTGTGTCAGTAGGCAGTACACTACACTGTATGTTATTGTTCGACATGCTTGTCAATAACTTCAGTCAGTCAGACAGATCACAGTCCATTTATAATAGCTAGAGTAAAACCGGCCACGCTATGCTTTTTTTTTTTTTTTACTTTGTATAGGCTCGTGTTTGACTACAATCTCACTATTGTAAGTGATGATGTGGCCGAAGGTGGTAAGCACACTAAGCCTAGAAGGAACTGGCTCTCAAGTGCAGCTGTCGGAACACACCAATAGGTGTTTGGCGACAGATTTTCAACTTGAGGGTGGTAGCCAGCCAGGCGGGTACTACAAAGTACCCTACCAACGTCCTATGGTTTCCTCACGATGTTTTCCTTCACCGAAAGCTCAAGCTCATTGTAGGATTTGAACCCACGACCTTCGCCGCGGCGTCCGACGTCACTACCACTGAGCTATCATCGCCTTTTGCTTCTTTTTTATAATGTAAAATCTTGTCGTATTCATATAATGTCATATAGCGCCATCTCACAAAGTTTTGAGGTACCTACCAGTAGGCAGCTAGAATACGTCCAAAAACGAGATGGCGCTATATGCATGACATTGTTAGCATAATATAATATATTTTCTTGTGTAAAATCGCGTTTTATCAGGAAAGACGCCTATATAGATAAACTTAAAAAGGAAAACCTTATCTAAATACAAAATTTGATCCAAGTCGTTAGAGTCGTTTCTGAGATACTTACACGAAATATTTTTATTATACGAGAAGGTTCTCAGTAATAAAAATTAAAGCGTTTGTTAAACTAAGAATTTTTTTACGAGTTTGCCCACATTTGATTTGTAGGCGCTCCCTCTTGCATTGCATCGTACTATTAAAGACGTGTATGTATGTAACTAAACTTGGTTTGATTTCGAATTTGATCTATTTCGTTCTAAATAGCTTTGTTATATGTAATTACACTTATGTATGTAGAAGGACTTAGCTGTGCACGTAGTGGAAAGGAAAATATGAATGTTAGAACTGCAGCATTCGGTATACTTACTTCAAAGTATATGATTTACGAGATTATATAAAAGTATCAATGGACTTAAGGTGATAAAATTCAGAAACTGCGGTGTCATAGAAGTAAAAATATTAATGATTTGCTTTAAAATGAAGTTAAAATGAATGTTAAGTGCTCGCGATTCCCAGCATAGATAACACTATATCACTGTTGCTCGTTATCTATTTCACTTTAATGATATACCAAGGTGCTTAAAATGTACGTATTCGGCGTATAGAATAAAACAAAGGGCGCCCTTACATTATTTAGTCATTAATTTATACAATTAAGGTAATGAAGACAAATGTGTATCTCGTAGTGTGATTAAAGCTTTATGTAGGCATGTAAGTGACGGATGCGCTGTTCGGACAGCGGACGGCGGCGGACGGGGCGGCCGGCAGCGGACGGGGCGGCGGACGGCGAGAAAAAGGTTCCTCAATTACAAGATAGCTCTGGGGGACGTTGCCGGGGAGTAATTGTAATTAGAAGGTAATTTGAAAGATTGCCTCGCTTGATTCATAATTTATAGCACAACATTGAAATACGAGTACGCATCGGTGAATGTGAAATAGAGTGTGTGAAATTAAGATAATGCCTGCCTTCTACTAGTAAATCAGTAAGACATCGCGTACTGAAATTGATTAATAATAATATGTTTTCATATATAATAAGAACGATTTAATAAATTATTTATGTGATCCCACCCATGTGTGTCATCCTACTTACTAGAGGGTAAAAGCTTCGATGATGAAGTCACTCTACGCAGTCACTCGTCAGTCGTCACCTCCAAACGTAAAATTGACAACAGACAAAACGTTCACATATAAACATGCTATTTATCTTTCAATGGTAGGTAAGTTACAGGCAATAGTATGAAATATCTGGAACACATTTATGTGAAGGGGTTTGAAATCTCAGATAGTGTGCGTACATTCATGTAGCAATGTCTCAGGTCACCTATACCGGTTGTCAGAAACATCGTGTCTCCTGGTGCCGCCCCACGCACCCCCCGCGTCCCCTCGTGCCCTCTCGCGCCCATCGCTATATATCACAGGTATTAAACAGCGATTGCACGAAAACAATTTCTCGAGCAGGAGAGCGCACGTACATTAATATCTGGGGAATTAGTGGCACCGCTCGCCTCGGCCACCGCCGCTTGCCTCGGCCACCGCTAATGGGCCCACTATAGTGTACCTTGTGATTTAACTGATACGAGGCCCATAACATATAATTATAATAAATTACCTCTCTCAGTTACCAAAGTGGACTGATTTCAAATTCAAATCTCACATTAAGAAAGTTTTGAAAGAAAAAGCCTATTACAAGGTAGCTCATTACATTGAAGATAAAGATGTCTGGAAATAGCTGCACTCTGCACAAGTGCACCTTGTTCATACTTATAAAGAAGCCAGTACTTAGTATTTTAGAGATACTATATTTTTTTATTTTTTTTATAAATTTGAACTTGTTCAGGTTATTATTTTTTATTTATTTTTCTTGTTGTTTTTTTTTCATCTTTTGTGTTTATGTGTATTATATTTCTTTAAAAATTGTTAAAAATTTAATGGAAAAAAGCCAACATTGTCAGATTGTCCAAAAAAAAAAAAAACAAAATATATAAAAAATGTAACCTTGCTGAGTTTCTTGCCGGTTCTTCTCAGTTGAAGGCGACTTCCGAATCGGTGGTAACTTCAGTAGTTTCGACGTTCATAAGTGCCCTCTTAGGGCCTAAACTGAATAAATGGCTTTGACTTTGACTTTGACTTGATTATGTTTCGAACAACATTGCTTAGAATTTTTTCTATGTCTAGATTGACTGGTGATCGCATTTCTAAAGATAAGTGATAAATAAATAAATAAATATCCTCACCCACGGCCCACGGCCATCCAATCCCAAACTAGAGCTTGTTCTATAGAAATCAGATAATTGATATAAATATAACATATTATACGCTTTTTTTTAAATGTGACATGATCACGGACACAAATGTCTGTTCTATGTGGGAATCGAACCCACAACCTTTATGGCGTCATAGCTAGGGTATCATACCAACCACGCCATCCGGCCCGACTAATGCAAGGTGCATTGCTAATTCTAGCGACACTGAAAATATTTAAATCTCAGGTGTGTCTATGTTCATTAAACTATGTATTTTTTGTACTTAGGTATTACACGCAAATAGGTCTACTACTATTTCAAACTTCAAACTTCATTGCATTATAAAATGTTAAAAGTACAGCATGAAACGCTGTTAGGGCACAGTCACTTAAATTATAGTTTGTAAAAATAATTAAATACTATAATGTACATGCAAGCAACTGAGAGTGGGGTGCCGCGTCGCTGCGAGGCGTCCCGCGGGGTGCGGGTGGGACATGAGAACGCACTTTGCGCTAAACATAGCCTAACTTGTTCTCAATCAATTATAATAGCAACACAAACCTACTACATACCTAAGTTGTTACATAGATATTGTTATGTTTCGGTTTTTTACATTAGCTTTGATCTTACAAAATACTTTGTTTGTTCCAAGTCTATGTTAATTTCGAACCACTTCTCATTGACCTATAGACTTGAAATTTGGCAGTCCACTAAATATGGGGAACAAATGTAGGTATACGAATATCAACAAAGTTGATCCGGAATGTGTCGCTGATTGTAACATTTTGAAGGACAAAATTAAATTAGTGTTGATCGTAAGTGTCGGCGACGGCGGCGGCGGCGGGGGCGGCGGCGGCGGCTCAAGACTAACGAGCGAGGCTCTCGCTAATGATAGGGATGCACGATAAGCTAACTATACTACTTGTATTGTTCTGTTGCGTGTGGATTCGGTTCTAAACTAATCTTTTCCCTTTACGGAAATTGATACTTACTGAATTGTAGTTTCAAGACACCTCCATTTCCGAAGTTAGTAAAGTTTGAAGGGCGTTCTAATGACTCAGTAACTAAATGTAAACTATAGAAACTGGGAACGTAGCGAGCACGGGACTCGGTCAGCAATGAGCAATAGTAAGGAGTACAATAATGAAAGTCACATTAGTTCGTTTGAGGGATGGGATGTCCGCACAGTTACCTGCCGCGGCACGGGCGGGCGGCGTGGAGCGATCGCCGGTGATGTATGGGGGAGCTTGAGGCGTCGATTGCGAACACATCGGTTTGTCTTAATTCTGACGGCGGGTATTTCCTGTAACCCTGAAACTTCGGTAACGAGATGAATGCGCCGCTCCTCGCTCTGATTTATTGCCGAATTTACCTCCGTCCGCGTTCTCTGCTCTAATGCTGTAATGCCATTTAAATAATTTGCTAAAATATAACTAAACTGTTGTACTAGCTGTTGGTCTTCCAATTAAATAAATAAATAATATTCCTCGAGCATTCCTTTTGAATGTCCTTTTAATTTTAGGTACCTATAAATATAAATGATTATCTAGCACGTTACCTGCTAGGTAGTACTTACTTACTGAGTCAGTAGTACTGACTTACTACTGACGATTTAATATTTACGTTTAAATATGTTTAACTTATTAGAGGATTACACAAATAATATAATATACATGTATGTATAGTAAGGTAGGTATTTGGTGCAAGAATTACCTTTTTTTTATTAGTCATTAGTTGTATAATAAGAAGCTACAGTAGATAGGAGTGAGTATTAGGTTGTTATTACTTTCTTCTACCAAATTTTGTACCAAAATACTTTCTACGTAGGGTATTTTGTAGTACCCGCCCGACTGGCTGGCTGGCTCCTACTCTCATGTTGAAAATTTGTCATCAAACACCTACGGTGTGTTCCGGCAGCTGCATTTGAGAGCCAGTCTAATAAAAAGAAATCTTTTCTTTTCTTTAAGTTTATCTCATAAACATAGAGATGTCACTACTGAATCGCTGACGTGTGTGTGTGTCAAACGCTTGGTAGTGTGTATAAATGTTTTTTATATACTATTCTTATTGCTTCTTTCCTTCTATTATTTTTGTTTCCCGTTGTTTTTTCTAACCATGACACAGGCAGAGTCATCGTTGGCACTGCTCGATGGAGCCATAAACAATAAATTGCTCTCCTTCTACATATAAACTTTAACTGTGCCTTTCATAGGTACTCCTCCGTCCGCGTAATTTTCGTAAATACATATATTGATAAAATAAATGTCTCGATTTCAATTGGTATAAATTCGTAGGTGTTCAGCGATGAAAATATAACAACCCTTGTTATTCTGCCATATTCAAATGAATGAACCGTTAAAACATATTCCCATAAAAAATACTCTAGAGAAAATATCCAGCTAAATAGCTATTGAAGTATTACACGCGTATAGATACCTACTATATACAGTTATGTGTAAATATTAGTGTTCTTTGTAAATTTTGTCTCGGATCTATCGGATTTTCGACTTTTCTGTTATCATGTTTGTAAAAATTTTATAAAAATGCTACATTATTCTAAATAGCCTATATAGATATTTTATTTAATAATATTTTTTTACAGGATGGGTACCTACTATTTAGAAATGAAAGCACAAATGTAAATAAAATGTAACTTTACTTATATATTAAATATTTTATTTGAAAACGAACTTATTTCAGTTTATTCATTATGTATACATAAAATGTTATGTTTCACATACGTATAGATTTATTATAATACATGTTCATAGTTTGTCGTCTACTTAAACCGATTTTATTGTAAAACTTTTCTTCTATTCATATTTACAATATTTTATGTCTATACAAAAACGTGGTTTTTGAAATAGTAATTTACAATTACCTACGTACGCTGTTTATTAATTAGGTACTTATTTTCTAGACGTTTTAAAAAACGACAGAACGATTTAAATATAATTTATCTATAATTACAGGAGCGCGGTGAGAGGCCGCGCGTCGACAACTCGTCCTAATTTGATAGACACTAAATTTATTGCCTGTCATACTTTCGAGAGAGAAAGCTTCAGGAAAGTAAAAAATATATCGGTGACCTATAATGTGTTCCCAGGGAGCTGCTAGTTTACAATACTCATGTTTCAATACAATAATGAGACACAAATTTATTGCTGTGAGTTCGATTTTATGCAATTTTCTAACAATACAAAGTATGTTATTGTTATTTTGAATTAGTAATGTGATTTTTTCAAAATATTTCACATGGATGATAAAGCCGTATTTTATATGTTGTCAGTAAAGTTAGGATGTCTTTTTCCCAGTGATGCGTTGCTTATTTTCACCGCATAACTATAGAATAGAGTTATGATGGCATCATAGCTCTAGTGAAGTGATCCTGTTGGTGGAAAACATATCCCTCGCGACGCATAGCTGGTGGAACACGGTGTCACAAGCCAGCTCTCGCCTCAGCGCGCGTCTCACCCGCGAACAACAACCTCCCTTACCCTACACTGGTGGAAATGATCGGATTTATACATATTACTCCTTCCAATGAACAATTATTGCACATTCCTTACAGGTGTTCATAGGAATTGATTATAATTTGTGGCGTTAACAATAAATAAATAATTTCATTTGCTTTCTTCTTTTGTATTGGATCTAAATTATTTCATTATTAAAAATATTATTATTAAGATTTATTTATATGAAACGTAAAGTTAAATAAATAAATAGATCAATAGGTATTTAACAATTTTCATATGTAACGAATACATTGTTTTTATTTTTACAACATAAAATAAAATAAATACAAAGGCATAATTTTACATAATATATAAAGAGATAAAAGTATTATAATCAATAATTTCAAGATATTTATTTTATATTTTCCATTATAGACTCAATTCAATGTGGATCAAAATTATACTTAGGTAAACTTATTATACTTGGTAAATGCTGCTTGTTTCAACTTACAACAAAAAACCAACATTTTTAATAAATATTGAAATTGATAAAACATACAAGATTGATTGAATCATCAACACTTGCCGCATTATGAATATAATGCAATTTAGAACTAGATGTATGTAATGTAGAGGCGAGTGCTCCGTCGAGGAGCTTGATGTTCGACAGTGCGACCAATAAAGTACTAGTAACTAGTACATGCTGGCCGCTAACAATAATAGTGGTAGTGCTATGAGGACATTTACACCTAACGACATTATTCAATATTTATTATATTACTTATATTCTTTCATATTTAAAAACAATTATTGTATTTACAATATTCGGATAGAGTAACAATCGTTAAACTTCTATTATTTTGGAATCCCCTTACCTAGTTCATCACACAGATGACCAACGAAATAAAATATATTCATTTATCGATTCGATTCACTCTCAATGACGACTTCAAAGTTGTCATGTTTCGGGCGAAACTTATATAATTTAGATTAATAAAATATACTAAAATAATGTTCCTTCCGTGATATTACGATAGAGAGATGTGACGATCTCGATATACAGTTTATTAAAGCCGGGCACTCGCGCTACTTGAGCGCAAACATTCACAATAACGCACTGCTCGTGGGCCGACGCGAGCCGCGCCGAGGCCGCGAGGGTGCCGCCTCGGGAAACGCAATCCATATTAATCACAGTGTTTTGACGTTACACGATAGAGAGAACTCGTTCATAAAAATCTTAGGGACTAGTTATAAAGTTTCACATTAGTCAATAAGCCGAACACAAAGTTAGACAATACTCGTAGAGCGCGATAGTTCCCCGGCGAGGGAGCGCGAGCTGGCGCTAGGTGAGCTAGTGACCTAGCGCGATCAGCTGACGAGCTGCGCGTGCACGAGCCGCGCGTGCAGCGCGCCGGCCGCCAGCAGCGCCAGGATGCAGCGCGAGCTGTTGGACAGCCCCGCCGAGCCCGTCTGCATCGCCGCCGGCCGCTCGCCTGCACACCACACGACAACACATGTACTGTACACGATATGTACACATATCGACCTACCTACGTAACCTACTAGCGCCCTGTCTCTACACAAATATATTTGTGTAAGTATCATCTAAAAAATTAACTTCGTAAAATACTACGTTCGGATTCAGGACAGGCTTTTCAAAGTGGAAAAAGCTTCATCCGTTGACTTATTAGGGACGGCTCGTGCGCTAGTTTAATATCAAATTATGAAGTGTTAATTAATCTTTTCAAAGAGGAAACGCTGTCAGCCTACTGGGAACCTTGCCCATCGGCAGCGGCGCGGCAGCTTCGAGGAAATATATATATACATTTTTTGTTTGTTATAAATGTAGCAAAATAAAGTTGTCACTGTGAATGATAGTATCTTAAAGTAATAGTATGTGTTGTGTGTGTACATACCGTTGAGCACGTGCACGCGCACGGAGGCGACCTCCGCGTTGGAGGGCGAGCACGAGTACCGGCCGGAGTCGGCCGGCGCGGCGTCCTGCACGAGCAGGTAGGACGTGGTCGCGGCGCCCTTCTCCGTCACCACGGACACGCCGCCGCGGGACGAGTCGTACGATATTACCTGCTTCACAACAACATCACCACCCACATTGTACATACATACATGCCGTGCCATATTCTAATACTTTGTAGAAGGTTCTTACGGATAAAAAAAGAAAGAAAATTGGAAAATCCCTCGGGAACGCGAGTGAAACCGCGGGGCGGAAGCTAGTGTATAATAAATATTAGACAGATTCAGTAAATGATTAATCGTAGCGCTGCTACGCGGTATTTATAAACCGTAGCACACCACTACATAGTACATTTCAAACATAGCACACAAACTTATACAGAATTGTCCGTCCAGTGTCTGAATTATATTTTATTTTTAAGCAAAACTCTATGTAAAGTATTTGTTTTACGCATGATATAAGAATCCATAAATATTGGCCTTCATTTGAATTACATATTCGGGGACGTGAAATTTCGGTAATACCACATTCAAGTAGCTCTTCATAATATTTTTATGTTATACAACCGGAACGTGATCCCAAACGTCCCGACGCGACCTGATGACGAAATAAACGCATCCCCAATTTATAGTCAATGCGTAAAACTGCCGATATTTATGTCCTATGCTGTATATTACTCGTATATTGCGACTTGGAATTTATTGTTGATATTATCGATATTAGGAGGTTAGCTACTGGCAGCACGTAGTAGAGAAGCTTGTAATCATAACTTATTAGTAAGTGGCACATTAGTATTCTAGGGTGTCGATCAATTGTGGAACTAATAAAGCTTGTTGCGTTCGCAGATGTCGCGGTCGGTGCGCGCCGCCCCCTATATTAATTCGCGTGAAGTTTCCTGCGGTGAAGGTGATGCGGTGCGGGACGGTGCGGGAAGGAGCAGGTAGGTGCGGGACGGTGCGAGATACCTATGTGAAACTAATTAGGGAGTCTTGCAAACAACTGTTGTTACCTGTTTACATAATTTGAATACAGATGAATTCAATCGGTTTTGTAATCATTCAAAAAAAAAAACCGGCCAAATGCGAGTTGGACTAACGCACCGAGGGTTCCGTACAAACTTCGTCCATCGTTCATCCATCACGGGAAATGCACAATTTTATTTATTTACCTTATTTGAAGTTGGTGCCAATTAAAAATGATATTAGAAACCTCAATATCATTTTTGAAGACCTATCCATGAATAACCCACAGGGATGGGTTTGATGAAAAAAAAAATTGAGTTTCAGTTCTAAGTATGGGGAACCCTCAAAATTAATTATTTTTTATATTTTTGTGTGAAAATCTTAATGCGGTTCACAGAATACATACCAAGTTTCAACAGTATAGCTCTTATAGTTTCGGAAAAAAGTGGCTGTGACATACGGACGGACAGACAGACATGACGAATCTATAAGGATTCCGTTTTTTCCGTAGCCTAAAAAGGATTGTATTACATCGTAATCACAGTTATCACCCTACATCCATCTACTGAATAAAACATTATTTTCCTCACGCTACTCTTTTCAAATCATAGTACCTATGTACAGGCTTGTGTTTGTCCATTATATCAATATGATAAGTGAAAGTGACGATATAGCCTAAGGTGGTAAGTGCGTAAAGCCTAGACGGAACTCGCTCTCAAGTGCACCTGTCGTAACATGCCGATGTGATGTAGGTACCTACTTTTTCAATAGCACATTAGCAAGACAGTATGAGGTTTTGGAAAATTATTTTTAATGAACAACCTCTTTTTGTTACAATTCTCATAATTACTTTAAAGGCACCGTGAAGCAAGTATGGAGCGCCACAGGAAGGCAGGGGCACGCCGGGCTTCGCTATTTAAGTGTATATTATCGTAATGAAGTGAGCTATTTACGAAAATGACTCATTACCGCGCCGCACATAGTCCACATCGCGCCGTTCTGATCATACACCTTTATCATTTAAACATTCACTTTAAGATAATTTTGTTCTTAATTTCCATATAATGAAAATTAGGAATAATTATTGTATGTATCCGTGTATCCGTAGCGCTATGCTACGCTGATGTGCTACGAGCTACGAGTTATCTACGAGAAAGTGGTTTCGATGTGCTACGAAAAGCTCTACGTAGCTCTTGTCATCAATATTGGTATTAATATTTCTTCGAAATGTATCTGTTTCGGTACGGTTGACAATTTTTGTTATTTAATATAGATTTTCAATTTATTTATGTAAATATGGTCTATACCTAGCACCTACTAGTGTGTTCCAGCAGCTACACTTGAGAACCAGTTCCTTCTAGGCTTTGTGTGCTTACCACTTTCGGCCACATCAACACTTGCCATAGTGAGATTGTGGTCAAACATAGGCCTATACATAGTAAAAAAAAAACAGATTAACAACAATGGCTTTTACTGGTTAATTTATTAGAACCTTAATTTTTAAGCCACAGAGTGTGAATCGACTGGAGCCGTAATCAATAAACATATAATGTATTAATAAGTAATTAGTAAGCGTGAGTGTATAATTACTTTGCGTCCGCTCACCTCGTCTTCATGGTACCAGAAGATGTAGGCGGGGGGCTCGGGACTGAACTGTATGAGGCAGGTCAGGTTGATGGTGGAGCCGATGTCCACGTGGAGGTCCGGCCCGCCCAGGATACGCGCTGACGGTACTGCAACAAACAAACATGTATCCCTTGTTATGTAATGCAACTATTAGGACCATGTACATGTCATGAGATTTTGATTGTCGAAGAGTCTGCACGCTTCGCAGTCAGTTAATGATATCATCCAGACGGATTATGATCGAGTCAAATCGTTACACTTACTCAGCAAAACAATTAGATGGTGTGGTAGTTTCTAATACTAATTACAGTTGACGCATTTAATAAATGATATGTAGTACAGGATGTCTCCGTCGACGGAGCCCCACCCGCCGCGCCGCCACGCCGCCACGCCGCCGTTCACCTATAGGTACATCATGCAAGCGAGGTGGACGGGGCTGGGTGGAGGGGTGGAGGGGTGGAGGGACGCGGGGTGAGAGGTTAGAGTGACACATTTGCAGTTCGCCGTCCTCATTATACCCGGCTGAATGCACTTTGTTTCAAGTGCACGCCCCTACCGACGCTTAACCCTGAATAAACGCACGTGAATCCACTTAATTACGTCGCTGAATATAAATGAAGCCGCTTAAAGCGGTTATATTAAACTCTATGTATTATGTGAAAACGCCACGCGATAGTAGTCGCTGTCACCGGCACATGAGGGCGAGAGTCGCGCGCGCGACCACGATCTGTAGCACGCTTTCTGTAGAGTTAGCAGAGCGCAGACGAATTTACTTAGTGCTTAGAAATTTATTTTTATTATGTTGTAAGAAAATAAACGAAGCGAGTTTTACGAGTCGTATACTGGCGGCATCAAATATGCATCTGTTTATTGCCTGCGAGTGTTTGTTGTACGTGTTTACTGCACTACACTACACTACTCTACACTACACTACACTAAACACCCAGTTCTAGCCATTCACTATTTATTACAAGTTCGTCTAGTGGTTCTTAAAAAGGTATATTTTTACCGTCAAGTTAAGAATAAGGTCCGCATCGATCTATAACGTATTTGAATATTATAAAGTATTTTATTGCTAAAACTATTTATTATTAAATAATCATGACCAAGATCACATCAAATTTGAATCCTAATACTTAACCAAAAGTCATAATGTAAAGAAATATAGAAATCCTGGTCCGGAACTGGTTTCTGAGTAAAAGATCTCGTATATTTTTCATAATGTGCCTCCCCAATGGAGGTATACATTCGAAGAAGTGAATTAAACCGAGAATCCTATCCAGCGCAGCCGGCTACCTGTCTATGAAAAATTTAGTTCATTTGAACTGGCCGCGGCCGGGACGGTTTATGCACTGAGTAATAAATACACTACGTAAAATATTTTTATTGCTCTCATTGAAAGTACTAACATTGTTTTATGTTTCATACTGCAGTGTATCTCATCTATAATAATAATACCCAAGGGTAGGTATTATTAGGTTTAGGTTATTATTTAGTTATTATGTAGGTAGGTTTGTCTAAAGATACATTTGTAAAGTACACGCGAGCTGTGAACAGTTCACACACGGTGAGTCACGGCCTGGTCGTCATAACTCGAAAGTGAATCACGCACCTGAGGCGCTTCGCTCGCGCATTCACTTCTTTATATTTCCATAAACTTCTAATGCATTTGAATATAAATAAAGATATTTTAATTGCGACAGTCCTAACAGGAGTTAAGTCAGATAAAACATGCATTAATTGTTATTTTACCAGCGTAATGTCTCCGGCGACGCGCGACGCAGACCGCGCTAATTCCAATATCACGCCCTCGCTCCTCGCTTCTCGCTCCTCGCTTCTCGCCCGTGATTTATGTCGTTGCCCCATTAAATCGCAATTAAATGGAATAAAGGCGTTTTGGTGGAGGTTAATTGTCGCTTAGTGCCATGCTGCGGCGTTGCCTGCATCTACGTTCATTTGTTACAGTCTCCACCCTCAACGCCACCATGTGACGTGTGCTGATAAGGATTTTAATTTCCGTCTCTTTAACGAGCCACCGTCACAATTGTCTTAATCGTTATTCTAAGTGAGCTTTAACAGTGTGTATCTTTGTCATACATATGATGTAACAAAACTCTGTAGAGACGTAACCGAGCAACGTGACGAATTTTTTTTTGTTAGAAGATAAGATATCAGCGTTCGTTCCACTTTTGGATAATCAAAGCCCCGACCACCACTTTGAGTTATGTTGATAATGACGACCTCGTTTACGCATACCACCAGAATGAATCATTACAATAAAACGACGTTTATTTTTACAGCAATTAAGGTTTTAACGACTAACAAACGACAATAGGTAATATATTTATTTGATACCAGTCTTTTCAGCGTTGTATTAACAAAATCATTCTAGAATGTATAGCAACGTTTGATTCGTAATAATTGATAAGGGCGATTAAGCGGTTAAAGCGTATGCACCATAATGACATTAAAGCTAAAGTATCTGAAAATAAAACGAATAATAATAATTGAATTGAATATCGCGCAGGAGCTCGTCTGAAGCACGGGCCATTTCAGTTAATTCCCTATTTTATGTCGTCATATTTCGCGTCGCGGGCGAGGGCACTCACTCGGCAACACAAAGAATAGTACGCCATTTGGACCCACTTTGTGTAAGCGAATTGCTTTAATGAAACCTTGTCGGTGTATCTTTACGCATTTTTCATGTCGCCGTCTTACACTCATACGCTCCTAAACTTAACTCACTCGAGGATTACTACGTTACTGACACTTTTTATAACACCTTCTTTAGGCTAAAGCCTCACGTGACTCGCCACTCTTCCCCTCTTCTGAGCTTTCTGCAATTGTCGCACATAAATTGCGTTTCTATTACATGTGTTACTTAAAACGTACCGTGAGCAGAATTTTTATTCCATTTAATTTGGTTTCAACACATAATTTGCAATAGTTTATGGAAATTCATTGGAAGTATAATTAATAGCTGTTTGACATACTTTGCATAAATTTTTCACATCTCATGTTAAGTTGTGAGCAGCAGATGCTACTTTCAATAAAATCAGCATAATTTGTGAACGTCCTACGTAACTGGAGCGGTGAAGTCGGAATGTGGTGCCAAAGTATAATTCAGCACCTCGACCCCTCGACCGCAGAGCACTTTGTTTGGCAGGTTTTGCGCCGGCGGCGCTAGTGGGGCACTTAACCTCGCTCGCGCTGCAAATTGGTTTAATCGCTTGGCTCTTTGTTGCATTAAGCGCTGCGCTTGCTGCGCCGCGTAGGGGCAGGGAGGGAAGAGTTCGGTGCAGTACCTACTTGCGACGTGCGAGAATAATGAAGGATTACTAAAACCTATGCAAAGAGAAGAGAGATTACTTACGATGTGTGCAAATTTGTGCGCCACGTCTGACGCTAACACTACATACTTCATTATATGAATAATGTCATATGCATAATTCCAGTCGGATTAGTATTACAAAAAATATTGTTCTAGACTTGAATTAGAACTTGTGTTCAATTATGTTTGAGCTGAAATCTTTAGAGAAGTACAAGTAAGTTTCTGTTGATATTTACACTTATGTACCAAGTCTGTTTTAGATTATTTTATCAGTTTATTTATTATATCAAGGGAGAAGTTATTTCCTGACTATACGCAAGTATTTTCAATGGCAGCAGGCTTGTTTTATTATCCCAGTGATTAACGCTCCGAAGGTCTATTCATACCCTTAGTGACTGAACATAAACCTAACATTAATATTATAAATGCGAATATGAGTTTGTTTGTTAGTTACCTTTTCACGCCTAAACCGCTGAACCAATCGTGATGAAATTTGGTACGCAGATAACCTATGGTATGGAAAAGGACATGGGCTACTTTTTTTTTATCAGAACCGCGTGTACAACCGCGGGGGACAGCTATTTACATACAACAATGCTGTTACCAAGCGAACCAGCTTCCGATGACCTAATAATTTGTTACTTGCAACATTATCATTAACAATTTTATCTGAAAATAGCCATGCAATGCGCTAATTGTTTCAATATTATTAATAAAGCGAGGCAAGGGACCATGAGATTTTTCATCAATATACTCCGCTCCATTAGAATTTTTATGGATATAAAACAGTACTATCTTTGTGTCTAGATCTTTACATTATAGTTCATACAATTGAATAGCTGGAAAACTTTAATAAAAAGGGTACGTATTATTGCTGCAGAAAGTTCATTCACAATCAATATATTAATAGAAATATGGAGAATGGTAATGTAGTGAAGCGTTAAGTGCAAGTGCGGTTTTCATAGCGAGCTAGCAGAGAGCCGCACCGGGCTGGCAGCCCGCCCGCCCAGTGACGCACTCGTGCTGTTCCGGATATTACGTACCCGTGTCATTTACGATATCGACTTCTACTTCTGGTTGAATCAATACACAGTAGGTACATTGTTATTAGGATAATACAAGTACCAATTATGTTTGTAGCGTACCCATTCTACTTTAAAAAAATTAAAACTCTTTTGTATCCACTGTTACCATTATTTCTCCAAATTCTATGTTGTAACTTTTTGGATTATTTAATCACATCTGAAAAATATCCGGAATATATTCACATGCAACGTCCCCCAAGTCCGTCCACACATACGCGTCGTACAGCGCAGCGTAAGTACACCATCATAATATCTCTCTCAGCGATAACCGAAGGAATGTTCGTGCTCCATTCATGGACTGGAATAACTTTGTGTGACTCCGCTACTTCAATTTAGTTTAATTCTTTTGTTTTATAAATAGCAAATGGGCGACGCGACGGCGGCGCGGCGCGGGCGCGTCGAATGCGCGGACGTGGCCTCGCGGCGCTTTGTTTTAGATCCATGTTCAATCGATGTAGGTACGTATTCGAGTTGTACACTTAGGTATACAGTACAGTATACTTATTTCCAATTACTTGTACTCTTTTGTTTAGTGAACATTTAGAATACTTACCCTGTGAAGTTGTGAACATTCAGTGCCAGCCACAATTAGATAGATCTGCTACCTAATTTATTTAAATTGTTGTGTCTCACACGAAGCTTCTTGGTATCGACATGTATATTGTTCAACAATGTGACGAAAGAACTTTGTTAATACGAAGACAAGTTAGACTTTGCAATTCGTATTTCGTGTTTAGTTTTAAACGACGATAGTTTGGAAGGAAAACATTCGACGCAACATAACAAATGTTGCGTGAATACAACACATATAAGTTTGAATTTAGTAAAATTGAAAATGTTATCGTTTCTTTCAACCGTGAGCTCGCGTGTGGTAACCTATTGTCGTATAGTGGCTGATGGTATATATCACAGCCAGCACGGCTGCAGGAGCGAGGAGCACAAAACGCAAGTGACGTGACACGTGTGATTGTGACACACGGCACGGCAGGTGATGTGGTTTCCGTCTCAGTCCACATAGTTAGTCCACTTGTATATAGTTTTATTCCCACATCTATTGGGTTGCCATTTGGTTTAACTCTTGCAATGTAAAATAAAATTTCATCAATAGAAAGCTGCGTTTGAAACTTAATACCTAGATAGCCGAAGAAGGTAGAGCAAAAAGTACAGTATGATTGTGTTATTTGGATATTATTGGAGAGTGTGGTGTAAATATAGATTTATTAAGATAATTGAGGCACACATAAAGGTAAATGGTAATCCTGAGAAAGATGCTGATGAAGTCAATCAATGTAACTCACTTCTCAATTCGAGTAATTCGATTCTAAATAATGTAGTGGTAGGTATTATTCGGCTCCGTGGGCACAATCGTGACCTAACATCGGAGGTTTTCGTCCAATAAACACGTACGGGAAAGCAAATGGAAATGTTCGGTTGCGCCTCGTCCCGTGACAGCGCACTCCTGATTGGCTATTTCCTTCACTAGCTTATTCGCACGAAAAGTTTTCAGTGCTCACGACGCGACGCGACGCACGTCGCACAAACTAACTTAGGTATGTAATGTTAAACGATATTCATTTGTTCAGAGTACTTTTGATTATGTACCTACTTCCTATAAACTTTATTCTATATAGAAGAATGTGACGGAATAGTCAGTTAATGTCTTTTTAAGTGAATTAATAGTTTGTATACGAATAAATATAATCTGCTTATAATATTTTGTAAGGTTCTGACTATCTCATGAAAAAACGGAACCCTTATAAGATCACTCTTATGTCTGTCTGTATATCCATCTGTCACAGCTTTTTTTTTCCGAATCACTAGACGAAAAAGTTGAAATTCAAAATTTCAATTTTTCACTCTATAATAGAGTTCATTAGAGTCACACCGTCTTGCGGCTGAGATGATGATGATGACGAAACGAATTTCGATTTTGGAGCAAATTAGAAGATTTAATTAAAAAAAATAGAGAATAAATAACTTTTTTTCAGCCATTTCTGAGATAAGTATAATCACAATAACTATTATACAATATACATAGTATCTGTAGGTTTGTATTGTAATACGAGGTATAAGTAATCTGAAAATATTTGACCGTGATAATTTTATGTTATCAATATTTTAGACTAGTGTTCTACTAACTAATGTAGTGTGGAATGCGTGTGTAAAATTATATAGTCGAACGTGACCAGCAACGGAGACAATATTTTAGCGCCAATTATTATTGTGACGTCCAGGCCACGCCTTCCAGCGCTTACTACAACATCCTTGTCGCATTCCTTGTGGTCAAACGCTTAGCGCATTTGTGTACATCATCGAATAAAATTACAATTTTCATAAGATTTTTTTTTTTCTAAGGTTTGTATAGTAAATGTGGCGTAGGTACCTATGCAAGGGGTTTTGCAAGCAAATGTGGTACCGTATGCATGCGCGGATCTACATTATCTCAAGTAGTGTGAAGTACATCGGGCGTTGCTTAAATATTCCGCGTGGAGCGGCGCAACGAGCGTGCTATGTACCGGCTACATTTATTATACATAATTATGTTCTGTTCATAGTGTGGGTTTAAGTATGTGCTAAAAAAAATACGTGGATAATGATTTTTTATTTTCAAACACGTACTTAATGTACGACGCTATGGCAAAACAAATATCCCATTTAGTTTTTATTATTTCTATCGCTACGGAAGTTGAGTAAGTATTCACTTGTAATTCCTTATTTTTGTTCTTATCTCAGGGTCAAAGGGATAGTAGGTACAAAACTTACGAATGTACCTATGTAAAATAATATGTGATATTTTAACCATTGGAAAAGACTACCATGTCCGCGTTAAGCTCGGATTTTTTCAGCGTGACAGCTAAAAATAGGAATATTTGTAAATAAACGCTGCAGCCGATAGAAAAGAAACTTTTGCATGGCGACTACGCTCTGGAAGCAACGAGCGAGACGGCTTCACACCAGGTGGGCTGAAATAGGTAATAGAAAACTACGTGGAACCCTTGTCTATTGACCCCTTGGACATTCTAGGGTTCACTATGATGATGACATCATAAACCCTAATAAATTACATGAAATCAACAATATAAGAGGTGGTGTTGACGCGGCGGGCGCGGGCGCGGCTGGAGGATGCTCGCATCGCGCCGACATTATCAAAACATGCCCTCTTCTCATAATAAAATTCCTATCTCCTCGCGTAAACAAAAGAGACGTGCACAGCATCCACGAACAGCCAACTGTGTTTGTTCCTTGGCTACATGTTGGACCGGCACCGCACCGGCGGCACCGCGTCGTGACGTCACGTGCTCCGCAAGACAAATGAACCAGAGACCTTGACGACTCCAATAAAAGTCAATGGTACACGCAGCGTCGCACTCCGAACAAAAAACTTCCAAAATACGCTTCCTCCGGGAGACTGGTTATGTCATATTATTATTGTTTTAAAATTGGAAAAAAGGAACCGATTTCGTTATTTATTGTATGTCTACGTAAAGTCGATTATATCCGGGATATAAGTTATTAAGAAAAAGTTTCCTCGCAAGTGTGAAACAGGAAGAATTATCACTTCATTAACCCGCAAGTTCAAAGAAGTAAAACAAAAGCATGTCGGACGTCTCTCTGCGCGGTAATGTATTTGCGTGTCATAGAGTCGCACGCACGCTGGCGTGGCGCCGCAGGCACACACTCGGCCTCTCAACTCATTCAGTCAATGGAGATGCTAGTGCTGCCCACACGTTCCTCGCCGGCATCCAATCGACGGACATCCTCTTAAACCTCTTCGGAATACTTCATCGAGGTAGGCAATTATAGCAAAACTGTATTTATTTACACAGAATTTACAAAAAACTTTTCGGTGGTTATTATTGCAATGAAAATATGTTTTCCTATATAACTATTCATTGAGATAAAATGTGATATCGATCATCATCATCCATAGGATATTTTGTCCTATTTATTATACTTAGGTATAATTAACGTTTAAAAAGTTGTAACAATTTCAGTTGAAATTCCGAGGTTTGGTTTTAGCAAATAGCATTAGTCACGGGCCATATTTCCCTCAGTACCGCAATACTTGTATTTGTGTAGAAGCGAGACGTGGGCGAAACGACACGACACCGCGGCGCCAGCGCCATCTAGCGCCAACAACGCCAAGCGTGTGTAGCGTAGGTGAGCACTTAGCGATACTTAACGCTGAGTCAACATCACCAAACTGTTTTGTCACTGCTACAGTACGTAGGTACTGCTGACTAAGTGTTAAAATATGTTACATATTTTCAGTCTTATTTGGATTGTAAATTGATCCCTCGTGAAGTCGTGAGAGGAACTTATTTTCATTTGGTTGTATTTTTACGTTTTACGAAGGTCGCAAGGGTGAAGTGAAGGCTTTCTCGGATGATGAACCTTTTATGTAAAAATTGAAGAACATTCTTTTTTGAAAAATAAGTACCTCATGTTAAAAATTATAAGAATATTTTTTTCTTGTATTGTATTAAAGACTAGCTTCACCCGTGTTCCCGATGGATCTTGTGTTTTCCTGGGATAAAATTTACCTCAATAAATGGGCTATCCAACTTAATCCAACACTGAAAGAATTTTTCAAATCGAACCAGTAGTTCCTGAGATTAGCGCGTTCAAACAAACAAACAAACTCTTCAGCTTTATAATATTAGTATAGATTAGTAATTAGTAGTAGTATATTAATATAGATAATTGTTTATGAGATTGATCTTTGTTAGTAAATTCGAATATAAAACTCTACGAAAATATAAAGAGTACGTGCAGTCCATAAATCAGGCGAATGTAACACGACTGGCTAACATCTCGAAGGCGAGTTTAAAAAAAAACAGTTTGCGATATCATCTATCATATTTTTAAAGTCGCCTGAGGAAATCGCTCCACGGGGCTGGGAGTTATTGAATTTCGAATTTTTCTGTGAGAATTTTATTTGTAGTTTGAAATGGTGCCGGCGCCGCTGGGACGCACCCCCGCGCCCCGCCCCGCCCCACCCCGCCCCCCGCGAACTCTGTTCTGTGTCGACAAACAAAATGATACCTCAAAAAACAAACGTCAACGATCACAGAATATGCAAAGTTCTGTTAAATTTTTTCTTCAAAATTGTTCGCCATTTTATATGTTGATATCTATGTCCATATATAAGTGGCCTCTATAGAGCTCATCAAGGAACACAATACTCCAATTTCATATAGGTTTGTCGACCTCGTGACCAACTCTCTGGTACTCAGCTAGCAAATTTTCTGAGATATTCCAGTTACCTTGATCACTAATGTTCGTTTTAAATTACTTTTTTAACTGGCTCATTCTACTATCTAATGTTTTTGGTTCCGGTGACTCAGTAGCACGTTCATGACCTAAAATAACATTCAAAGTTCGTAAAAAATTATCTCTTCTCACAAAGAAGTATTTGATTTGAGACGGTGAATACATTATATATCTATACTAGCTATCCCTCCGCGTAGAGGTATAAAAAAAAATAGCCTACGACCGATTCTCAGACCTACCGAATATACACAAAAAAAATCATAAGAATCAGTCGAGCCGTTTCGGAGGATTTTGCAGACAAACACTATGACACGAGAATTTTATACATTACATTTTGGGACATTGCGCAAAATATTTTTGACAAAATATATCTATTTTATGTCAGAGGGGGGCTGACAAGCAGGCAGGAGGTCCACCTGATGGTAAGTGGGTACCGTCGCCTATAGGTAGGTATTAGTAGTCAGGGGATTGCCAATGTGTTACCAACCTTTATAAAGCTTTGAAGGCAACTAGCTCTCGAGTACAACTGCCCGAACACACCAGTGGGTGTTTGGCGACAGATTTTCAACTCGGGTAGCCAGCCAGGCGGGTACAAAATACAAAGTACCCTACCACCGTGCTCTTTCTTCACTTTGTTTTCTTTCACCGAAAACTAAAGCTCATTGAAGGATTCGAACTCACGACCTTCGCCGCGGCAGCCGACGTCACTACCACTTCATCGCCATTTATTTTTCTGGTACCACCGGGCCCATCGGCTCACCGGTTCACCTGGCTCACACCGGCGGCGGCGGCTATAAACATTTTATATCGCCGACTCGAGCCCGTCACGTCGAGTCGTCAATTTTTTAAATTGCTAAAATGTTATAGAGCCTTACTAAATTTTATGATGCGATGTATATTATTATTATCTACGCCTCCTAGATATGACAATTTGACGTTTTTACTGCTCACAACGTTTTTAAACACCCGTTTATCGTAATTTCGAAACACGTATTGGTTTTTATATAAACATAATACTAGAGCGGAGAGCCTGCCATGTCCCACCAGGTACAGAATATAAATCATTTCAAACATTAAACAAAATGTTATAAAATAACAATATGATGTAATAAGATTTCCCGCGGGAAATCCCATTTTCGAGTATTTCTCGGTGCGAGAGAGTAAGTGTAGAGGTAATACGAAGGGGTCATGAAGAGGAATCGTTTCTTACGAGGACCCGGCGAGGACCGGCGAGGACTGCTCGCAGCGCGGGAAATAACACCTTAATCAAAGTTTATCAATTAATGGCTTTTATATTTAAAGTTTAAACAAGCACAACAAACAAAAGGTACAAGGAACTTTCTCTATATTTACCTCGACTACCTAGATGACTTCAGCTCTGTTACTATAAAGTTTCTGCAAACTTGTAACTATTTCCTTGGAAGAGAACGCACTGTTAGAGCACGGAAAATGCAGAGATATTTAATAGTCACCCGGATGATGGTCCCGTAAACTATTGAAAATCAACTGGATGAAAATTCGTTGTTAAATAAAATACGTAGAACAGCAAATATCCCCGGAAAAATAAAGTTGGTAAAGAGGTAACAATATTTTTTCCCCCTTTAAAAATATGACCCCCTTAATCTTTTACATGCGAATTGACATCGTCGTCCCAAATAGTCACTTTTTCTGAGCAATCATTTTTTTTTTTCAAGCACACGTTCAGTGTTACAAGTGCATTTTTTTACTCGAGTGCTTAACAATTTACGTAGGGAACGTAATGCCAGTTATTGGTAGCATGTCGCTGGCCGGGTGCCAGGCGGATTTTCGTCCGCTCCCGTCCGTCCGTGTCGCTGGGCGGCTGATCAACCGGACCGGACGGACCGATGAACGACTTGCACACGTATTCGTAACATAATTTATGAAAGAGCATACGTATTTTACATTTTGTTCGCTCAGTAAGTCAATTTGGTAAAAAGTTGGTTGAAAGTATTCTGAATTTCGGCAAGTATTCATTTTTTTTTGTTACTTCCAAACCTCCCCTGGAAACTTTACTTTTAAAAACTTTCTATACTTTGTACACTTTGACAACAAACGTAAATTGAAATTTAGGTCAAATTACTACGCCTTACAGGTTCTATTGTCAAAACTGGAACTCTTCGTACATATCACAATAACTGCAATATTAAGCGCTAGTCCCCTCGTCGGTATATTTGACGCCGAGTTCCATACTCATCGAATTATAGATGTAGTGAATCCCTCGCGACGCCACCGCCACACGTCGTGTCATAAATCCGGCCAACCCGCCGGGCCGGGTCCGACCGCAGCCGACCAGATCTAGGTCAGACCTAGCCTGAGACCTGGCATACACGAAACTCCATACGACAAGAGTCTGAGGTTCCCATTGCGAAGAAAACGGTTATCTTCGCGATTAAAAACTAATTTATGAATCGCGTATTTTTGGCAAGTTCAATCTGTGTGAGATTGTTAGTTTGCCTGTTTTGTCATTTAAATATTGCGATGCTAACCTAAGTAACCTTTATCTTTTGTCCACTTGAATTTCTATCTTGATTGTAAAGCCCAAAATCACTACGTCACGCATAGGAAAATAGGGTTCAGGTTAGGTTTTCCAGAGGCTGAATAATTTAAATACATTTTTAGTTACTAAGAAAGGTAGACGATATAAATAAGCTTGTTATTTCGACGAAGATTGACCGTATAAAAACGTTACAAATTGGAATACTGAACGGCATTTGTTATAGGTCTTATATTTATGTCTTTCTCTTATTATTATCTTATTTATTTAATACAATTGTAATACTATGTAAAATTTTATAATATTATATTATCACCTATAATATCACTTGGATCAGAAAATTACTATTTAATTTAATAAAACAAAGTATGAAGACATGTTTGATCAGCAATCAAACGGAAGATTGTGTAACGAACAAGTAACAGCCTAAAACATAGATAACTAATTAGTGAGCCGACACTCACTTGTAGTGCCTGATGTGTATGTACCTCACGTGTTCTAGACACGCGAGTGTTTGAAAGATGGCTTGTCAACAGATGTTGTGAGTCACAATAGTTAGTACTTAGTCCTCCGCGGACTCGCTGCCTCCCTCGCGCCTCGCCTCGCGATGTGGCTACAAAGAAACCGCGCGCTTTGTTCTGCCCAACAATGTCACCTGCACGTACTCCTACGTTTCATTGTATCTCTGTATATACATTATGTGATGATATAGGTGGAGCATAGTGATATGTCGCTCAGAGAGCAGTTCGACTGGGGAAGTACCTCCACCTTACAGAATACCGCAGCCACATAACTTATAGTTGTGGTCCTGCGCGTGATTAAGGTCGCCAGAGCTCATCGGGGAGGGAGAGGGGGAAGGGTCGGCAACGCGCGAGTGATACCCCTAATGTTGCAAGCGTATGCTTGTTTGCCGACAATGTGGTATAAAAAAAATGTACTAATCTTGCCATTAAACAATATTAGGTATTAGCTATAAACAAGCGTCAGAGGCACACGACTACAAAGTTCAATGGTAGTCGAATGCTGTATTTCAGTGAAGGAAGTCACCGTGGGGAATCCATTGCTCAGCATTTACCGGTGTGTTCCTTGAGAGCCAGTAACTTATAGGCATTGTGTATTTATCGCCTTTGGTCTCATTATCACTTACCATAGTGGATTGTGGTCAACACAGGCCTAAACATTGTATAAAAAAAATCGCTTCAGGTACTTGTTACTACTATTAAGAAGGTAAATTTCACATCTTTTTAAACAAGCTTACATTAGAAGGCATTATGTGTTATCATCTCAAAGTGTCAATTGGATTCTAGACGTTAATAAATCAAAATATCTGGTAGCTTTAGAATAAAATCATTTTTCTTCACCGTTTCCATTATCACGAAGGTACTGTACTAGATTTCTATAGCGCCCACACACTTCGCGAGATCCGTGTTTTTTCTAAATCCGCCTAATATATTATAACCAACTGTAACAACTACCGTATGAATATGAATTGAACCGTACGCTACTAGGCATAAGAGTGATTGGAAGTGCACGGTTATCTTTGCCACACGGGTCGCGGGCCGCCGTCTCGACATAAATTGCATCCATTTTCTCTCACCCCTTTGTGGTAGTGGTGGTGCAGTATCGCGCGGGAAAGGTCGTATAAAATGTAACAAGTATAGTTTTATATTGGCTTGAACCCGGCGCGGCTCTGCTCCCCTTGTCGGGCGTTTTCAATTCGACACTGAATGTTTCCGAAGCTTTCTTAAGGAGTTTATAGGCGGATGCTAATAGATGCGGCTTTGTTGTATTGTATTCAACATGTTTATAATAGTTTGTATGAATTCAATGCATTTACTGAGTGTTCTTTCGGGCTTAACTGTCTATTTTCTTTTTATGTATTGTTTAGAGTGGCTACTTTTTACGTTTATCTTTCACAAAGCTTGCTTAAACAATTATTACAAGTTTCTATATTCGTTTATTCTTTACATTGTAACTCGTTTATTTTCTTCATATACATCTTCACCTAATTGGTTGAACTTACAGGGAAACATGCAAAAAGAGCACTCATTTAGAATGAACATGTCAGCAAGTATTTATAAACACTAAAATATGGCCAATTTGCGCGTCTGTCTGTCAGTCAGCGTGAGTTACACGCAAATCCGTTTAATGTCTGAATGAATTATGCGAAGACTAAAATATCTGGCATCGTCCTTTAAGTAATACCCCTCGGTCGTCTTCCAACTTGTTAATTCCACAACTTGCCACTAGAGGGACGTCACGCTTACTTACACTTGGCTGAGGAATAATGCTGGAAGATGCTTTCAAAATACACTGTGTTTTTAGTGTTCGCTCGGCGCCCTAACAAAGTTTCGTACTTGTGGAATTAATTCGGTGTCTTTCACTGTCCCATCTGTGCATTATCCGCTTTAAAATAGTAAATATATGATGACTATGGCGGCTGGTACAACAGACAAAATTTCGTATTGTGTAGAAGAGCATAATATATTATGCCTACATTTTTTGTATCAGCTTGTTCCATGGCAACAGGCGGGCAGTGGAGCGCGTACGGAGGTGGCTGCATCAAGCGAGACCCGTCGTCGTGTCGCGTTGGTGCGAGACCGCTTGAATTTATTTTCTCGCGCGTAATTTTTAACTTACGATAGCTCCTAAGATATTAAATTGAATTATATGGTGTAGAAGAGTAAAATAATGTGCACGAAATGCTTAAAGCCTCTAATTTGTTTAAAATGATAAGTATTAATACCGTATTTGTGTAAATAGCTTTCCAATTACCGCTTTATAATTGCCCATTTTTTTAAGTATTAAAATGGATATAGTATGTTATCCTTAAGAGATAGACATATGCCATCGCGGACTTTTCTGTAGACCTATATAAGATACACAATTCTACCATACATCATTTTGTTATATCTCAAAAGGCTTATGCAGCGTTTTCGTTGAAAGCTCCCAGACGGCATATTTTTCCCGACACCTCCAACAAATATCATTATATTTTAGTCAATGTATACAAAAACTTAACAAATTACATACTTAAAACCTTCCTCTTGAATCACTATATCTATTTAAAAAAACGCTTCTAAATCCGTTGCGTAGTTTTAAAGATTTAAGCATACATAGGGACGGACAGACAGTGATGTGAAGTGATATACAGAAGCAAGTGTATATCGATCAAAGAAGCTCCGAAAGTATTTTTGATTACGATTATGATTACTGTGGGTTATCCTAGAAAATAGACGAACCTATATCCCGCTGAGTTTACTGTACTTAGCCCTTTATTTTGATTTATCTCATAAGTTTTAGGCAGCGTTAGCAATTTAGCGCCCTAAAAATTTTTTTTAGGACTTGATTACAAAATATCGACTTTTCTCTACTTTTTGAAAACCCTATCAAAATCCGTTGCGTACCTACATTGTTTTATACTATTCATTTGCAATAAGTAGTATGTATGATCAAATCTTTTCTTTAATCTTATTTATTGCATTACTATTCATGAATTAAAATAAAGTAAGTTAAATATTGAAAGTATGAATGCTCATTGAAATAGAAACAGGTTTAAATGAAAGATTGGGGAATGTATTTGTGAGAGGCATCTTGCTGTTGCCCGCTGCACGCTGCACGCTGTGCCACGCGTCACGTCAGCATCAGGGCTGATACGCACGTCTTGCAGAAAAAAAAACTAAAACTGTAGTGTTAATATTTTTTTGTTATATCTTAAAATGTAATTCTTCGCTTAATTTTATTAAACTGAAAATATACTTTCTAATTCTACTCTGATTGAAATAAATTGTTTATTAAATTTTGTAATGACGATTATTTCAATAACCTGCACAGTCACACGTTATTCAATAATGTTGTTCGACAATTGTGTTAAAATAATGAACACTATTACTATGTAGATGTGATTTCCATAGAGGCAGCCCTGGCTGAGATTGCACCGAGGATCGCGACGGGCGCGACGGGCGTCGACGCCGGAAAATGCGGAAATCCAATAAAACGTCGCAACACGTGCACTCAACGCGTTTAATCCCCCGCTCCCCCTCGTTGACGCCTCCCCCGAACCCTTCGCACCTACCGCTCAGCTTTTAGCGTGCAGCTAACACGTTTTACCTCCTTTCATAAACATATATTATATTCTTAGTTGAGGAAGATTTTACCTAAGAAGCATTACATCGCGGCTCCCCTACATAAAAAACATGACGAGGAATGCACTGAGTAAAACAAAAGGCAATTAATTCATTCTTCGGTAATTACATGTGGAGTTAAGTACGTGAAGTACCTGTAGTGGAGTGGACCGTCGACCTAGTATAAGGAGCAGGCTATGGAAGAAATGCCCTATCTTTTTAGTAAATTAAGTTCTGCTGCATTTGCTGTTAGAAAAATCAGACAGTTGACGAATGTCGAGAGCAGTGTTGCCAACCCTACTGTTTTAACAGTAGATTTGCTGTTTTCACATTGATGTCCCTGTTTTCTGTTTCATTCCTAATTTTTACTGTTTTTCAACTAGCGTTCTTCAGCGCCACCTATTACACTATGCAAACATTTTACGATAACCACTACGTCCTACGTAATAAAATGCAATGACACTAGATGGCAGTATCTTCTCTTGTCGGGATTCGAGGGAATTCCCCGTCGGAATCCCCGACCACATTATATGTGAATCACATAATGTGATTGACGATCATATTTTTATGCACGGGGAAATCCCAGTCCCAGTATGAATGACAGCTACAGGCCTATTGTATTGCGTACTGTGTTATAGGTTAAAGTCACAACAGCTTTCAAACTTTGAATTGGAGAAATATATGTGACCCCGCCGTTTATATTAAAAAACAATATTTTCAACGATTTTGATAAAATGAGTAGTGATTCATCGACTGGGAAAAGTCCTCCTAAAAATAAAAATGTGAAATATGAACAGAAATTCGTAAATTAAAGTATGAAATCTGCCTTTTTTACTTTACCTACTGTTTTTTGTTTGGCGAGTTGTTGTTTTTTAGTTTTTGGGGGGCAACATGGGTCGAGACGGCCAAATTAGTTTATTTTACATATTTCCATAGTCTTTTATCTTATGGTGTTTTACTGTGGGGAGCTGCAGCAGATATAGAATTTATATTAATACTACAAAAAAGAGCAATTCGTGCCATTTATAATATGGGTTCTCGTGAATCGTTAAAGGAATTATTTAAAAATATAAACGTTATGACTTTCTTTACCTTCACTCTTCATTTATGAAAATATAATGTTCATGCGTAAAATTATAGAATTGTTTTCAAAAATGGACGTACATAATATCAATACAAGACAATAAGATAAATTTGTTGTTCCGTATTTTAGATTAGGCAAAGTTAAAAAGTCATTTCTTGGAAGTAGTGTACGCTTTTATAATAAAATACCTCTCTCAGTTACCATGATGACTGATTTCAAATTCAAATCTCACATAAAGAAAGTTAAAGAAAAAGCCTATTACAATGTAGCTCATTACATTGAAGATAAAGATGTCTGGAAATAGCTGCACTCTGAACAAGTGCACCTTGTTCATACTTATACAAAAGCCAGTACTTAGTGTTAGAGATACAAATTTTTTGTTCAAATTTGAACTTGTTCAGGTTATTATTTTTTATAAATTTTTCTTGTTATTTTTTTTTTTTATATGTATTATATTTCTTTAAAAAATGTTAAACATTGAATGGAAAAAAAGCAAACATTGTCAGATTGTCCAAAAAATAAAACAAAATGTATAAAAAATGTAACCTTGCTGAGTTTCTTGGCGGTTCTTCTCAGTTGAAGGAGACTTCCGAATCGGTGGTAACTTCAGAAGTTTCAACGTTCATAAGTGCCCTCCAAGGGCCTAAACTGAATAAATGGCTTTGACTTTGACTTAAGTTAGGCTACATCTAGCAGTGGACGTCTATTTGCTGGATATCGATACTAATTATAAAACTAGTACTTTTTTAAATAAGCTTAAACAAGTTTGTGTAGGGATTTTCTCTTGACATTTTATGATGTAATTATTGAACGTAGTATTTTCGAGCAAATGCTATTATAATGGGTGTTATTTCAAAGTTGAGAAAATAGCTTTAGAATATTACTATGTGTACATACTGACGCTTGTGACTGTACTGACACATTTTGAACGACTGAATCGTTCTGTTGACACATACCAATGGATTATCTAATCTCTTCTTCTGTGGAATGTTTGGATTTTTCTATTAACCATAACATAAATTATTTTTCTGATATTTTTTATGAATAATTAATATAACCTATACAATCATCTCTCAAAAGCACCATACATAATATTTAGTATGACCTTGAATAAGTGCGTATTTACAAGTAACATAGTATGGAATCAGATGGCCGTGTGCGAAGAAAGTCCCGGGATATTTATTTGTAAAAGTATCAAATGTTAATGTAGCTTCCTTATATTTACTTCCGCCCAAAGTATATTATCCAGTGTACGTACTATTGGACACGTTACAGTATCACTGTGAGGTACGGAAGGGATTTATTAAGTAAACACGATTTCATGACTTCCTTACTCTGTTTACATTACGTGTAACCTAAGCATTATGTTTGTTTGCACAAATGTACACGTAAGGAACCTTTTGAAACAAAAACTGGTTGTATTATTTTGTTTCTAACACTTGCTTCAGTATTTTCCGCCAGGCTTTATGCGCTTTAGGCTATTATCCGCACTGTGATATTTTGGCGCAAGTTTCACTAAACAACAAAAAGGAAATAAAATACTTTTGTTTGTACCAGGCACATGAATGAATGGACTCTAGTGACACGTTAAATAATTATGGATACCTTGCCTATGAATGATCTTCATTATTAACAGTGTGGCCTCTCTCCGCGGCTCATATAAACCTTGTCAAATATCCCTGAGCAGCGTTAAATGAACGCTCTTCATTCGTAGTTATGTTGGTTGTGGTAAGATGCGGAGCGGTGTGGAGGTGTGTGGTGCGGTGTGGTGTGGTGCGGGGTGCTCTCCCGGGAACGTCCTCATTAACTGATGCGAGGACAATCACTACATTGATATTATATTACACCTGGGGAATGATAACCTGTCATATAACATTAGTTTGAATGAACGTAAATTACATAGTAGTCGGAAGGAGCATTTCATTTGCAAAATGTTTTGAAGAAATCTTACTATTATTATCATTTTTATTGGACGTTCCACTCGATTCCTCCACTCTTCCCGGTCCAAGTGCTTAATTTCATAAACAAAATAAACATTTTGTCCAGTCATCGTAAATGGAACCAAAGAGAGAAACAAAAATAAAACAGTCCCACCGCAATAAAAACTTTATACAATAACGGCGCGCCATGAAAACGTCATGAATTCATCAAAATTAACTTGAGTCAAGTTTCACGTGCGGGTTCCGGTCAACGAAAATGAGCGCACAGCGAGGTGGTGCGGTGCGGTGTGCTGCCAGCCAGTGTGTACAGACAGAGTATATTACTCCTAGGTACATTGATATATACACTATAATATAGATTAACTACAATCCAAAACATGACTGTTCCAAAATGTAGAGTTTAAGTTAGTTCTAGTGATCTTTGTATTGAAGAAATATAAAATAAATAAATACCTACTACAATGTGACTTTGTAGCATTTCAGACAATGACTAATTTTATGTAAAAATATTCCATATTTTCATTTTCAAGATTAAAGTTTACTACTGACGGTACACAGCAGTGACATCAAATTATTTAATGAAATACAAACTACACAGCCGACTGATTATTGAAAATGAAAAGACTTCCCGACATTAAAATTACTGATTAATTAAATAAATTAAAAGTTTCGGTAATTTGGTACAATATATCAGTGGAGCCATTTCACGGGCGGGTAGTCAAAGTTAAAGTGCGTGCGTGTGTGAAACTGTTCGCGCGTAGAGAGGCCGCGCGGGACTCGCAGGGGGGCGGGGGGTGTGTGTGATGGAGGGGGGGGCGCACATACTACACGCTCCGTAATTATTACTAAAGTTAAATTAATATGTTTTCATCGCTACACTTTGTCTTACAAGTAACACATACTTAAATGAGTTACCAAGTGTTTTTCGCGCGTCATAATTGATCATAACAACAATCATTTCATGTCAGTATTATATAGACGTAGAATGTGGCAATGTCTAAAATGTGAAAGAACTTAAATTTAATATTTATTCCAATTCCTGTGTTTCAAAAGATAGAGCAAGCGGAGTCTCCAAGTCATTGATATAAACTGGGTCGTATTTTAATTTTATGTCGCGAGGCAAGTTCCATCGTAAAAATTATGCGCTAGATAAGCAGTACTTGAGCTAAAGCACCTTCAACAGTGAACGCTGGCTCGAATAACTCATCTCTCGCTCGTTGGCTTTAGTTAAGTATATATCATAATTTCCTCGGCGATCGTGAGACATACACTTATGTAGGTATCCATTGAGCTAATGTACCTACTAGTACACACGCCTCTCAGTAGAGTCGGGAAAAAAATGTGGTGTAAGGTGTGAAGCAGAATAGCCTCGCAGCGTCGAGCTCGCTTCGAAGCTTCATTAAGCACATCATCTGGGTCAACTGGTAAAAATAGCAATATTTTGCCTTTAACAAAGAGAATAACGTAAAAGGTGAAAAATAAATTCCGTAAGTGGATCTAAAAGAGATTAACCTTTCCAGTAGGTACCTACACACACAGGTGCTTGAATCGATATGATAATGTTGTGAGGAACCATAGCACGGTGGTAGGACACTTACTTTGTTTGTAGTGCCCGCCTACCTGGCTACCACCCTCAAGTTGAAAATCTGTCGCCAGGTACCACACATCACTTAACGTAGTGAGATTATGGTCAAATGCAAGCCTATATAAAAATAAGGTTATAAAATAATGTCCACTCGGTGTAACCATTTCAATATCAAAAGATAAAAGATACTAAATAAATGAGTGTTTAAATTATTAACATTTATTAATGAAGTGTATTATTACGCGGCGACTCGGTCGCGCGGGAGGTGCGGTGCGGCGCGGCGCGTGTCGACAACTCTTTATTAATGAGCGAGCGCACACGTGCGACGTTCCCGGACGTCCGGACGTTCCGGATCGATCCTCTCTCACTTTGTTTAACTTTCATCTGTTCAATCAAGTTATTTATGAGGTAAATATTTCAATAATTTCAATAAATACGTTGCCGTTTACTCTGTCACCGTTTGTTAATTTTATTGGAGCTTCGCAGTTATTTTACAAGTAGCAACACCGCGATGTAGTCAATAATAGTAATACAAGACTTACTTAGGTTAATAGGGTGACATAGCTATAATTTTTTTGTCGAAAAGGTTATTTAATATGTGGTCTTAATGATTGACACAATTTAAATTGTATATTAGAAGGCTAACAAACAAGGAACCGGTCCACGTACTGTGAAGTGGCCACCGTTGCCTGTGGTCTTTTACGGTTGTCAATATATTCCCGACCTTTACAATACTTAGAAAGATTCAAAGTGCAACTGCCGGAACACACTGTGGTAGGTGCTTTGCGACAGATTGTCAACTTGAGAAGCGCGCACTTCTACCATCATCCTAATCCTAACCCTATCCTAATTCCTAATCCTAATTTCCTAACTTTTACATATCCTATCCTAATCCTAAATAATATTATAAATGCGAAAGTGAGTTTGTTTGTTTGTTACCTTTTTACGCCTAAACCACTGAACCGATCGCGATGAAATTTAAAACGCAGATAGCCTATAGTATGGAGAAGGTCATGGACATACTTTTTTCTCGGGAACGCGGGTAAAACCGCGGGGGGCAGCTAGTATTTATATATATTAAAGACTGCATCCATCGGGCGTGCTTGTTTATTATGAGTGACAGATTACAATTTGTGCTTTAGTATGTAGTTTGTGACGTGTTGTGAAAGTAACGACTAGTTGTAATGCAATGCAACATAGACGGTGATTACACTCGAGTGAGCCGCCCGGTAATTCATTCATTCATTCCGAGTGAACGACCGTTTTGAAACAAATACTTGTTTAACCTGTTTAAATAATTCCCGAGAGAATCTTGTTGAACTCGCATGCACTCTACTAATACAAAATAATGGTAGTTTTTGACGGGCCGGTTGGCGTGGTTGGTAAGATACCCTATCTATCACGCCGCAGGTCGTGGGTTCGATTCCCACTCAGGACAAACATTTGTGTGCATGAACATGTCTGTTTGTCCTGTGTCTGGTTGTAATTATCTATATATGTATGTATTTACAAAAGAAAAGTAGTATATGTAGTATATCAGTTATCTGGCTTCCATAGTACAAGCTCTGCTTAGTTTGGGGTCAGATGGCCGTGTGTGAGGAATAATGTCCCAGAATATTTTAACAATCACCGAACAATTTTAAGGATACTTATCTATTAATTTCCAAAAAAAAATTAACAAACAAAATCTTCTGATCGCAAGTAAGTTGTAGGTATATAATACATGTCACTAGTCCTCGCGTTTTAGTGTGCTACGAAGTGCTACGGATCGCTACGAGACGGTAAAAGGGACTGTTATCATCCAGTTTTTTCACGAGTTAAGGATGGTCTCTTTATATTGCGGACATTTCGGTCTTATTCTGTAGGTACTTGAGACAGCCGCGACCCAGTGAGGCCTCCGTAAAAATGAATGGGACAAAGTTTCGGTGTAATTGAAACCGGCCCTCGTGAATCTCTAACTGAAATTGCTTCAAGAGTACGAGCCATATATTCTGCTTAGAGATAATGTAATTGTGATGTTTTATTTTATAGAAAGCTCAGGGAAATTATATCTTTTTTAGGCTATGAATTTTTATAAGATGGTCTTTCACAAAGTCAATCTCATTAACAATTTTCCATCTATTTCGCAGTAAAAGTATAAAATTTACACTGAAACAGAATTCAGTGAGGCAAAAATCAAATCGTCGGCGCTGGGATATAATTTATTTATTGTAATAATATTATACATCGGTAGCTCGGCGCTTCAAAAGGAGGATTCCAACGCGCCCCCCCTTCCGTCGCGCTACTACGTAATCTGCTGAAGCTCCTCGCACCGCACGGGGGTCGAACCCGCGCCCGCTACTCGCTAGTCTAGCTCCAATTGATTCTGCAATCACATAAACTTTCATATTCCATCGTCATATCTATGATATTCATATTGCTTGGAAATTGGATTCTGATCCTTTCGTTTTGTCTACATTATTTTATGTTATTTTCTAACAATTTCATAAACGTACTAAAGCGGTTGTTATAAATAAATGATCTACGTATAGCGGGGTCATTGTCGCAAGAAGCCACGAGCTACGACAATGATGTGACATTATGAGGATCTCTTTGTCACGTAAGCGCCACCACAGAGCCTCTTGTAATGTTCATGCGTGCACTAACGATCCGGATAATGTTTTAAATGCGTCGTTTTAAATATGCTTTCAAAATTATCTGGTTAAGTATAAGCTGGGCTCAGTTTGGTAACTGATGATCGTGTGTGAAAAAATTCCAAGGATTTTAAATTATAATCTTCACAATAAATTAAAAAATTAAACCTTTTTCGTAGTTTCTCATACTTATTGTAGCTAGTAGGTGGAAGCAAGGTGTTAGTACAATGTTTCCTGGCCCCCAAGCTAGGCTATCCAGTGCTTTAGGTGGACAGTCCTCTATCTTGTACTATTTATACAAGTGTAACTAATATAACATAATAAAAATATATATAGTAAACAAAATACTGATAATCTTCAAATGAATATATAAAAAATAATATGTTCAGACATCTATTCCGACATTACAATAATACATGCGCAATAGCAACGATAAACTCTCCCTGTGATGGAACCATGTATTCAAAACAAATTTCGCTATACAACGGTAGGTACTCTGTTAAAGCAACGTGAAACCTGAACTTTAGAAATCTTTGCAATGGAATGAAGTTATCGTTCATTATTATTTAGTTTGTGCCTTGGTTTTATCCGCATTCCCAAGGGATCTAACGGTTTTCCGGCATATAAAGTAGCATTTGTTTTATTCCTAGGTATAAACTATCGATGTGTTAAATTTCATCCAAATCTGTTTAGCCATTACGGCGCGATTGAGTAACAAACATACACTCAATCTATTGCATTTATAACATTTTATGAGCATGCCGCCCCACGGTTTCACCCGCCATTCCCTATTTTACTCTCTTAGGGGTTTAATTTCGAAAAATCCGATATATTTCCTTCTCTACATAGTAAAGGAATCATCTGTGCATAATTTATGCTTTCTCAGTGAGATTTCTTTTGTGTGTATAGTATTATTTATTTGTAATTAACCGTCACATCATAAAATACTATTTTTACTGCTTATAAAAAGAATGATTAAATAAAACGAAATCTATTTAACTTGACTTGTGATGTTAATTTTCTTGCTCAAATATAACGAGTGAAAGGCTCTCATTATTTTTCTAACGTCCAAAGTACGAACATAACTTGACAGTCATTTGCATCTCGTTCTCTCATCTCTCGGAAAATGTATAATTTAAGTTCGCGTTATTACAGATCTTTGTAGACTTAATTTATGTTCTAAAGTGGATTTAGTTTGTGTTGGGGACAGAGACAAATCGTCTCTCGTCAGAGGCATGCACCAGCCCTGAGTCGCGGAGCTCGTCGCGACACCTCCGCTGCGGAGTGGAGTGCTCGCTGCCTGATTACATTACATACTTATCGAATAATATACTTTTCACTTCAGTAGCTCAAACATGTAGGTTTTGCTGCCTGAAATCAGAGAGCAAAATGCGATTTTGCTTGCAAGGAGGCCTATTTTTATCTCCTTTGATATTTAACAAGTTAATCGAATTTTAAAAAACGGGAAAGCTACTTAATACTTTCGATGATAAAAAGTGTTTTTAAAATATACTTTACTTTATTTATGTGCAATTCTCAGAGAAAAATATTTTAATTTATAAAATAATGTTTACTAATTTTCCCTATAATTTAAGGAATTTTTTAAGGCGAAAATACCGAACTATGGATGTATGGTTTTCGTTAACCTACCGATATCGCTAAGTAAAGATAATGAACTATAATTTTGTATATTTGTGTTTTCGGTATCTTGGATGTAGAGACTTGCATTTGACATAAGCATCGTTACGACAACTGAATTTTCGTTATTATTTAGCGATCGGTAGCTTGCGATGACATTTCATGTATTTATTTTATTAATAAATAAACTCAAATACTACATTTTAAACCATAAAAATATAATTACTAACCTCAAAATCGGTACTGGCAGTCCGTGATGTATTTAAATTAAAAAAACAATAGCAAAGGTTGTCAACTTCCAGAAAAGTAAGTAACTATTTCGATACTAGTTACATCTAGTTTCAAATTATTGTATGACATACGTCATAACTATCGACAATACATTTTAAACCATATATTGAATTGCTGTACGCAGCTGTGTGCAGAGGGCGGTAATGGGTAATATAATAACCTTAATATATACCTACTGAAATATATATATATATATAAGGTACTAATAAATGAAGTACGGTCCTTTTGAGGGATGATAGTATAGGTCATAAGTATTCCGACGATGATAAAATAAAAATATTCGGTCGTAATTTGTATGAAAAAAAAAACCTGAAATTGTACTTAATCACTACTAAGCAATAATTTAAACCATTAAATGTATTTTTTTTTTAAATAAATAATTTTACCACTGATTATGCTGTTAAAATTTATTATTAAACAATAAAAAAAGCATTTAAAAATACATTACTTTTATTTTATTTATGAAGTACAATTTCAGGTTTTTTTTTGAATATTTTTATTTTATCATTTTCGGAATACTTATTATCATCCCTCAAAAGGACCGTACTTACTTTATTTATTAGGACCTTATATATTATATAATAAATTAGGATATTCGGAAATTCAAGTTTCAGTAACTTTCATATTTAAAAATAGGAATCTGCCTTTGTTCATTGTAGCAATTGTAGCTATAAGTCCTCGAATCAACTTAAGATATCATTTCAATTCAAATAACAAGCCGAGTAGCTCCAACGTCGCTATAAAATGCTGGAAAATAACTTTTTCTCATTACTAGCAATAAGCGAAAAGCCTAGTTATTGCACACAGAACTAGGTCGACACTCGAGCACGAGGGCTTGTAGCAATTTATGCTTTATTTTAATGTTTTTATTGTTTCAAATTAAAACACCGTGTCCCAATCAACAAGTCACGCATAGTTCATTATTTACAATACACGAGTAGCATTTACCCTTTGAACTTATGAATATGTATTGAACAAACCGCCCGTGAAATGTAGAATATTGTTTAATTTGCGTTAGTATTTACTGCCGGTATGTTGTCAGTGGAAATAATTTGTGAAATATTATGTAGCAGTTGCAGCAGGGACAATAACTGATTTCATGAAATTTTCGAGGAGCAGTTGCAAGATGTAAGATCAACGACCCGAACAGGCAGGTTGGACGTTGGATGCGCCGTCCTGGCGTCCACGTCGGTTGAGGCTGAGTTATCGTGGTCATTCGTTAGGCTGAAGTACCCCGTCACCCCCGCACCCCGCACCTCGGTGCCCTGCTGCGCTTGCCCAGCGCCACACTTCGCCGGATCTAAACTATATTTAAGTGGCAATGAGTCAACCGCTTTTGTAAATCAAAGGCATTTTACTCGAGGAAGTATCGACAATCCAAGTATTGATCTATTACCAAATACGTAAGATTTATATTGATTAGAAATTATGATGATGATGATCCCGTCATATGTATGTGAAGAGCTTTAAATTAATTGGCCGTTTTGTTTCTAGTATTATTATTAATTAAAAGATTTGTGTAGGTCTTCCGAATAAAATAAAATATTAGAGGAAATATCATAATTTAAGAGCGCTGTTATTGTGTATTATAATTGAAGTCCAAACTATGTTTTTTTATACTCGGGACCAACTAAAAAAATACAATTTTCACACAGTTCAATACGCATTCCAGGAGCACTGATGGACCACGATAGTAGGGTACATTGTCGCCTGGCCGGCTATCACCCTCAAGTTGATGAAATCTATCGCCAAACACCTATTGTTGTATTTCGGCAGTTACACTTGAGGCCAGTTGCCTTTAACACATTGGCAATCTCGTTGGTATTAAGAATTCTGTCAATTTGGAAAGTTGTCTGTGGACACAACTTTCCAAATTGACAGTCTTCTTGAAAAAGATGTATACTTACAAAGAAATTGATTGAAATTGAAAGTGAATCCTGATTCAAATTCAATAGTTTCAAGCTCGACTCAAGACTTGAATTATGTTTTGATCGACGCTCTTTAAAACGGAATACGATGGAAAAAAGCAACGTATTTCACTTAAGACATACCTATTACATATCTTTCTAAACCCAAAGCATACATTTTCAAAATTAAATATGCATATTGAAATATGAACTCTAAAGAGATAGACTTAGAACACTGACTTTTAATTGACACAACACAACTTATAACGTACAACTCCTGAAGTACTCGTGACTGTTTAAATGTAAAGGAAGCCGTTACGTAGCTCAGGTATATCATAAATAAATAAAATCTAGTTGTGAATGATTTGCTTCAATCTGGAATGCATAAAAGAGTTGGTATTACACGTAGCGGAATATGAAGCTTTGTGTACAAGTATTTTATTGGTGCGCCGCTCCGCTCCCGGCCCCTGCATTCATTATTTACCGAGCGGAGTGGAGCGTATTTCTTTACTGGTACGTTTATATATGACGCGGAACATATGCGGCTCTTGCAGTATTCCATCTTGTTAATTATGTTTGTTTTGCTTTTAAGCCTCGACAGTGGTCACGGTCATCACGGTTCACGGTCTCAGATTATGGAATTAATAATCTTGGTTTTTCTGCTACACTATTATTGTTATATATCGAATAAGATTTATTTCTATTTGAAGGACGGCATCGTTCGAGGTATCCTAACGAGGTTGACGTTGTTAATGCATACGTCACAAACTTTCAAGTAACGAATACTCTGAGTTCTTGTTTCAGATGGCCTGTTAGAACTTTGTGACACTCGTGACATTGCGTTTATCATACTCGATTGAGTTGTTCTCAAATGTAAGGGTGACAAAATTAGCGTCGTCTTAATTATTCTGTCGTTACACAGGAGCGTGGGAGAATGACGAAATTTATTAACGAATAATTTCTATCAATTATTAATATTGATTTAAAATTAAAATTGGGTAGGTTTGGTTTACTTATTCGGATCGCCTTCATTGATAACTTGGTTTACATTAAATTAAGCTATCCAATTAAATACATCGAAAATTTAATTATTTAAATGCATTTTGAGGCACAAAAACTTTGGTTTTCCAACGGTATAGGTATTCTGATTTATAAGCCACACAAAGAATCGTGTGTTATTTTTTACGAGTACATGAAAGCTTTTGATTGAAGCTCTCATCGAGAAGATTATGTTGAACATGTTGTGATACGATTGCAGCAAAAAGGGAAGATCTTCCAGACGATAACAATACATCAGAGGTTCATTTGTTATATTTGCAAATGCATGCTCACTTCGAATACATTCTTTAACGAGGTGTCTAGCGTTTGATATATTATAAAAATGTTTGTTCGGCACGTGTAACATCAGAATCAACTAATGCGGACTATGCACATTGAGGTCATAGCAATTCTAAATCGGTATACATATTTAGCAACGCATATTGTAATCAGATACTTACAGCTAATTAGCAAGTGCATAATAATAACAAATGAACATTACACGCGAGTTCGCTCGGAGTGAGCGGACGGTGAAGTAGGCTAATTTAAGCGTTTGCGTCGCGAGCGAGCGGCGCGAGTCAAATGAGCGCTCGTTACATTACAATGAGCACTCGAAGCGATGGCTAATCGCTGCTGGCGACGCACTCGCGTTTGTCGCTGATTTATGTGAAACTGCATTACACATTCTGTGTTGTCACTTGTTATATAACTGAGCTGTATTTTAATTTGGACCTCAACACATAGTTGTTGCCAAATCATGCGACACTGAATATAACCACAGTAATATGAATAAGCTGCCTCGTCAAATATGCATAGTTGTGACTAATTATTAGCGGCGCTGCCTAATAAACGAGCGAAAGGGTGTATAATTTAACACATTTCACCCTTTCAATTAACTTTTACAAACATATGTTTTTTGTTATTATAGCTTCAGTAGAAAAAAGCTTACCTATAATATTACAGGCGCGGGTGAATCCGCCCCGCGGTTTCACCCGCGAAACCCTAATTTACTTCCTTAGGGGTGGAATTTCCAAAAATCTTTTCTTGGCGGATGCTTACGCCATAATAACTATCGGTATACCAAATTTTAGCCCGATCCGTCCAGTGGTTTGAGTTGTGCGTTGATAGAAAAAAAAAGACTGACTGACAGTCTTTTTTTTTTTTGTACAGACTAGAAGGTGGTGGGTCCAGAGGACCATCTTCCACCCTTACGCGGACTATACGGCGAGCGATGAGGGCTCTCAGCCGTGGCTTAAAACTAAATAATTTTAGGGCAACGGAGGACGGAATCTTGGTTGCCGGTAGTGCATTTGTATTTGTTTTCGGGCTTCGTCAGCCTCGATCTGTGCTAAATCAGTCAGTCGGTCACCTTTTCCTTTTATATACTTATACAGAAGATGATATACCTATATATATATTATGCTTGTTAGAGCGAGATGGATAGTGTAAAAGGCGATACGTAAATCAATGTCCAGTGCGTCATTACTTGAGATCACAATGTGTGCTCCTTCGATCAACCGCGTCAGATAGCGAGTCCAGATTGATACGCGCCTCGCCGGCCAGGGTTGACAATCACTCATTTAAATAAAAAAAAAACAATACAATATTGCTTAATAATAAATTTGACTATTTTATTAGTTAATTGGGTAACCTCAATTTATTAGTTTTGATAAGCTGTTATTAGACCGTACATACCGTACCTACCCTACGTGTTTATAGTTACTATTTTAGTTGGCTTACAGATCAAAAAGCATGAAAAGTTCGTACTACGACTTGAATACCAAGTATCGGAGACAGTAAGCCTCACAAGAGAGGCAATCGATAGCGTGGAGAGAGCTCTTAAACATTGTCGCCGCGATCCGAACAATCAACAATATATTTTTGTAAAATGATGCGATATTTGTTTGAGCATCCCTACGAAGGATGTGAGGAAACGACACGTGATGTATCCAGCGACTGTACTTAGCCGTGACGTCATCGTCTCCCGGCTAGTTATACCTACCGACTCCATCGACACACGCACAGATATCCGGCTGATTTATAACGATCATATTTTCACTCTCACCACGCCATGGGAGCGGACTACTTTATTTTACTGTTATACACTTTGAGATGGATAGTTATTGGAGGGTAGTTGGTAGGCAAGTAACATAGTCAATTCTTCATATTGTTTTTGCACGCGAGTGTCTGTTCTAGGTCGTAGAGGTTGGTTTATTGCATTGAAAGCTTTTCCGTAGTGTCGTTATATTGTTTTTTCTGCCATTTTGGATAGCATTTCAGGTATATTTATATAGGTTGAAACACAAAGGTGTGGTTATAGTTCATGTGGTGATAGTAATCATCAACATTCCAGCATTTCATTCAATTCAACGATCGAGTAGGAATTGAAGATTTACGGTGAACAGTTTGCCTATTTCTGAGGTTCCATAATGAAAAATTACGTAAAGAGTTATTTCATCCCTTAAAATAAAGTAGTTACACATTTTTGTTTCATCTGTATAGCGCAATATCTACTCCAGTACATAAAGGATGTGTGCCTGAGACGGGTGCTTACCGAACTCTTTATTCTTAGTATTTTAAACAGTGGCAGAGTGCAGCTCGGCCCGAGTCTCGTATTGTTCTCAAAGTTATTCCGACGGGCGCGGCGGGTGATTTACTCCGACCGACAAGTTACGACGTAACTTTAAAATCGCTCCGGACAGTCATAAACACCACACTAAGACACACTGCGTGGATTTAACGTTTCGCCCCATTTGAATATAAACTGAATTAGTTTCTGTGTTTTTCGTTACAGCTAGTTTCAGGGCTGCCCGGCTGAGACAAAATTAGGATTATGTACAATTTTAATCATCATCATCATCTCAGCCGCAAGACGTCCACTGCTGAACAATTCTAATATTGCAATTGAAATAAAATAAAATAACGAATTATCAATCCAATTTATTCATAAAAATACCACAAAATATATTGCTGATATTGATTGCTAATGAAATAAAGCAGTATTGACTCCTAACACTTTACCTGGGAAAGCGACATAACTATAGTCTGTAGGTACAGGTAAAAAATGATATAAAGCTACTGGTATTATTCAGTAGTTTACAATGAAGATGCACGGTAGATAAGCCTGCCTCAGCGGCGAGGCAGCCCGAGGCACGGCCGAGCCGCCCGCCTGTATGAACTCGGATTAATGTCGCTCGGTTATTGTAGAAAACTTGTGAGATGTCGTCGTGTAAGTACCGATCTGCGGGATTATGGTCGAGGATGCCTCCTCCATCTCTTGATGCTTGCGGTATCGGGAATATGTTTATCTTATCTTAACGTTTTCTCGACACGTCTTCGCTTTACGACTCCATGTTATTCACTTTGTTTGCTTTATTACACTTTCTTTGTACCCGCTGTTCACAAGCAGGCAATTTTTATATTCCCGAAACAAAAAGCAAGCCAATTTTTGTCCATATTTTGGGTATATTACTATGCTTTTAAAATGAAAAAATAAAAGAAAGCCCAAAAATATTTCCATTCATTTAAAGGTAAAAAATATGAGTACCTAAGTAGTAAATTTCGGTGCCTTTTACCATTGCCGGTCTTTATATAGTAAATACTAAGTAACTGGCTCTCAATTGCAACTACCGGAACTCATCATTAGGTACTAAGTGACTAATTTTCAACTTGAGGGTAGCAAACTGCCGGCCTATCACCGTGCTATGGATTCGTGCGCTGTTTTCTATCACCGAAAGCTCAAGGTCACAGCAGGAATCGAACCCACAATCTTCACTTTAAATCTCGTGAACAGGGTTGTGTAAACGTACCACAACCCTGTTTTGAATGAATGAATCCGTTCACTTGCAACTAACACAAATACACAATACTCAATATTTTATTGCATAATGTAGCATACAATATAAATGTTACATAGATGACCCTAATTGGGTATAGCAATCACAAATCTAACAATATAAGATTTTTGTAAGGCAGACGGACATATATACATATATACTGGGTGATTTTGTTATCACTGGCAATACTTGCAAGGGTGGAAGTACTCATCAAAATGAACAACTTTTATTATGGGACTAACTGTGAAATCATGAAAAAATTATCAGCTGTTCCATACAAAAGTTCAATACCTACTCGACCAAAATGTATGAAGCAACCATATTATTTTACGCGATATCAGAGTTAGCCCTATAATAAAAGTTGTTCACATTGATGAGTACTTCCACCCCTGCAAGTATTGCCAGTGATAACAAAATTACCCTGTATATAGATATGAAAAGCACTATTTAAGTGGAAAAGTTTAATTAGGTCATACACTGGGCTCTTACACAGTTATTACACTGGCCACAATTTGTTGGACACACAATTAGTTATAAACGTATGTAAAAGTGAGTTTATTTCAGCTGCCACCGCTCGCCGCAGTCAGCGGCGTCTGGAGGCGGCTGGCGGTCATCTTTAAATTAATTGAGCTAGCATTAAAATTAAATATACCTACTAACAGCATTTCAACCACCTCAACTGAAATCATTTTCAATTAGATTTTTAACTCAAATTGCTTTTGCGGAGTTAATTTTCGACATTCAGCGTTCAATTGAAAGTTTTTCAACTGTTTGCGTAAATTCAATTTTTACTAATTAGAAATTCGTGAAGATGAATCTTGTAATTATGAAAATAGCTATTGAAGATATTCAAATTAAAAGATTGTAAAAGGTTTTTCAGATCTCTTAATTTTCATTAACTTTTTTACATCATTCTTAATGCAAGGTGCTACACTATCAGACTAGTCCACTACTATTTTTGTTTGCAAAATTAGATCTACGCGTGGCGAGGCAACGCAAACAGTTCGAAGCGTCTCGTCGCGTCGCCCTGCCTTGCAGCACATGCACCGACCGGTTAGTTAGTGCTAATTGCTTCACGTTTATAAAGTTAGCTCACCCGGCTTCACCCGCGCGGATGTAATTCTGTTGCACACCAACTTCACCGGTTAAAGTGTATTTATAAGTTGGAACAGTTATTGAAGTTATTAGTAGATCTTTAAATCAAGACGTATAATGTTATGTATGGGTTAAGAATTAATAAAGATTTCCAAGAATATTGAAACTGAGTGATTTAAAAGGAAAATTACTTTATAAAGTTTACGGTACGTTTTCATTTTCTCTCCTGAGAAGAGGTATCTTATTATCAAAGCCTTCGTTAAAAGTTTAGTTACAAAAAACATGCGTTTAGCGAGTGCTGGAAATAAAAAATCTTAAGCTCTTTCCCTATTTCTACTTAAAATATTTGGTTATAATATACAAAAATGGCTTTAAGATAAAATGGAAACGTAATAATTGTTTATTTTGAGGAACCTTAAAACCTAATTATATAATGTGAACACGATACCTACTGATGGCGGTTCGTGGAAATGGCTTTCATTTGTGGCGCTCGCTTCAAAGCGCCTCCTAATAAGATTACCGCTGATTACAGCGCCCCTGTCAATGAAGCCTGGGCCGTAACGTCACAATATGTGCGAATACATTATGTGCCCATGAATTACGTCATGGAATTAGGCCTATTGGTTTATAACTTTTGATATACCTATATCATCATCACCATTTAGCCCGAGGATGTCCATTACGTGCCAGCGACTTCAACAATTTTATTGGTCCACCTGAGAGGTCATCCCTCTCGACGCGCACCGTTACATGGTCGCCATTGAAAATGAAAATATTTTTTATTCAAATAGGCCTTCACAAGCACTTATGAATAGTCTGACTCTAACGCATTCGAGAACCTTTCTTTCCCTACGGTTATATTTCTAATCAGTTATTCAAGCGATGTGGCATGCCTATTGACACTTCCAGGTTACTGGCTCCACCAGCTACATCCATATTTTTTCTCTGTCGTATGTCCTCATTTTCGACAATATCATAACCTTCGTTCTATAAGCTCACTGAGTGACTTTGAATTTATTTAAGAGTCGAACAGTAAAAATTTCAAGCTACAAGCGTCTCTGCTTCGTATACCATCATACTTTTCCTTCAGACAGTATATCAGTCTTAGAAGAGAAGACTCTACCATATTGGTAGATACATATAAGTCTTTGGAATGAAACAAACAGGTTACCGATACCATAAAAAATAGAAATATAATCTTTTCAGTGTTTTTTAGGTACTCGTACGTGCCAATGCCTAACCTGCAGATAATTGGGAATCAAGTAGAGATCATTTAATTAGATTTACAAAACAACTAACTAAACATTCTATTACATTTAGCAATTTAGTGTATTTTTATCATTAACTATGAAGGACCCAATATAAATTCCAGTAACATTACTTTAGTGATGTCGTAATAAAATTGTTCTGGGTCTAACTGAAACACTAAACCTAATTTTTGCTAAATAAATAACAGAACTATATATATAGCGAATCATGTAGCCTGTGTAAAGAAAGGCTTAATAGAAGCGTAGGTCCTCGTTTAAAAGAGGTACAATACCTTGTTACGTGGCGGGACAAAAAGAGAAACCTCTCGTATTTTATTTGAGAGCGTTGGGTTGTCCTAATTTATTATTCAATACGTATTATTATCTCGCTGGAAATTCGGAGACGTGTAGTGACGCGGTGCGCATTCCGCACCTTATAATGTCCTTATTCGATCATATATTTATGTGTTTCGGTTTATTTGCACGATTATTCGCTCATTCTTTAAATTATGAGTATTGTATCGACGTATTTCAATAAGATAATTGTATTTTTTTTGAATAAACCTGTTTTGAATTATAGACCTATCAATTTTTTTATGGTAATAGATTTATATAATAGTAAATCATTAAAATCATGAACGTATTCCCCCTAGACTCTATTCTAGTAAAACCTAGGGTTTAAATATATCTACCACGTTCTAACGTCACATAACAAAAAGAGATGGGATATCTTAAAACCAGGATTTCATAAGATTACTTTAAACCAGCTCACGTAATAAGATCGATTTAGTTCGACTTGTATTTAGCCACGAGAGGCCAGACCTCTCCTACCACTAGTTACGAACATGTACAAACTTCACGTACTAAATTGTACGAATGCAGTACGTGTACAAAACCATTTGTCTGTATTTGAATAGGCCTTGTTATTAGACTTATTGATATACGCCATTATCGATGTTATCACTTTCTCAATAGAGACTCTTATTGCGTAGCTAAACAAACATGTTTAAACAGGTGGTGTATCTAATATAATAAGCATCGCCGTAACACGGCCTTGTTCATATAAATTACAATAGAATTGTATAGGTACGTAAAGTTAGTTGGACATGTAATAATTCGGTAAATTAATTAGGAAAATCTGTAATTAACATATCGAATAGTACCTATAATGTTATTATTGTGTACTAGCTAATCTCCGGCTTGCGCGGTAACGTATCTTTTTTATTTCTTCTTTTTTTATTTTCTTTCCTTTAGGTCAGTACCTAACCATCGCGGATGTGCACCCAACAACTCACCAATGATTCATCACAATCGGATGATTGTTATTGGAGCGCATACGTAACAAACAAACAGCCAGACAAACATTGATTTTTGTACATATAGATTGGTAACCATTAAACTACGAGTATAACTCTTAAGAACTTAATGCTCTTCATCCAAATAGAAATGGAAACTACTTATTATGATTTATTTTATGGAATGGATAAAAGAAATTAATTATGATTAGAGCTAAAACTTAGCTAAGAACAAACTATAAAACTTATCTTCGTTTTCCAATATCTAAGTTACCAGAGTAAAACAGAATATCTTAAAAATACGCTATTGAGTTATTTGTTTTAAGTTTTCGCAGCCAGACTATATAGTTTATTTTCCAGCATTTTGTGAATGGAATCCTCATCGAAGCATGCGACGTTGGCGTGAAGTTTTCAAAGTCAAAGTCAAAGCCATTTATTCAGTTTAGGCCCTAGGAGGGCACTTATGAAGGTCGAATTTACTGAAGCTACCATTTCGCGAAGAATTATAGCGAGCTGTGCCTCGCCTCGCGACCTCGCGTCGGCCGGATAGATGCCTCGCGCACGAGGCATGAGCGAGGCATTTCTAGTTATTTTACACATCAGGAACTACGATGATTAAGCTAGTAAAAACTTCTTAAACCATTGTGTGAATATATGGTGCTCAGAAATCATCAAGTTGTACGTGAGTACGACATTACAATACAATTAATAATCTAAAGCTGTTAAGTTTTATCGGACCCTAAATTCACAATAAAATATTTTTTCTTAACACAAAAGTTAGCCACCGTCACCTCCATATTAGCAATAACAAACTTGTCCGAAATTAGCTCATTATAATAAGATTAGATTAAAGCGAGAAGTTATATTATTTGAATGAAGACCGACTGTCCAAATACCAAGCAGTCCAATCTTGGTTCAAAATAAAGACATAAGTAGCCAGTGGCTACATCAGGGGTTATCTCCCCAACGGTTCTTGAAATAATATCACTGAAAATTCGTTCGTACCGTTTGAAAAATTCACCAGCTAAAGATACGATGAATCCTAAAAGCCTTAAGCTGGGAAATGCGGTGATATGTGGATCGGGAAGTGCGCTTTGCCTTTTAAATTCATCTCTCTCGCTCACACGCTTACAGTTTAGTGAATGGAAAATATTGAGACGACGTCGTAAGCTTGTGTCGGTGGTGTCGTCAACTGTTATAGGCAAGTGAAGGTACTTTTATAAGTTTATATGTATATTCCTGTGTCATTTTTATAAAAATAATTAAATAAGTATTTATTTATTTCGCAATATGATTTTTCTATTAATTCTATATACAACTTTTTAGATTTCATTTATGATGGTACCGATTTTTGGCTGGGTGCGCATTGTAGTACCCTCGGATGTCTAAATTGGCCGGACTATGTAATTGTGATTTTTAGTTTTGATTTTGTATTGGTATTTCTATTTTATTTTTATTGTGTACTATATATTATATATATTATTTATTAATAGATTTCTACGCCTATGTTATGGCAAAATATGCAGACCTCTAGTTTATAGACCATCTAATTGTAACCATATTTAAAGCAAATAAAAAAATAAAATAACATGTAACATAAATAAATGCACACCTGAATGTAGTTTGTGGAGAATACGGCTACTGAGTCCATTTCCGATATTTTTAATATATGGATTATTTTAAATCAAATGTTACCATACTAACAAAAACTTAACCAATTTCCTAAATACACACATAAATGTAAAATTTCAGTAGCTAAAATATACTTAGTAGCCAATTCTAATCTAACTTCTAAGGGTATTAATTTATGCTATGTTACAAATTGTATAGCACCGCTGAAAACCCAACTATATCCTAAATGGAAAGAGGAAATACCATTTATAAAATTTGAAGATGATAAAGGAACCCATCTGTTTAGTAAGCACACAGTCCATAAACTTTATACTTTCTATAATTTTATTTTAAAAGAAGATTTTGGAGCGTAACCTACTTCAGGTGTTGTAGGTTTCAGCCAGGACCTGCCGCTCGTTGGCACACATAAGCACATTTCCTTCAAAACAAACAGCTTTTGTTCAACGAGTTTTGTGAAATGGTACAAATAAACTTGTATTTCGCATAGCGGTTCCGTAGACGGTGGCGGGTTACAAATATTTGTTTTACCAACATACTAAACAAGACTTGTTTGTCTTGAAGTATTGAAGACGACAAAAAGTTTACAGTTTTTCAGGTTGCAGATTGCTGATGTTGAAATTTGAGATCTCATGATACTATAGGGGAGGATTTACCCGAAGTTTTGTTTAACTTCATAAACTTAATCTTCTTGTATAAAAAATATTTTCATTTCATATAAGATAACCATTTGGAATTAAAATTTATTTATTTATAATTATTATACTAGTTTCCGCCCCACGGTTTCACTTGCGTTCGAGATAAAAAGTAGCCTATAGCCTTTCTCGATAAATGGGCTATCCAACACTAAAATATTTTTTCAATTCGAACCAGTAGTTCCTGAGATTAGCGCATTCATCCAAACGAACTCTTCAGCTTTATAATATTAGTATAGAACTATAGATTGTATGAACAATATCTGCAAGGTGTTATAGACGCGTTATTCGTCGATAGTCATTATTGGATGATGTGGTACCGAGGACGTTATTGAATGAAGCGATCCCGTTGGAACACTTTAAGTAAACGATCGGTTACATAGATTTAAAGTGATGTACAAGTTATAAGATTTGTGGTCCATATCCATACATACAAAATGACTTGATCTGGCTGATTTACTGGTCTATTAACAAACAGCCTAAACCATTCTAGTTAGATGTTACATAACGCAGACATCCACTAAGAATTTTCCGAAATTCCCTGAAATAACTTTAACGGTACTTTTTGTTCCAGGTAAATAATAGATTCGTCGAGAACGCAGGTAAAACTGCGAGGCAGGAGTTAATTGAAAAATGAAGGCTAATAAGCATTGTTGGATATAAATAATATATCGCTCGGAGCTTGTCATTTGTTACCCAATGTAATGGTTGATTTCATTAATATTAATGGTAGAGATACCGGGAACAATTTACCGATGATGGTATACACCTTGGGGTGAACGGGAGGGGGAGGGGGGGGGGGGGGCAATGACCCGAGTCTGCGTTTAGGTATATCTGTCCCTACCTCCACAGGTACCTACCCTGGGCTAATTGCTCCAGATGTAGGTAGATTCTTCACGAACACATTTGGAGGAGCGAGGAACAGCTAGTGTCATAATAAATTACTAATGGGCCAAATTTTCATGACGATTGTACTGATATTGTATTGGTACGTAAAATACCAAGTGATTTATAAAAAAATATAAACTATTTGCTTCTTTTTTTCTTATTTCTTCAGATTTTTATTTACATATTTACAATTAAAGTAAAAAATACAAACTATGATATATAGAAAACATCCTCAAAGCCCTCGCTGCTGTCGATTTGCTTCTTATTTCGAAAATAACTAATTCAGTGTAGAAAGTGTTAATGTGTAAATATAAATGGCATTCAATGTGATGGCGACCTTCACAAAGCCAATATGAAAAATGCTTCTCAAGTTTTAGCTCCTGGATTTCTTCTTGATTAGTAGTAATTTGGCGAGAATAGTTCAGCGTTAGTATGCTGTGACGAAGATCGTAGGTTTGAATCTTACAATGAGCTTGAGCTTTCAGTGAAGGAAAACATCGAGATGAAATCATAGCACGGTGGTAGGGTACTTTGTAGTAGGCCTGACCAGCGACCACCTTCAAGATCAAAATCTGTGCATTTGAAAGCAAGATGCTTTTTAGGCTTTATAAAGGTCGACAACACTTAATCCACCTGATACGCCTATGAACATAAAAAAAGTTTATAAAACTAAACTATCACTCCACGTTACCTATAAAGTAGATCTCTATAATATAGAAGTTCACAATATGCAAAGCGATCACCATTCGCTAGAATAAAATATGTTAACAAAAGAAGACGGAGTGCAATGACCTGTTGAGAACGTGCTTAGGTTGCACTATGCATGTTCGGACGAAGTTCACAACTTAAAGCATAAAATGGAACCGTTAAGAAGTTGCCGACGACGGCGGCGGCGGCGGCGGTGGTGGCGGCGCCCAAGTTAAATATGACTTTATAATCTTTCGTTGATCTGATCCATACGTGAATCATGTTAAAATATGCCGTGTCTAAGGTCGAGGGTCCGTTTAAGAAAACATCACGAGGAAACCATAGCACGGTGGTATTTTGTAGTACCCACCTGACTAGCTTCCACCGGTTCAGTTGCAAACCTGTCGCCAAAAACCTACGGGTGTGTTAATAAAGTGAAAATATATAAACAATGATTTATTCTACTTTAGATACTGATGCATATTATTAATATGATAAATTGAAAACTGAAGAGATAAAGTACCCCGTGGCCCCCAGAGCCCCATCTCGTGGAGCCCCGCGCGCCGCGACCGGTCGCTGACGGGTGTTAATATCGCGATGGATGGTGTTCAATTAACGCTATTCATTCCGCAGCGGAATGTTTACTCTTACAATATTCCATATCAAATATAAATGGATTTTTTTGTAAATATTATTCCGGTAGTTAAAATTACTTTTATCTGGCTTTATTTATTTTTCGTTTTATTAATCTGTAAAATTGATTAACCTTCTTCAGGAATTTTATACATTCCTGTGCCATTCGATTTATTAATTATTGCCCTGCTGATTTGTCCAATTGAATTATTTAAGTCATTTGAGGTAAACGCAATATTTTGTAAGATTTTGATCTCAGGCTGCAATTTGACGAAATGTTTAAATGGCGGTATTCCTAATACCATACCTACTTTTTTTCATACAATTAAAATAAATGTATGATAGTGGCCCTGCCAGAAAGAGCCACACATCAGTCATATCGTTGCCGGCGCTGGAGTCATGCCGGTCAGTGGAAAAACAGCCATTCTCGTATTACTTACATTTCGGCATTCGAATTTTAAAAATGTTTATTTACTCAAAAGTGTACTATGTTAACTTACTATATGGTGTTCTGTTATTAAAATAAATTCGTTACACACAATTATGTACACTGTATACATTGTTAAGCCGTTCCGTTAATACACCGTATAGTTCATTTCAATGGACTATGTGCATTTGAATGTAATATGAATGGGCCTGCTTTGTCACTACATAGCATAGTGGACTATATGTTTACACTCACAAGGTGGTAAATACTCTGTACAATAAATATAGGTACTGTACATTATAGGTATTGTACATTGATACACATGGACCTATACAGGCTTGCTTTATACGTGTATACCTAACGTCAAACAAAACGTGAGTCATGTTTTGAGTCGAAATTGAAACAATAGAATTCGAGTCTCGGTCCCTTGACATAATGTTTATTTTCGATTAATACTATCTATTCTTGAAAATCTATTTTAAAACCCCCAATGAAGTCGAATAAGGGATACAAAATTTGTTACATTTTAGAAAAGTTATTATAGAAAACATAAAAAGTTGTGACTACGGAACGTGTCTTCCGTGGATGCGACAAAGATCACACCTTGTATTTTTAAAACTGAAATAGTATACATAAAATTATATACATAATTTAAACAAGCATACGGAGCTGGGTTAGTTATAAAATCAAAATGGCGTGTTCAGTCAGCACACACATACACACAAACACACACTACACATTAGTCAAATAGACATAATAAAGTAAAAAACTGTGTGGCGAATAAATCAACAAATATTCAATATGTTTTTAATCGAACCAATATTCGAAACTAAAGCTGTAGCTACTCGGGAGTTAGTACTTTAATCTCCTAAATTATTGCTTATTGTAAGCAGTGAAAGATACGAAATAATTAATTCAGGTTTTACACATAAAAACAATAAAATATCAAACATCTAAAATCGTAGACTGAAACGCAACAAAAGTATTTTATATAAATTGGAGGTGATAAGGCTATCGCGATTATTATTCAGTGGGCGAGTGGAAATTCACGAGAATCACAATTATCATAAACTGTCGTGTTATTTATCAAGTTGACAAAAGTGAAGCGAAACCTCACTTGAATCTCAATGAGTGCAAATACATTTTCAGATACTCATAGCATGAGTTACATTTTCTATAAAAATAACTATTATAACGTAATATATTATAGCTCACATCACAATCTAGCTTTTCTACTATTTTATCAGGGGTTGGATTTTTAATATTTCCTCAAAATTTTAAATCTTTCGTTTCTCAGTTTAGACTGCATTGTCTATCAGTCGGTCAGTTCGTCAAGGTACTGTTTTATAAGTTTGATAAAAGGTAAGGGTTTGCTTCAACATAAGATTACTTATATCCCAAGGTCAACAAACACAACGAAAAAGAAAACTGAATGAAATCTGAATTATTAATTCGGAGCTTGATTAGTGAAAATATTAGCATTTCACTTGGAGGGGACTCAAACAATACATCTACGTCGCAAACAATCGGCGCGAATAAATCAGCGCGAGTTTAATAGTTACTCGTTGTTTTTTGTTGTTAATGAAGACAAACAACGCAGTTACGGTTAGTGGGCTGAGAGGAGAGCAGACAAACAACTCGACGTAGGGTTACCATAAACAGACACGAAAAACTTGCTTTGTGAAGTTCTGACATTTATTTAAAAAAAAATGCAATATGTTATTTGGTTTTACGTGAAATAAAATATATGAAGATTTCATATTAATGCAGTTATATGTGTGTGCTGAAAGCATCCATTTTTTAAATAAAAAATCTCAATGTTAGCTGTGAAAAAAAAATAGAGGTTCCGGGCGGTATTAATCAAGTTTTTTGACGTTTGGTAACCCTACCCTAAGGAAAAAGGAAATGTCGTGCGTCAGACCTGCGTCGGAAAACATTCGCTGGTAGATCTCGTCGCAATCTGTTGAAATAAACACCAATTAATATGCAATAACAACGATGAAGTAACCAACTAAGGAATTAATGTAATTGAATCCTCGCCCAGTTTGGTTCGAAGGAAGTTCCTCGAGTTTGTTTGATGAATGTTTCAGATTACCTATTATTCTATGTTAGCTATTCGCCGATGGGGAGGGAGCGGGATTTTAGCATGAAATACTGTTCTGTAGTGTAGATAACGTACTTTATTACTTAAACTTTGGAGGTCATTATTTACTATCATATATAAAACATAATAATACATAGGGTACTTTGTAGTACCCCCCTGGCTGGCTACCACCCTCAAGTTAATACTCTGTCTCCGAGCATCTACTGGTGTGGTCCGGCAGTTGCACTTGAACCATAAGACCTTTCTGTCGAACCATAAACTAAATTTAATGTCTTATTATAGTTTAACATAATAATAAAATAATTATTATTTTAAATAGCGTCAATGAATTCGAGCATGAGCCGGTAGTTCGGGAGAGATTTCAGTCCCAGTCCAGTCTTGGCGGCGCTCCAACAGACAAACGTTAAAAGAATTGCATTTTCTCTACGAGAGCACACCCTGTGATGTATTATAGTTTCACCTAGCCTTCTGTATTAGGTAACGACGTAGAATTATTTATTTAATAATTAACTCGGCTAGTTAACATTCGAGAAGTTTCGATATTAAAGCTCTATATATACGATAATAATATCGCTTGGCAGGTAATGTAGGAATAATTTTAATTCTCTGGGGAATTAAGGCGATACAGTTCCCATCGTTTTGTAGACTCTCTACGATACTGTTAGACAGCCTCTACGAAACGGCGTAGTCTCTACCAACAAATAAGTATAATTAGCTTCTACTCCCCCCCCCCAAACACGCACATTTTGTTTGCAACATAGAAAATTAATACGTGTCATGCAAAACGTTGACAACAGAAAATCTGCATGGCTCTTCGTAGCACTGTAGATAGCCTCTACGAATCGCAGTGTACTCGTATGTTCTACGAGCTCTACGAGAAAATTCAAACTGGTCTTACTTTGTGGCATAAAGTTTAGTATGAATCTACAACAAATCATTGGTATTCTTTCGGCAATAAGATTATTCCCGCCGACGCGCCTGATGGACGTATAAGGGTTTATCCACAAATCACGTAGCCTGTTACAGATATAAGCAGACTGCGGAAGTGACTACTTGTACTGAAGACAATAATTTAATTAAAAAATGAAGGAATAGTGACTACTATAACTATTCTACTAAATAGTTTTTTGTAATAAATCTAAGTTGGTTTTTAATTGAGTATTTGCTGAGTTTAGTACCGGCTCTTCTCAGCAGAAGAAACCGGCTTCTTCGGAATTGTGCGTTACACTTAGATTATTCATTAGTGCTTGTGAAGGCCTATTTGAATAAAATATATTTTCATTTTCATTTAATAATAAAATGAATGTAAAATTGTATGCGTAACAGAGACTGATAAAACTGGCATATTTTATCGCCATCCCCTATGATTGGGAATAAAATAGGCACATTGTATGAGCATTTCATTTGCGCGGCCGATTCATCGACGCACAATAGACGTATCTACCCGCAGCGAGATGTATTCGATTGCGGTGCGGTTATTTATATAATAACAATCGATGCTCCTGTGGAGCGGAGCGGGTGCTTATGTTTGTGTATGATTTTATAAAGTGAAGTGTATACATTGCTTTATTTGAGCTGTAACTATTGACATTTCATAACAATATTTAGATGAAGAACTCAAGATTATGTTATGCTATCTTAATACTTAAAATTCTTCTGTACGTGTGTTTGTCACCTAACTCCTCCTAAACGGCTGGACCGATTTGGATGAAATTTTGTGTATATATATGAGTGGGTCCCTGGATGGTTTGGAAATACAATTGGACCCGGTATATGGCGTCGTAATCGAGTTTGGACAGGACAACGTCTGTCGGGCCCGCTAGTATACATATATATATTCATTTATTAAATTAATTAGGTCTGATATTTATAAACAATCACATTGTACTTCGGCTACAAAAAATTGGATTTTTCAATCATAAATTTGTGTCTCACAAAAATCAAATAGCTATAATAAATCAAATAATTTAGGACGCGATGCATGAGACCAATATATTGTGAGCTACGTGACGGGACAGGCTCACATACACATGTACGTACTCGTATGTTGTGTGTTATGTATGCAGCCGTCCATCGGTCAGTCGGCTGCGGCCGTCGGAAATGAGCCGGCGAATAATAGCTTCAAGCGCTTTTATTAGCGAGCGAGCTATCCACACATAATCTGCGGCGTCGACACCGGCCTGTATCCAGCCGCTTTTATCTCTAGATTTACAACAAATTGCTGTTTTGGGTGCGCGTGCCACCCGATTAATTCAAAGCACGCCCATTCGCTCCAATAAATATGTTAAAATGTTCCGTGACAATGGCTCGGTGCCGATTTCACATCGAATTTTCGAGTCGCCGTTTGTTGAAATTGTTCGCGGCTCGTCCCCTCTCGCCCCGCACCTCCCTCGCCCCGTCGCCCTCGGCCCGGCGCAGGCGGGCCCCCCGCTGCCGCAACAAAATTCGAGATGGAATGCAAACGGAACGCAAATATTGTTCCATTGTCGTCACTAACCCGATACGGGATTGTTGAATATTATTAATTACAGCTATAAAGCATTTACAGCAAGATCAGACCGGCTGCGAGCCACAGGCTGCGGTGCGGAGCGGTGCGGTGCGGTGCGGTGCGGTGGTTGAGGGCAGCAAGATATTAAATTACACCTATTACACGTTTTAAACTGAGGTTTTGTTCCAGATAGATCCAATAAACAATACAAATTCCGAACATAGAAATCATCTCATTACTTTAATAGTTTTGGGTTAGACGATTTATTTATGGAAATATGGAAATATTTTTGTAATACCTAATGTAATATTATTTTGAACATGGCAACTAAATAGTTGCCAAACAATATTTAGCTGTAGCTAACTACTAGCAATTTAAAAACAATAAATTAATAGCTGAAAGTGCTTCATCATCAATATCACATAGTAAAGTCAAAGTCAAAGTAATTTATTGTGGGTCATAGGTTATGACAATGAGGTACAGATGCTATATATATGTTAAGGATCAACTCCGCTTCCTAGGCATACAATATTTAAAACATCATTTATTTATAATCAATACAATTATTTATAAAAATTACTATTATGATAAAAAAGTACTATTTTAATAGACTTTATAAGACATTCACATAAGAATCTCGTCTTATTCATAAAACCGTGATAACACTACATTCCTTCAGCTTCATGACACAGAAAGGCTGTCAGTTTATCAACACATCTCTATTGCATCCAAAACGATCAAGCATAACACGTTATATAATCATAACCGACCTCTCATCAAGTAGGTCGACGACCCGGTGAGTAGTAGACTTTAACATTACTAAGTTAGATAGGAAAATAAAGCTGGTCACTCACCAACGACATGCAGCGTGACGAAGAATGACCGCACCGGCTGCGTGGACACCTGGCACTCGTAGACGCCAGCGTCCCGCTGCTGCGCCCACTTGATTTGCAGCGTCCAGTCGTCCGTCTGCTGCGAGTGCGTCGCCTGGAACCGCTGGTCGGACGTGTACGTGTACCCGCCCACTGTCAGGATGTGCAGGTCGCGGTGACGGATCCATGATACCTGCGAAAATGGAGAGGATACCGTAAAAGGGGTGTATTTTAGAAAACAAAATTGGAATATTGTTTTTATCTATAGTGGAATCTACACCTCTAAGCCAGTACTGTGACTGACTGACTGACTGACTGACTGACAGATAACACCGGTGGACCTAGAGATTTTAAATTTGGTGGGTTTTTTAAAAATCTACTCCAAACGGATTAAATTAGGGTATCGCGAGTGAAATCGCAGGGCAGTGAACTAGTTATATACAAACTCTTTGTTGTCAGGTTATATACATTTATTGTTACCTTTGCTAGACCTATTAGATGACTTTAAATATAACTTTTGTACAAGTATATATGTATACACTAATGATATATCATAAAGAAGGGTGTCTCTTTATCCCTCAAGATGATTGGAAGCAAGTTCAAAGAGCGCGTGTGGCTCACTCCGCACATCGCGCACCTCGCAACGCGTGACGCTGGCATCGTCCGACCTTGTTTTACAACATTTTAGGGTTCCACAAAGAATATATCCTTACTTTGATTGCAGTAAGAGTCACAAGGCTCAGTAATAGAAAAAAAATGTTTGGTGCAAGGTATTTGCTTTTTCCTACATTTAAGGTATGAACCCTATTCCGAAGCTTCCGAACCGAAACTGCGTAAAATCTGAAAAATATTAAAACTTGCTCTCATTTAAAAAAGACATGAATCAATCTAGTTACAGAACCCAAGCAGTCGCAGGTTGACTCACTTTCGTCCTATTTTTTTGGGCATTAATATTCGCAGGCAGTTGTTTTAGGCGCGGCGTCCATTGGCATGCAAATCAGCTGGCTCTATGAAAATTGTGCGAACGGCTCTTTATTACTCATTCCTTTTATTTACTGTTGGCGTGTGCGCCGCCGCCGTCCCTCCCCGCCCAGTGCCAACTCTTTAATTATCCCTCCTGCGTTAATACCCTCCTTTTTAATTATTTTACGCGTGGTGGAAGTGGTACACATTAAAATGTGGCTGCCATATTTTTCTAGTGCCCTTTTAGCATTAGAAAATAATGAGAGTAGAATCATTTAGGCTTTGACTTACTTAGGTTTTATTAATTAAACCGATTCGCAAAGGAACTAATATAGGCTTAAATTAGAAACAGCCTTCACTCGAGTTATGTTACATGACTTCATATTTATGGAGCTACAGTTTTTACCAATTTTTAATAAGTATTAGTAAGTTATGAGATAGAATGCACCCTGCTAACAATGCTAACCCTGCCTATGTGATCTATGATGTATTATAGAGACACAGAATTTATATAGTTTTAAATAAATAAACGGTGACCGAGATTTCTTTATTGTTTGTATGACAACTCGTCCACACATACAGCAAAGCCATATGACGTGCGGCCTCTACATCCAACAACGAGTGTTGTCTATATTATTCGAAAACGTTTGGAATTAACTAAAAACTGTATAAATAACACAAATAAACCTTTTAATTCGTATTACGCTGATTATATTTTCAAATTAATTGCTTAAATTTTATAACAAGCGCAAATAAATGTTTTTTTTTTAATAAAATTAACAAAATAAATAAGTTGGTCTCTCTCACTGGCTGAACCCTAAAATTTTGCAATTATTCTCCGAGTGCTCAGCGCAAGTTGTTGTGCGGCAAAATAAACAAAATTTTCTAAATTACAAACTTTTTTATGTGCTTCAATTTCAAAGGCTTCGTGTTCCAGAATTAAGTTTTATTAATCTGTCAACCGTGGGGACGCGACGGGCTATTTACTCTCGTCCGAATACACGCCGACAGGAAGGGCCGACAAAACGTTACGGTACCTACTCATGAAATGAGGGAAATAATATTACGTCATAATAGATATTTATGTGCATTGCTTTTTTATATTTTTCTCAAAGAGTGATGGCCTAGGGTGCCTCTATTCTCAAGAATTCTTGAACATATTATAATTAGGTGACAGATTTGTACAAGTATAGATATATGATATTCTCTCTAAACTAATCTAAGAGAACATCATAACTTTCTTGTGATGATTGACGTCACTATATATTATGTTTATCTATAAACTGAGTTGCAAAGTAGAACGAAACCTTATTCGTCTGAGGTAGAGCGCAGTTTTGATTGACGGTAACATTTACGGCACTTAAATATCCTGTTTCAATGTTGCTATTGAAATTTGCGAAAGTTGGCGTCTCCACAAGTCTCTTACTTACCTTGGAAATTGTTACAAACTCTAAGGAAAGCGTTGGTATATTGTTTTATAAAAGTTTATATAGTTTTCCTAGTGGGCTTATTAATAAATAAAACAGCTTAATGCTAAAGTCTCAGACTAAAGTTGCGTGGCGCCTGGAAATGCTCAAGTCAAGGTCTACATTATTTATTCAGTTAGGCCTAACTAAGAAAACACTTATGAAGGTCTAAAGTTATTGCCCATAGAAACAGCGTTTGTGTTTATCTACTACAATTTTCTTTTTATTCAAGATTATTTCTAGCATTCTACTTATCTTTTTCAATATTAGTTATTTAGGGTAAATAAGTATTTCGCATGAGCATATAAAAATAACTACACATAATCAAAAGGATTCTTTTGACTATTTTTGTGGAGTTACTCGTGTTACGAGCTATTTATTCTCTACGATACAAAATTGAGGGGTTGTAATGAGGGGAGGATGTTACTAACGGTTCTATCCAAACTCTATTCGACTAAATACGCCTCTAAAACTAATAAAATACAACTATCAAACAAACTAAGGTCTGCCAATTAATCCGCAACCTTTAAGCTAAGCTTAGATTGTTTGAAGAAGTTACCGAGACACTTTGAACAAAGGTCTACCGACAATTCGTTATAGATAACAACAACAATTTGATAGTATTGGAAATACCTAGCTCATATGTTAGTTTTATAGAAGTAATATATATCTGACTTCAGTATATTTATAGTTCAAAACAAACCGTGAAACCGCGGGGCGGAAGCTAGTAATAAATAATTTCGTAGTAAACTGTGACACACCGGTGACAATTAATAAACAAAAGTTCAACGGGACGGCCAGTGCGGGTTGGCACGACTACTTTCCCGGTCAACGTCGCGTCGCGTCGGCAGATTGTTCGTGTCCGAGTCCACACCGTTTGTGACAACCATACCTACTTAACTACATTTTGATGGCATTGCTTAACTTCAACGGTAAATTGATACGATACGTTATTAACTTATCTTTCTAATCTCACTAATAATATAAATGCGAAAGTTTGTGTCAGTGTGTTTTTACTACTCATATCCATAATGACTAAACGGATTTGGATGAAACTTGGCTCATAGATAGGTAACCTATAGCACCTAGAATAATAAACAGGACTTACATACTTTTTATCCCGAAAAAACATAAGATCCCACGGGATCGGGGTAAACTCGTATTATGGTTGGGCATATAGGTACATGCCTTGGCATGGATTTGAGATGTACGTTAGTTCAGATAAAATAAAAATATTTGTTTGTAAAATTTGAGTCATAATGAGCAGCGGTGTTAACTTGGACTGTCAGTGTGTGGTTCACTCCTATATTACAGTCGAGTCACGTCGCGTCGATCATGCGCAAGCAGCTTTTTCAGCACATTAATTTATTTTTTGCTAATTACCTATTCTCCAATTATTTTAAACTGCACGAATTAAAGTCTGATAAGTTATACAACTAATTTAACTTGGTAGACAAATGACGCAGATGCTGATAATGACACTAGACGCATTACATTATAAAACATTGCTGGGTGTATGTTAATTGTTGGAGGTGAGAGCGGGTCGAGGCGCGCCGTGAATGTCAAATACGTCGAAATGAACGCGCGATCATGAATTAATTGAGTGTGTTGGAAGCGTAGGCTTTTCATATCGATTTTATACATTATTCCACATTGCAATTTAGCTGGAAGTTGAAAACTATATGCGTCTATTAAAGAGTTTTTACGTTACGTTTACAACCTACAGCTAATCCTCTGTAAATTCAAGCGCCAGCAGGTACTTTATATAGGTAATTTTAGAATGAATCTAATATACACAATTACTTGAAATTCTCTCCAAGTAATATCTCGTAAAGTTTATATAAATAGCTTTAAAATACATAAGCCGTAATTAATTTGTCAACTTTAATGAATAAACAATAGCTCAAGCTCGCTTCAGTTACAAGCTTCTACGAAAATTAATTAATTAATTTTCCATAATTATCCGAAGGGATTTCTGTCAAAGTTTATTTTTTTTACGATCCGACTTGCTTATTTATTGTAAACTCATATTTTCAATAGAAATCTGACAGTTATAATATTTATTAATCTAGCTAGACTTTTAAACAAATTAAAAAATGTAAAAATATTGTGTATTTTTGGTTTTAAACAATATATCGACCAACTTTTTGTAAATGTGACTTTATTAACTTATTAACGTGATCATTTACTAATTAATTTTCAATCAACTTATAATATATATAGTCTGTATAATATAAATTTAAGAACTTCCCAGGTGCCAACAGCTGATAGTAGAATTTAAAAAATCTATTAGTATATAAAATGTTATCATAAAATCGTTTGTGTATTGACAAGTGGTAGGAGAGGGTCTAGAATTGAGAAGGGAAGGGAAGTTGGAGGTGTAAGTAAGCGTGGACTGTTTGCGCTAAGTCTGCGGGCCGCGGGCTTCGTTGAGCTCCGGGCTGAGCGAGGATCACACGGATCTACGGGCCGTAGGGCCATCAAGGGGGATATTATAGAATTTAAATTTGATTCAAAAGTGTGACAAATTAGTGAAATAATCATACTATTTTTTTTTGTAATTTGGCAAGGTTAGTTTGAAATCCTGGGACTTAATAATATATACTCTACACGATTAGACAAAAATATTCATTTTGCATGTTGTTTATTCATTAATACATTATGTTGTAGCATTTTAAATTATATATTCAATGTAGGTTTATTTTATAACTGATGCTGTTTACAAAACTGCCTGCTTCATATTGTTCTTAGTTTGTCAGTCGCCGAGCTCGTGGCCCCACGTTCTAAGCAGCGATATGATCCCAGATAGGATCGGAGGACCCTTGGTTTTAATTTCGCAAGGAAAGGATATTGACTCTCATTCAAATTGAATTTCACAACGTTTTTGTTTACACAAAGGAATCGCGTGGTCCTCTCGACCGACGCTCTACGTTTACCGAAGCCACTTTGTACATACGTGACTATATTATGGTAATTTTGTTTGCTTAAAAACCGTTTTGGACTTTTTATACATGATATTTCAGGTTATATAAAGAAATCGTTTAATTTTCATGCTTTTTTACATTTAAAATGCTTGTTTGACCACAACTTCAACGTGGTAAGTGATAATGATACCATGTGGTGAGAGAGAGTCTTTCAAGTGCAACTGCCTAAACACAATTATGCTTGTTTATGACTACAATATCATCATGATATGCACACAAAGCTTAGAAGGGTAGGTACTGTTAGCCAGGTGGGTAGGTACAACAGAGTACTCTACGATCGCGTTATGGTCTCATCATGATGTTGTCCTTGGCAGAAAGGTCAAGCTCGTTCTATAAATTAGCCCACGGTATTTGACGTCACAACTATTAAACTATCAGCACCTAAACTCTTACCTTCCACAATAGTTTATTAAATAATAAATAAATATCAATATTAATTTAGATAGTTAACCTTGTGTCACCGTACTTGCGTCCCATTGAGGTCAAAGAGTTATTATAAATGTAATCAGATTATTTTATTATATATCCTAAACGCTCACTTAGGTACTAAACTAAATTGGTAACTTATTGAGTGTTCACTTGCGGTATTTGGAAGGTATCGACAGTAGCGGTCACGCGGGGCGTGGGGCGTGGGGCGTGGGGCGCTCGGCCGGGGTCACAATCTAGCATTACTATAATATTTGATGACTCGTACACAAACAAACCTCAAGTCGGGTCACGTACCAATATAAAAAAAATATTTTATTTTTTATGCGCTTAACTTTATCGTTTACATAAAACGAGACGATTATGTGCCGTCAGCGGGTCGTAAATGTGAAAACTGTATGTTTAATACTTACATTGTTTTATGTATGTACGTGCGGCGGGTTCAGATTTACTCGCTCAAGTTGCTTCTCTCGCGAGTCGCGGCACTTGTACCGACTGTTTAGCTGTCCACCAGTGCTGAGTGCCACTGTAGAGTGGGTATGTCCAAATTATGTGTACATAAGCGAGTCACATAAGCTTAATGTTTACTAAGCGATACTTATGAAACATTATGTACATTAAATACGTATGAAAGGCATAATTAAACAGCACTTACTATATATAGTAAATACCCTATGTATAGGATTAATTATCTATATAATGTAAGCTGGTGGCAACTCATTGTGATCTCTTGAAATGGCATTAAGTCATATTCTTGTACATCAATTATTAAAATTTCAATTTGAAACCCTGTTTGGACAAATGCAAGTATAAATTAAATTAAATTATACAATATCTTTCTGTTGAGTTAGCTAGAATATACATTATTATTAAGTGTTTATAAGGGCATTTAATTACTAATTAGATTTACAATTTACGATGGGCAAGTAAAAATATACACGCACTGGCTGCAGTGCAAATTAAGAGACTAATGCACAGGGAAAATTGGTGAGATTTAGTGTCGACGGGCCGTGTTGGCTCCGGGCGCCCGGACCGCTGCGTGCCAGCGCCAGCGCCAGCGCTAGTGCCAGCGGCAGAGTCGCGCAACATTATCCACACTTCACAACGGTTACAAGCCAGCACTTGAAATGATGCCAGCTTGTGTGGCCCACTTAATTTTGTGTCAAATAAGTGTTTTATTGAACATTGATTTTAGTAAAATATTTTATATAGTCGTGTCGAGCCGAGAAATGCCTGATTGATATGTAATGGAACTTTGTACGATTAAATTAATTTCCATTAACTCTTAAAAGTTTATTTTTTGTTTCACTTTTGCAATCAGCACGTTTCATTCACTTATATACATAATTTATTTGAACATAAATTAAGTTCACTGTCAATACACAAAACATAACCAACTCAAACTCAAAGATTTTGAACACAATTAAGATTCCATGAATAAATTACATTATTCCGTAGCAAATACCGGAGTGGCGACAACTGTCACGAATTGTTCCGACTTCCGGCTTGTATTTAATATCCATCACTTACCTAGTAAATACTTGGCGTGACGTCATGACCTCCACCCCCCCCGCCCACCCCCCACCACACGGCCGTGGGTTGTAAGCGAGAGTGCTCGTAATCACAGCGGGCAATGTGATGCAAATAGTTTGAAGGGATTGCTTTATGAAGCTTCGAGCTGGAGGCATGTAAGCTTAATGTCAGCGGTTAGTCGCGAGCGTTGTAATCGACGGCCATTTTGATATACTGTTTGTCCTTTATAATTTTGTTGACATTGAGTGGGTGTGTATGATAATATAGCTCTTAGTTGAAAATAACAGATACCTCAGTTTATTATAATAATAGAAATATGTTAGTTTCAGATGAATAATGAGTTACTCAACAAACAATGTAGTACCAGATAAACATTATAGAGAAAACTTTGTAGGTATTTATCAATATACAAATTTAGTAAATAAAACTGTATGTTTGTTAAAACATAATGGAATTATATTTATCTATAATTTAGTTCATAAGTTATAATATACAAATTAGTCCTCTATTTTGATCTCGCGTAGCAATATTTTTTTTACTAGAAACAACAAAGCCTTTGCAATAGAATTCAGCAGCAGCCTAACATAGTACTTACTTAAGTATGTAAAATATAATTTTGCTATAAATCCACCGAAATCTCACAAATTTACAAAATAACTTCAAATAGAGATAAAAACATAACTGAACTGAAACATCAACGATCAAAGGTTGTTATAGAGTTGAGCAAACGTACAATACAGTCTATTTAATGAGGTCCTTTAGATAATCTGACTTTCATTCGACTATCTATTAAATACTTACTTGGTTGTAATTAAATTGAATATTATAACTGGAAGTTTATCTTATTTATTTCATCAAAATGAAACAATTTCCTATCTAGATCGCTTTCCGCAAAGATGAAGGTCACAGATAAGAAATAGGCCTAAAAAGCAATGGCGGCCTTATTCCGCGGAGAGGCTCAGATTCGGCATTACCGCAGGCCGGATTGAGACGTGTCCTTTGCATATCGCTCGATCTACGTCTTTGAGAGATACTTTCAATTTATTCATACAATCCTCACGAAACAGTCTAGACTGTAATACATCTGGAAATGTGACTAGAATGAACTACATCTACATTTATATCGAGTGATCGTACCGAGTCAGTAATCGAAATCGTTTAATATACCGATGCCATCATCATTCGTAATTAGCTGATCGGGATCGGGATCAAAGGATTTAAAATAAATATAGACGTTCAGTTTTCACATTAGCGAAATTGCTATCAGTAACTACATCGCGATTAATGCCTGCTTTGATCGGACTGTAGAATGAACTTTGATTCAAAAATGTACTGGTAATTTTGCAATTCTATAATGAAACGAGATATACCTGAGTAAATATAAATTATTACATACTATCTTTTTTATCTTTATTTTTGTTAATATTTTTGGGAATATTTCGTTATTGAGTTTCAAGAATGAAATGCAGAATTTCCAAAAAAAATGAAAACGTTTCAAATATTACGCGGGTGGAAGTAAGAGTGACCATGGGTAAAAAAACATTCCCACCAAAAAGTCAAGGAACTAGTTCATAGACTTTTTGGTGGGAATGTGATCAACCTTTTTATCAATAACTATGGTGAAAATTTAGTCAAAAATTGAGTTTTTAGTCAAATATATTTTTAAAAATGGAAATACCGACTTATTAAATTTATTTATCTTAGATATTTACGCCTGTACTTGTAGTGACGGAGACGAATGTTTGTGTGAGTCATTACCGCATACAATGTGGTGTGAACAACTGTAATATACATTATAGGTGTACAATATAATATACACCTAGTTTGTGCGCCGTAGACGGCCGCTGACGTCACTGTGCACTCGCTACGAATGAGCTACGACACTGCTACGAGAGTACTACGAAACAGCTACGCGTTCTAATGCTAGTTTGTGTAAGCTTTGTTGTATGAAATTCTATTAGGTATACAATTAGCGCTTTATATAGCTATTACAATTAGAGTCTCGAGCTGCTTTAGGACTACATAGCATTCGAAATGGTATGTTGATTCAATTAAGTAGATTTTTTGTAAAATTTAATGTCATTATGTATTTTGGTACAAATAATAAAAGCAATATAAGAAAGAGTTTATTAAAACCAGTACATTTATTGATCTGAGCAAATTAATTTAAAAAATCCGTTAAATCACAGACAGCAGAGAGATTACATTAATAGAACCAAACTAAGAAAATTAATTTAATATTTATTTTCCTAAATTAGCAACAACAAAATTTAAAGCTGAGAGCTACATAAAATAGAAATAATACAGTAGAGTATCTACGAATGAGCTACGAGATCGCTACGGAATGCTACGACGCCGACGCGGCGACGTCGCAATCAAGCCGTGTTGTGGTTTCCGTAGCTGCGACACTGGCACAATTGACACCGCGGCAGTCAGCACCGCAGCCTTCCTGCCTCCATCACACCACACAATATTTATATATCGTATACATTAAATCATTTCACAAAGAAAAGGGTCTCACACAAAACAAACATATATCTTTTGTCCTGAGTCTGGGTGGAAATATCTATAAAATATAAAATTTGCAAGCTCAGCTCAGTTTGGGATAAGATGATCGAGTGTGATGAAAGTCCCAGGGTTATTTTATATTTTTTCTTAACGTTCGAGAACCATTTTCTCGATTCCATTAATATATTAACCGTTAACAAAGCGGCAAATAAAAACAAACGATCGAAATAATAACGAGATTGTTGCAAACGCGTACGAATCGACGACGGCGAGAGAAAAATAACGAAATATTCTCGAGCGGTCATCATTACAGTCATTTTCATAATCTGGAGACTTTTGTATCGGTGGAGGGGAGCTTTATTGCCGCACGTTACGGACCAAATTTGCATGACAATAGTGGAGCTCGGCTGGTAATTTAATTTATTACGTCTGAAGCTTCATGATTTCCAGCGGAACTCGCAAAGCAGAGCTTTGTTGTAAAAAATGGCGAGCTTTGTCCTCGAGCGCGATGTATGGAGATAGATATCCGAACATTTGACTAGTGTCATTACTCAAATATAGTATAACCGTTCGTTCGTTTTGTGTTTTTTACCTATAAGCTCGTTTACTGTGGTTATAATCAGTTTCCTATGTTCAAGTACTGGCTTTCCCCCGCGGTTTCACCCGCGTTCCCGAGAAAAAAGTAGTCTATGCCAAACAAAAAGTACCTTTTCACGCCTAAAAAACTGAACCGATCGCGATGAAATTTGGTATGCAGATAGCCTATGGTATGAGAAGGACATGGGCTACTTTTTTTCTCGGGAACGCGGGTGAAACCGCGGACAGCTAGTTATGTAGTTATTAGTTAGGATTTGCAGTATTGGATAGCTACGGTTATAAACCTATTGAGGTGAAGACTTTATTTATTAGTATAAAGTCGCCCCGCGGTTTCATCCACGATCCTGAGGAATCTTATGTTTTCCTAGAATAAAAAGGTACATACAACAACACATAGGTTAATTTAGAATATATTCTACAGGTTAAATCAAGTCAAGTCAAGTCAAAGCCATTTATTCAGTTTAAGCCCTAGGAGGGCACTTATGGACGTCGAAACTACTGAAGTTACCAAGTTAATAATAATAATTACAGCCTATACCTGCCCACTGCTGAGCCCAGGCCTCCTTTCACGAATAATGATGAAAGGGCAATGGGCAAATACTCCACCACGCGTGCCCACTGCGGATTGGTGGAGGTAGGCTAGTGGTCAACCTACTGTTGGAGTTGTCAGGCCACCTAGGAGGTCTCCAACACAATTAAGTGATAACCTGGACCAACAGCTTTACGTGCCTTCCGAAGTACGGAAACGCTCAAGGTGAAATATCACTAGGCGGTCACCCATCCAGGTACCGGCCAGATTGGACGTTGCTTAACTTTGTCGATCGGTTAAGAACGGGCAATCAAATTACGCCACGTGCGCTTTTAAACAGGTATACCGGATTTAATTCAAAGCCGTTCAGCCTTCACGAAGCCGAGTGGTAAAAAACATACATACAGACAAATATTAGTAGGATGGTTGTAATGGAGAACTTTATTCAAAATTAATATAATTTTACTCAATATACTTTAAATATCCAAACTAAATGGTGCGGCGTCAATATCCACGGCATACAAACACAACTCAACATATTGTAATGAACTTTAACTACTAAATTAACAATACCCTTGTTTGTAGTAAGGGATATGTCACGTTAGACATCACCCGGGTGTCATTGACCCCACCCCCGGGCATAAACAACAAAACTTTGCCTATCCGGGGTATCTGTGTACCCAACTGGGCAATATCGTTGAAAGCTTTTTACTCGATGACGCCGTCCACGATAACACAATAAATAAGTTTACATGTTCAACTCTCAGCAATATTTTGGAATTGATTGAATTTATGACGAGGAAAAACAACACGACAATGTTCAGCTTGATTCATACAACTACATTTTTATCATATTTTGGCATAAGCGTTTACAAAAATATCACAATGACTCGACTTGAGAAATCGAGCGCGTTCATATTAAAATAAACCAACCGAGCGATATTTTTAATATATCTTACAGAAAGCTTTTCAACCGCAATAAAATAAATGTTGCGTTATTTTTCGGTTTGAAAAACAAACATGCCCAAAGGAGTTAAGGCTAAGCACGATATTATCTGTTTTAATTAAAATGGAACGCATCGTCCGCGACCGCGTCCTCGACCGCGGCCACGGCGCGGCGCGGCGGTGGCGGCGGCAGCGGTAGCGCCCGCAACGCGACTACTAAATAAATAACGTTTTTATAATACTCTCTGGAATTACCTTTACAACTCATAATTTTTTTTGGCACTTTTTGTTTGTAATGCAAAATGATTACTTGTGAGTCAATATTAATTGTTTCATGAATGTGTGGTCTGTTTACTTGATTTCCAAATTAAAGAACACTATACTCTAATTAAAGTGATATATTATAGATACTGAAGTTAAAACTTTTTATAAGATTTTATTTATAAGGCGTAGGACGTAGGTGTTAAATGAGTTGTAGGTATTCGCTAAAAAAGATTTTTCCGAATTTTTACCCTAAAGAGGTAAAAAGGGGAATAAAGTTTGTTTGAGGAAAGGAATTGGGATAGTAACTTGGTGTAAATATTGTCCGAAGCAGATAATTTATTTGAAATACCTTTTTTTTTTCAAAATTTACTTCCTAGTAAAATTTTCCTAAATGGGTGGAATAGGCAGTTAATTTTTGTATGAAAAAAAATATTACTTTCACCGATCGTCTCGAGACTTGGCGTACGAATATACATTATGGTTTCCAAATTTGACTCCTAAGCGAAAAACTTGGGATAGCTATTTATCCCGAGAACGTGGGTGCAACCGCGGGGAACAGCTAGTACATTATAGCATTTTCACTCTTGTTTTGTTATTTGAAAACCGACATTACAGCACACACCGTTCGTTTGCTGACGTCATTAAACAGTGATGGTCCATTAAACGTGAACAGCGCGAGACGTTTTGCGTCTGACGATCAGCCGCGAGGCGCGAGCACGTAACGAGATGTCACTTGAGATTGGGTTTATGTTCTAAAATGTAAAAACTAGCGGAGGTAATGAAAGAAAGAAATAAATGCGTTTATTTCAATAATTTTTATACTCCGGGTTTCTCTACGTGATCGAATCAGGAATTAGGAGATTCGTAGACGAGCTAGGGTCACCGATAAATTGACAAGTTGAAGTGGCAATGGGCAGGCCACATAGTGCTCAAAACGGATGACCGATGAGGCCGATGAGTTCTGGAGTGGAGACCACGGACCGGCACAGGTGGATAGACGACCTTTACAAGGTCGGAAAAAGCTGGATGGAGGCCGCCCAAGACCGGAGATCCTTAGGCTCCCCCTTGAACATAGGCCCCCGCCTATGTTGATGTGTATGATGATAATTCAATAATTTTAACATAGATATATCCAATTCCTCATCTAACAAAGTTACTAAACATTTAAAAAAATACCATCCATTGAGTAGGAATGATATTTATTTTCAATTTACAAAATTCTGAATAAAAAGTTGACACTTGGGCAGGAAACGTCATATATGTGGTGTTACCAGCTCAGTCTTTAAAATTTTCAGGGGTTGCTCGCATGTACTTGCAAACCATTCTTACGTATGTTGATATTCACATAGCTAGCGATATTTAGCTTCTCTTTGAGTGTATGACTCGACACATTGTTTGTTAGCGATAGTTTTGAAAACGAAATGTTAACAAGCTAGGTGTATCTACCTAAGTGGTGCAGCCACGCGAATACATGTAATGATGGAAAGAATAGCATAAATACAATTTCAAACGATAATGATAAATATTAGATAGTGCGATTGATGTTATGGATGAGGAAATAAATAAAAAAATCGTAATAGTATACCGCGGGGTGGAAGCTCGTAAGAAATATGAATGAAGATAAATGTGGAAAAAAAATGTGCAAAACTCAAAATATCTAGAAAACGTCGTTTTACCGTGTTTTTAAACAATATCCTTAGAATAAGTAAATTTTGCCATAATCTACAAGGATATCATAGCTCATTCATGTATAGGATATAAATGGGAATTCCTTTATTTTCAGAGTTGTGTTTGGCATTTTTTTCAATCGAGAAATTGAAATGGATTCGTGTTTTTAGAACAACAAAACAGTAATTTATATCCTTGAGTATCGTGTATTTAAATTTCAATACCGTACATTTAGTAGGATTAATATAGGTTGGGTTGCAATATAGAGACTTCTGCTGTTGTCAGCGCCTTAAAGAGTCTTATGTAACTTGTTACGTAGAAAATTCGAGCCCTTACAATGTCTAGAATTTTCTGAGTACTAACCTTGACCTTGGGCTCATTCCAATCATTCCACATATGGCATTGTTCTTTATTATCCCTTTTCCGGCGTTATTTGAAACATATTTAAAGGATTTCAATTTCATCCTAATGTTTTCACAATGAAAATATTTGTTTTGATTTCGTTGGCGGATCGATCACTGACGTCTTGTCACTTTGACGTTTCCAGTGACGTTCCATCGCTCCGCCCGCGTTTAGTCGTGTTTTTAGCTTGGTAGTCGACTTGGATTGGCCGTTTGTTGTGTTGTTTATAGGAATGATTGAACGGTTTTCGGGAGTCTGTGATGAAGTCATGCCTCATCCCTAGATGTCGGTCATGACTCCTTCATTTCGATTCCCGACATCGCCGGATTAGCCTCGGCAATAACCTAGGAGCCAATCTAAGTGTTTTTTGGTAAGTAATCAAGCATTTGGGAATTCTAAATTCATTGTTGCTTTGTGATTGAACGTAGGTTCTAACGATTTGTTATTTTTTTTACAGTTTTGTGTGGACATACGGCCGGCGCGTGTCTAGGAATTTAACCCAGTCACGCCACGCTTATTTTCTATCTTTCTATTGTAAGTATTACTAGAATACGCCTATCGCGTATTCCCGGCTCGCGTCACGTCGCCCTTATAGTAATATTTATTGTTTTTTTTACAGATTTTACGTGCTGTACCGGCGTTGCCACCAGCACGTGGCAGTGCTTGGAGTGGACATTGTCCAACCTTTCCCACGCAGGGACATTTTCCTCCATAAGGTATTTATGGTGTTCTTTTATAATATTTGTGAGGTTAGGGCTCCTTGAACTATAATCCGTGTGGTTCCGGTGTGGTAGGCCGAGCACATGGTACCCTTATCTTGTGCTATCTTAGGTAGCACTCGCTACCATTGTTTTAGGGTTCGCTCTGCCCAATCCTAAATTGTGGCAGAGTATTTAATCGTTTTTTTTGTTGGGATTAGGTCGCTGTTTGACCGAGCACATGGCCGGCATCTGGGGCTGATGTCCGCCATTTTGTGTGTTCGGGCCGTGTATAGCCAGCGTCTAATACCAACAATATTGGTACAATTTCAGGAGGAGTCCGGTGGGGGCTTTTCTTACACGAGGAGTCCGGTGGGGGCTTTTCTTGCCCGAGGAGTCCGGTGGGGGCTTTTCCTGCACGAGTAGTCCGGTGGGGGCTTTTCTTGCCCGAGTTCTGCGGGGCCGTTTTGACCCGTAGTCCGGTGGGCTTTTGTAGTCAAGAGTCCTGCAGGGCCGTTTCGACCCCTAGTCTGGTTGGGGTTCAACGCAGCTTCCGGCTCCACGAAGGCTACTTCGTGGCTGGCATCGCGGAGATTTGAGGCGGTACCATTTAGGGAACTCATTATTTTTGTGACTTATAAATTTAAATTCGGACTGACAGCCGTTCACTGTCAGTGGCGCTCAATTTTATTTAACTCAACTTTAAACCAACTCAACCTTACCTCAGAACCCACGCGCTGAGTCTAGCTGGCACTTTAATTTTCTTTTGTCTTCGGCATTAAATTATAACAAATAAGTAAAGAATTGTAACTAGGGTTATCACTTAACCTTAATAAAATTTTCTTTTGTATACCGGGAAGATTATTTTTTTTATTTATCCACCTTTTCCCTGGATTGTAACAGTGACGCCCGTACGTAGGGGCTCGACAATTCTGGGGTAATTGGTGTGTCATACTAGCTACATCAAAAGGTTTTGAGTTGGTTAAATTCTTTTGTATTATTTTCTTTTCAAAATTTTTATTGCACTTTATTATGTCATGACTACCTCTTTTGAGCTTGCTTTTTTCACTTTGCGCTTGCTTTTCTTTTCGCCCGAAGCTTTGAAAGCTTAATTTTTTTTTTTACTACCTTTCATTTTTGCAATGCAGCTCAAGGGTGGTAATTTATTTATTTTTAATGATTATTTTTAATCTTTATTATGTAATTTATTGATGTACACTTGTGTAATTTGTAAATTTACGCTATGTGAAGCCAGCTCGACTTGCCCCTTTAAATTTTTTTTTAATGTAATTAATTTTCATGGAACGCGAAATATGTTACAACGTCTTAGGCCTACCGGAATTAATTTACGAAGTTGAGATTCGCGATGTAGTACCGGAGACTACATTACCGGTTCTTAGAGACCAGTTGCGGGACCTTGCGAAACGGGTTCCTAGTTCCCAAATTTTTAAAACTTTGCGCACCCCCGCTTCTGAATTTCTTGCGATAAGGGCTATTTTGGATGTAATCGCTTCGCACTTCAATAAGGATAAGCATGTTTTCAAGAGGGTGAACCGGTTGAGAGCTTTAGCACACCATGCTTATTATCGGTTGCGACGTATCACCGGTTCAGGTTCTATACGAGACCGGAGGCTTGCGCTTCATTTTGAGCTGTGCGATTGGCTTGAGGCGTTAGACGAAGTTTATGCCGAATTTCAGCGTTCCTTTGAACCGGAGCCATCTTATGCTGACTGCATTGACGTGCTGTGCCGCTCGGGTCATGTTTTCTACGGCGACGCTTCGGTTCACGCATACCTTCTGCGTCTGGACGACATTTGCAGGGTGAACCGTATTCCAGAGTCGATGCTCTTTCAGGCAGGCCCAATTTTATTTGAGGACACGGCACTGTTTTGGTTTCGCAGCGTGAAGAACACAGTCTCTGACTGGTCATCCCTTAGGCAACTGCTGGTGGATGATTTCACGCCGTACAGCTGCTACGATGACGACATGGACAGGAGACTGTACTGCGTACCCGCTGCCGCACCTGAGCTGACTCCTTCTCCAGTGCCTACTCCTTCTCCAGCGTCTTGCCCGTCTTCAGAACCTTGTAGTCTTATGCCCCTCTCTTATCCTTTGCCTATTCCGGATCCCGAACCTTCCCTCCGTCCCGAATTCGATCCTCTTCCAGATCCTTCATCTCCGCCAGATCCAGAGTTGAGTGACCCCGTCTCCTCTGTTCTCTGCGATGACGTGTCCGACAGTCCGTTCGAGTCGTCCGTGCGTATTCCGGTGACCGGAAAACGGATACCTCCGAGACGGAAGTCACACAAAAGTAGGAGACGGTATAGAGTTAGTTGCCGGAAACCTTGTCCTAACATTTCTCAGGTCAAAGTGGTATTCTTCAATTCGGAGCTTTCGCGGGAGAAAGACAGAGCAAGACACGTCCGGGAGATGCTCAAATTTGACCGGCGTGTCCACATCAAGTCTGACCGGGTTAGCTTGAGGTCTATAGGTTAATTTTCGGCTTGCGTTCCATTTTTTACATTTTTCGGGCATGTCTTTCGGATTCTGATTTTATCCCTTTTTGAATTGGCTTCGCGTTGTTTTTTTTTGCTGTCTTGAGAGGCAGTTCCTTTTTTGACGTTGATAGGTAGTTGGTAGGTGGTGAGCTGCGTAGGCCTTGTTGCATTGGCCCACAATGGCGTGTGCCAATGATGCCGAGGAGTTGATCACCTTACCTTTTAGGTCGTTCGTGGGTTCGATCCTATTTTTTTTACTTTTGCCATTTCCGGCAAGGGCAATTCGTATTGCGTAGCAATGTTTTCTCTACGGTTGTAGGCTTCGAAACATTGGCCCACAGAGTGGTGTGCCAATGGTGATTGTTTATTAGTGGTATGTTTTAGTTTTAGATAGCCCGGTCTGCAGAGAGTTGTTAACATCGAGAGTGTAAGATTTGTCCTGGCTTGATTGTTTTATTATGGTATGAGATTACTGGTGGCTTAGCTTTTTTCTTCTCGAGGGGTTTCCCTACGGGTTTCTTTTCTTTTTTTTCTCGGTCACTTCCTTTTTATTTGACTTCTTTTCGTTTCCTATTTGGTAAGCCCCACCAAATAGTTAATTATTCTTTTTATTTTTAACTTTCGGATTGCATAAGTGGGATGGATTTCATTCTTTTTTTTCAGGTTCCGTCGGCCTTTTACATGTTTGGTTGAACCATTTTTAAGGATGGGAATTCGTTTTTTTTTCTTTCTTCCAGTTTAGTCGCCGCTTTCCTTCGAACTGGGATTACTTCTTTTAGGTATCCACTTTAGTTTGTCGGGCATTTAGACTCATACTGTTAGGAACTTTGTGAGGTGTTGGAGTTTTGCGGTTCCCTTCTTTCGGTTTCAATTTGAATTTCTTTGGACTTCGGGACTTGTCCTGGAATGATCCCAAGGTATGAGCTGGAGGGCCAGCTCGAATTTTTTCCTCTTACCTCGTCAAAATTCTGGTAAGGAAGGGTGCATTGTTACGTAGAAAATTCGAGCCCTTACAATGTCTAGAATTTTCTGAGTACTAACCTTGACCTTGGGCTCATTCCAATCATTCCACATATGGCATTGTTCTTTATTATCCCTTTTCCGGCGTTATTTGAAACATATTTAAAGGATTTCAATTTCATCCTAATGTTTTCACAATGAAAATATTTGTTTTGATTTCGTTGGCGGATCGATCACTGACGTCTTGTCACTTTGACGTTTCCAGTGACGTTCCATCGCTCCGCCCGCGTTTAGTCGTGTTTTTAGCTTGGTAGTCGACTTGGATTGGCCGTTTGTTGTGTTGTTTATAGGAATGATTGAACGGTTTTCGGGAGTCTGTGATGAAGTCATGCCTCATCCCTAGATGTCGGTCATGACTCCTTCATTTCGATTCCCGACATCGCCGGATTAGCCTCGGCAATAACCTAGGAGCCAATCTAAGTGTTTTTTGGTAAGTAATCAAGCATTTGGGAATTCTAAATTCATTGTTGCTTTGTGATTGAACGTAGGTTCTAACGATTTGTTATTTTTTTTACAGTTTTGTGTGGACATACGGCCGGCGCGTGTCTAGGAATTTAACCCAGTCACGCCACGCTTATTTTCTATCTTTCTATTGTAAGTATTACTAGAATACGCCTATCGCGTATTCCCGGCTCGCGTCACGTCGCCCTTATAGTAATATTTATTGTTTTTTTACAGATTTTACGTGCTGTACCGGCGTTGCCACCAGCACGTGGCAGTGCTTGGAGTGGACATTGTCCAACCTTTCCCACGCAGGGACATTTTCCTCCATAAGGTATTTATGGTGTTCTTTTATAATATTTGTGAGGTTAGGGCTCCTTGAACTATAATCCGTGTGGTTCCGGTGTGGTAGGCCGAGCACATGGTACCCTTATCTTGTGCTATCTTAGGTAGCACTCGCTACCATTGTTTTAGGGTTCGCTCTGCCCAATCCTAAATTGTGGCAGAGTATTTAATCGTTTTTTTTGTTGGGATTAGGTCGCTGTTTGACCGAGCACATGGCCGGCATCTGGGGCTGATGTCCGCCATTTTGTGTGTTCGGGCCGTGTATAGCCAGCGTCTAATACCAACAATATTGGTACAATTTCAGGAGGAGTCCGGTGGGGGCTTTTCTTACACGAGGAGTCCGGTGGGGGCTTTTCTTGCCCGAGGAGTCCGGTGGGGGCTTTTCCTGCACGAGTAGTCCGGTGGGGGCTTTTCTTGCCCGAGTTCTGCGGGGCCGTTTTGACCCGTAGTCCGGTGGGCTTTTGTAGTCAAGAGTCCTGCAGGGCCGTTTCGACCCCTAGTCTGGTTGGGGTTCAACGCAGCTTCCGGCTCCACGAAGGCTACTTCGTGGCTGGCATCGCGGAGATTTGAGGCGGTACCATTTAGGGAACTCATTATTTTTGTGACTTATAAATTTAAATTCGGACTGACAGCCGTTCACTGTCAGTGGCGCTCAATTTTATTTAACTCAACTTTAAACCAACTCAACCTTACCTCAGAACCCACGCGCTGAGTCTAGCTGGCACTTTAATTTTCTTTTGTCTTCGGCATTAAATTATAACAAATAAGTAAAGAATTGTAACTAGGGTTATCACTTAACCTTAATAAAATTTTCTTTTGTATACCGGGAAGATTATTTTTTTTATTTATCCACCTTTTCCCTGGATTGTAACAAACTTGAAGAAAATAACGTTGTTTTTCGAAAAAGTTTGTTATTATCCTAAAATATTAGAAATACGAAAGTTTGATACTAATCCATCATAATGTTTGATGAAATATGGCATAATATTATCGTACTCTGAATTTGCAAAGCGCCTAAAAGGTGTTCTATGTAAAACCACAGAATAAAAGGAAAGTACTATTTAATAGTGATCCATTTAACTGACAACACTAATGTAACGAGAATAACAATTTTATTTGGAAATATATCTTAGGAACTCATCCTAAACTGATATACCAAAAAGGAAAGGAATAACTTTAATATTTTCTAGCACTACGAGTATTTACCCTTTGTGTCGTAGCCATCAACTGAAAAACATCATTTATAACAACCCGACGGCAACATTGTTTCACATAGAAACGATACTTATATATTATGTTTCAAGTAGACACCTAGAAAAAGGGGAAATATCGCACAAAACGGTCTCAAGTTATTTCATTTTGTTTGCGGTCGGCTTGTCGTACACAACTAAGTTATCGATACCGTAAATGCTTTTATGGTTCCAGCGGTCAATTCCGTTGAACATAGCCCATTTGTTCTGTCCACAAGTTTCAAATAATTCATGTAATTATAGAGCGGCAGAGAGCGGATGTTTGACTAAGTATAAAACACAGGCCGTTTGACTACAATTTTACTGTGGTAAGTGTTGTTGTGGCTGAAGATGGTAAGCACACAAAGCCTAGAAAGACCTCTCAAGTGCAACTGCCGGAACACACCGCCATTTTCAATTTAAGGGTGGTAGCCAGCCAGGCGCAATTGTGGGAATAGATTTATCCATCAGTAACTTTTAATAATAGATTAATAATATTTCAAGAAAGGCAATTATATTTAACTGGCTTCCACCCCGCGGTTTCACCCGCGTCCCCGAGGGATCTTGAGTTTTCCCGGGATAAAAAGTAGCCTATAGCCTTCCTCGATAAATAGGCTATCCAACGCTGAAATATTTTTTCAAATCGAATCAGTAGTTCCTGAGATTAGCGCATTCAAACAAACAAACAAACTCTTCAGCTTTATAATATTAGTATAGATAAGTATAGATTGGTTCCAAAAACTGAAGCTGAACTGAACCAGTTTGACGTATTAAAAACAGTATTGCCGTACCTTATATACACAATGTCTTGTAAGCTGTTGGTCCCCCAATAAAAAAAAAAGACCGAATTCGAAATGAAATGAAATAATGAAATGAAATAATTTATTCATTCAAATAGGCCTTCACAGGCACTTAAGAATAGTCAGACTCTAACGCACGGTTCGGAAGGTTGCTTCAAAATAATTCTACAAAATAATCGATGTTTTCGTGTATATTTAGATGTTTTCTACATTAGTTAGTGTTTGATAATAATGTATCTTGAATATCAACATCCATAATGTTGGGTGACGAGATAAACAACATTTCTTCGAGTCTCTATAACCACAAAACACTTAGCACTTATAAGTGTACCTACATACTGATTCATTGAAATAAAGTTTATATACAACTTTGACCTTGTGTTACATTGGTGGGGTAATACTAGCTAGCAGAGGGGGTGGTACTTAGGTACACTATGGGGGTATTTCAGTAAATGGATATTAATCTTCATCCCGTCATGCGGGAAACTCTCTTACAAGGCTTAGTCGGTTTTATCTTAGACTTTTTTTTCTGTTTAAATGGATTTCAGTGTTTTTATACATATGTATTATACTTCTAAGATATTCAGATCTTATAGTATAAGTGCCCAATACACGATAGAATTGTTCTTGTATTATTTGTTTTATTCTTTTTTATTCTCCTTGTTCATTTGTTCTGTAAATAACTGTATGATTTATTGCCTGACTGTCAATCTAATGCTACAGCCTAATACTGCGCGAAGGTATACATACATGAAGCGTGGGCGCAGGCGATGCAGTGCAGCGCAGGACAGAGCAGACTTTGTATTCTATACTAATATAAGTATATTTAAGTTTATGTATATAATGTATGTTAAGTAGTAAATTTAAGTATGTGTATTACATTTTGGATACAATATTTAATGTCCCAGAATATTTATTTATTTATATTTATTTTCTATCTTCTAACTCCTCTCCATCCAAAGGTTGCCTGGTAGAGATCACTTTTAGTGATAAGGCCGCCCATTGTAACACACTTACTGTATGTTAAGTTTAACTACTCCGATCATTTGTGGTGTAACAATAAAGTGTTATCTATCTATCTATTATTATAAAGAGGTAAAGTATGTACGTTTGGATTTAGTTCCGATTTGAAATAATCTTTTTACGTTAGAAAACCCGTTTATTGAAGAAGGTTTTAAGCTATTTTTTTATCCCGATAATGTGGGTGAATACGCGGGGAACAGCTAGTAAAGTATAAACAGAGGCATTGTTGTGTCTCACTTGTTTACGTCGTTTCGTACATAGCTATTACTTGTTTAATTCTTACAGAAATAATTTGAAGAATGGCTCTAGTGACCGATATTTATCATTTAGCATTTATTTCATAGATTTATAAATATTCATGTAAATATTTATGTTTCTACATAAAGACAGTGTATACAGGATGATTTTGTTATCACTGGCAATACTTGCAAGGGTGGAAGTACTCATCAAAATGAACAACTTTTATAATGGGACTAACTGTGAAATCATGAAAAAATTATCAGCTGTTCCATACAAAAGTTCAATACCTACTCGACCAAAATGTATGAAGCAACCGTATTATTTTACGCGATATCAGAGTTAGCCCTATAATAAAAGTTGTTCACATTGATGAGTACTTCCACCCCTGCAAGTATTGCCAGTGATAACAAAATCACCCTGTATATATATGGAGAATACATAATGTGCGTAATTAAACCATTATACAAAGTGTATAATACACTTTGTATAATATATTACCTTTCTCTAAGTATGTACACATCGTGTTGACAATCAACTAGTATGTGTAAACTACCGAAAGCACCCGAAAAGGCTCACATTTCGGACTTGAGCGGACGATAAAGTTTAACTGCTGTTCTTAACTGCTTGTTATTAATACGTACAACGATCAACTGCTCACTGCTCACTGCTCACTGTGCCCAGTGCTGTGTCACCGAGGTCAATGGTGACATTACTAGGATTACATAATATTTTGAGAAACTGCTTGATCAACAAATTTAGATAGTTAAATAGAAAATAATAAATTACAACGGTATTCAAATATTATATTACTATATACAGGGTGATTTTGTTATCACTGGCAATACTTGCAGGGGTGGAAGTACTCATCAAAATGAACAACTTTTATTATGGGGCTAATTTGCTGTTTACCCATCTTGTATTGTCTTGAAATTGTTAAAATACTTTACAATAAATACGTCTGACTTAGTACGCAGATATATCGCACTCATTATGTAATTCAACAATCATAGGTTGGTCTCAAAAGTCCACACCAAACATGGAATAGTGTATATCATATTTACGCGCGTATACGACACTCTATCCTGGCAGGGTCGCCATGTACGGAGAGCGTTGAGAGATAAGTTAAACAACTGAAAGATGGTACATAACTGCCTTTATTAATAATAATCGATATATAGAGGCTACAAATGCCTACATACATATAGTTATATAATATAGAAACTTATACCACTACAGATATATTCTGGGACATTATTCCTCACACACGGCCACCTGACCCCAAACTAAGCAGAGCTTGTACTATGGAAGCCAGATAACTGATATACTACATATAGTACTTTTCTTTTGTAAATACATACATATATAGATAATTACAACCAGACACAGGACAAACAGACATGTTCATGCACACAAATGTTTGTCCTGAGTGGGAATCGAACCCACGACCTGTGGCGTGATAGATAGGGTATCTTACCAACCACGCCAACCGGCCCGTCAAATAATACGGTTGCTTCATACATTTTGGTCGAGTAGGTATTGAACTTTTGTATGGAACAGCTGATAATTTTTTCATGATTTCACAGTTAGTCCCATAATAAAAGTTGTTCATTTTGATGAGTACTTCCACCCTTGCAAGTATTGCCAGTGACTAAAAAATCACCCAGTATAGGTACTATACTACTAACGAATCGTCTCGGTCAGGGAGCAAGTATCAATACAAACAATTAATTCCTAGTTTTTACTTTGCTTACCGCCGCCGCCGTTTCACATTATAACTTAGCAACATGTTTGTAACAAAAGCAGTTCGAGATGTATTCATTCAGCGATAGCCATAACATAAACTCAACGGTGCCGAAGTGAAAGTACGGTGCGGTAAGAAAATGTGAACATTATTAAAGCTAGTAACATCAAATTTGTCCCTCGAGGGCCATATCCGGTGTACGACGACCTTTCACAAAAAAATTGCTGTAATAAATTCACTTCAGACAAATATCAGGCTCTATGAAGGTCGCTTTTTGATAGAACAAATTTATTTCTACATAGGTGAATGACAGGTTTATTTCCAATCATGGCTGATTTTTTGGGATGGTTATTTTCTCAACATCAACATCTTATATATAACTAGCCATCGCCCCGCGGTTTACTCGTGTTCCCGGGATAAAAAGGAGCCTATGTCACTCTCTGGTTCATTAACTATTTCTATGCAAAAATCATGTTGATCCGTAGCAAAGGATGTCTTTGAATGTAATACATGAGACTGGCAGGTTTTTTACACTGAAAATCTAGTAATTATTCGTATTTTAAACTTTTGATCCTAGAATGAATCGCAGGCTAACTCGCAGTTAATCATATAATATTATAAAATACCGTCCAATTGTAAATTATTTTGTATTGTATTGCAGATGCAACATTCCAAATCGAAATCGAATCGAAAAGCTGGGAATAGTATTCCAAATATTCAACGTTCTATTGAAAACAAACATTTTGCAGTAATCAATTAAATTGTGCTGGATATTTCATTGTTCCAATGTTGCGATAATAAAGAAAAACGAATAGAAATATTATACATAATAAGGCAAAATGGACATTGTTTTTAAATAAATAACGTTAATCAAAATATGATTAATGAAAAGATAAATGAGTACGTCAGAATATTGTGTAAAAAAAAATGTTGTGCTCTGTATTTTTCTACCTGAGGAAAATGTATTAGTGTTTCTTGAAAATTGGTTGTTTCCCCCGGGAGTCGAGATATTTTGTGTCTTGTAGAGGCTTCGACAAAAAGTACGCACTGATAATAATATAACGCATGAGCTTTTATTATTTGTCGACAACTTCCTTAACTTATAATATATGCTTACACGTGTATAGTACTCCTTAAAAGAGGCAGGCGGCCAATCTGATGGCAAGGGGCTATCGTCGCAAGTTTTGCCGACCTTTATAGAGCCTAGAAGGCAACTGGCTCTCAAGTGCAACTGTTGGAAAACACCAGTAGGTGCTTGGCGTACGCGCGACCTTTTTTGCGACAGTCGACGTCTCTACCACTGAGCTAACATCGCCTTTATATTGTCAAAAGTTACCCTATTTAAAAAAAATACTTTTTCCGATTCAAGACAGGAAATGAGTCTGTGGTGTTTGCGTGGGTATGGCGGAGCGTCGGTGCGAGCTCACTTATCGCTGAGTCGTTGAGGCGTGCAGACGTGCCGGGGTGCAGACGTAGAACCACAGCTTTCAATATAAAACATGTTGTTTTATTTATCACTTAGTAGTGGACATCACATTGGCGACGAGGATGGGATCAAGGTCAGAGAGTCAGTGCAATTTATTTGAAAAAAATGAGCGTATAAAATATACGATCGAGGACATTTTAGTAGAATAATATTAACAGCAGATACTTAACAAGAAAAAGGCAAATGACCGGGGTTATGGAATGTAGAAGGGATGTGGAAATAAATATATTGTTCAGTAAAATAAGAAATACTTATTTTAAGTGTGAGCAGGTGTCAATAAAATTGATATCTTCGGTCAAATAGTCGTTAAGTGCCTGCTAATACTTACCAATAAAATGTTGTTGTGTAGCTGGTGTGCACATTCCATTATAACTATAAATCCACATTGTATAAATACCGCAGAACTATCACTACCAAAAACAAAGTGAGGTATTCTCTGTGTCATTCTCGACTTACCCACATTACATTTAATTATAACTATTTACATTCTGAATAATACCGCACGACTAAGTACTTATCTAAACAGAATTATTTCTAAATCTATTTTTATTCGTATGCAAGTAATAGGTAATAAATTAATATAGTTAAGGAAGAAGAAAAATATGATTAGTGCACGGATTACTTTAAAACAATCTATTGCGATTAGACTTGAAATTTCAATAATCTACCGACTACACAGCAACAACCAATCGTGCCTGTAACTATTAGCCAAGCCAAGTAGAAAGAGAATGGCAAAATACATACTGTACACTATTCCAATGGGTAAATACCCATCAAGTTCCACATATACTGGTGTAAAACTGTGTGCACTAGTATATATATGCAATTCCACAAAATTATATTTATTCCAATGGGTAAATACCCATCAAGTTCCACATATACTGGTATAAAACAGTGGGTATACTAGTATATGCAATTCCACAATAGGAAATGATTCATGTTCCAGTCCAAACGTTCAGTCTTGAATTATAAAAACTCAAATGCTATTACTATTACTATTGGGAATTAGAGTAGATACCTACCTACTTCATGCCGATGTCATTGTGTGGTCTCTAACTTCTGGCGAATGGTGTGAATCGGTTTTTGAATATGGCCGAGCACTGGTAAACAGTTATTTTAAATGAAATAGTGAGATTTCAAACGATACCTTGCTCGGTCAAGTCTGCTGACTGCAGGGCAAATATATATAATAGCTTGGGCGAGTCAAAGTCAAAGCCATTTATTCAGTTTAGGCCCTAGGAGGGCACTTATGAAGGTCGAATTTACTGAAGCTACCGCCGAGGTTAGAGATATACATAATGATGATTGGTTTGAGACGATATTAGCCATATTTAGTGTATGGTTTTCCTATCCGTGTCCGTTAAAGAGTGTAGGTGCACATATTTAACCTACCCACATTTATTCTTTTACATTCCAAAGTAGGTATTAATGCTTTAAATCGAGAGCTAAAAATTATTATAATCTATCTATATTGGGTCCAGCATGCAAAGATTACACAATAGTTTTGAGGCCATGTAATGGGTCTTTAATATCGATAGATGTTTATAAAACATCAAAGTACCTACAATTGACTATAGAAAACATTTTAATGTTTCTATTGGGAAAATAATTCCAGGAAAGTCAAGTTATTAAACGACGCACTCAGTCAAACAAATAATATTCATTAGACCAAGGTGAGTTCAGAAATGAACGTTTATTTTCCTATTGAACTAGTGGTCAATACCTTACAATGGTCGAAATTATAATTTATTTAATGATTCACTTTTCGATGGTCATAAATATTACCTACACTCATAAAACGTGATAAATTATTAACTACATTGTATAATTGTCATACGTGTGGTAGGTGCATATAACTGTTCTATGGCCATTCTGCCACAGAGACAGGACTTCAAATTATGATCGTTGGAGGATCGCTCCTGTAAAACAACGCTCACGGTGCAGTGAAAGTGCGCGTGTACATACAATACACACATAATATGCATAGATATGCATAATACATATTATGTATAATACACAATTATATAGATATAGATATCAAGGGTTGGAGATTGCCCTGCCGCGTTTCTGGGTTTTGTGCAAGACATGTGCCTATTAGGTACATAATAAACAAATAAATACTTATGCAATACAACAAAATAAAATATTTTGGGTGACACAAAAATACCAAGCATTCAGTTTGGTTTTTGTCTATGACCACATAAAATTTTGAAAATAATGTTTGACCACTTTGGGTAGCAAAAAATGTGGCCGTGACAAATCGACAATATAAGATCATTGAAGTGATTTTTGATCACTTGAAGGACATAAAAACAAAAATAGTGTCGGGTTGTGACACTTGTTACCACGAGTCATTAAAATGATGTTTGATCTCTGGCAGAGTTGTCGGTGGCACGATGGAGTCATAAACAATAAATTGGAATTGAATGTTTGATCTAATATGAAAAATAAAACACTAGAAATCATTATTTTCCCATTGGTTTGAAATAATTCGAAACCAATAAATAAAAATCTGAAATAAATCAGTTATAACTGTGATATTTCTGATTAAGTAATTCTGAAAACCAGTAATTCGTCAGTAACTTTTACCTTAATTTTATAGATGCTACGAGACTTAACGATTCTGTCATTGCTGTGTTGGAATTGACAATGATAAACAACCTATATAATTAGATAATGGTTTATAAATCTTTATTACTCAAAAGGAAACTTAACAATATTCCTTAAACTAAGTGAAATGAAATGAGCATACTCAGCAATACAAGAAAATAACTTACTTATAGAATAGAGCAAGAGTATTAAAATATCGAACATATTGTGGGTAGTATTTTGATGCACATCTCGGAAACAACTCCAACGATTTTCATGAAATTTTGTATGCAGAGGGTTTTGGGGGCGATAAATCGATCTAGCTAGGTTTCATTTTTAGAAAGCGTCGTTAAAGAAAAATAAAAAATACCGATTCATCCAGGTAACAAGAAAAGGACAAAAATATATATATCATAAAATGGTAAATTTCCATTTGGAGAACTATTTAAATTATAACTTTATATCGTAGAGTAGACAATAGCATTCAAACTTGAGTCTAAGAACATTGATAAGGCATTTCAACAAGGCTCAGTAAGTATTGTCACAATATCAAGTTACATTAGACTAAACCGATGTCACTAATTATTGCCCACACAACAAAAAATGATTGTGGTACACTTACGAATACAGTAGAATATTGTTCCTATGTTTTAGTAAAGCTAAACATTTTACGAACAACCTATCATTGGGTAGTGTTTCAAAGGACGACCTGCTCTCACATAATACTTATACAAATAATATACTAAATGAAATTAAAAACAATCAAATAATATAACTTAATAACTTTGAGTATACTTATCTAATTATTTAAGCACCTGATTATTAATCTGTGTATAATATTAATCTATATATGTATAATAAAATATGCCTAAATATATATTTGTTTGGCTATGAAGTCCCGTTAGCCATTAAACATTTATAAACTAATTGTTTAATGTAATTTTAAAATCAAAATGTAAAATTAGCGTTTCGAAATCGAACACTTCACACATTGGTACGTACTTATACAATTTTGCGATAATTAAGATATTATCGACAATTAAAAAATTATTGTGCCAAAATATAAATTTTTAAAGATTATTGAAATGCAGATTCTGTAGTGGGGCAGATGTAACACCAATACACATGTGTGACCATATAATATACTGTATTGAACTATAAATAAAAACATTTACTTATATAGATGCCACGTAAAATATCAAATGCAACGAAAGGTGTCTGAATCTTATTGGAAAAATAAAAGTACCCGACATCGAAACAAAAGTATCCGTGGCAGCTATGTATCGATTCTGTTATCGTGTCCCTATATAATTAAATTTTCTATTATCATGAAATTTCCGGAATATAAATCTAATGGTTATTTGAGACACAGAGCTCTAAAACAAAACAACGCACTTACTTATTGACGCATAAACGAGCTAAAGCGATTTTTCTGGAAACACGCACTAATGTTCATGCTTAGTTTCAGCTTTTCAAACAGGTTCATATTTACATCGCAATCTATGAATGGATTTAAATGTAATTGCCACTCAAAGCACAACAAACGTTATTTAAATAAAATACAAACAAAAATGAGGAAAGAAGAGATGAAGGAAAGATAAGTGACTAGATAATGGAATACAACTGGGTATTGTATGAAGTGTTGGAATACTAACAAGTACTATAACTATAGGTACTAAATAACATCAAATGAGAATTAGCAGATAAATTGTATGTATAGATTTATTAGTTAGTCAAATTTATCAATTTAAACAGTTGTGTGTGGAGTTACCTAACGTCAATTTATTTATTTTATATAAAATGTTGTAAGTTGTATCTTGCTATCATATTTACAGTCAACAGTAGCTTATGTTTTATAAGACAAACATTGTATACCAAATAATATGTTTAAGATTGTTTCAAACGAGTAATTGTTGAGTTTCTTGCCGGTTCTTCTCAGCAAAAGCAACTTTCCGAATCGGTGTTAGATTCAAACTGTATGTGGCGCCTGCAAAGGCCTATTGAAATATAATTCCGTATGTGGAAGTACAATTAAAATAAAATTATTAATAAAGGAGGGATGTGGTGTTTGCGTGGGTATGGCGGAGCGTCGGTGCGAGCTCACTTATCGCTGAGTCGTTGAGGCGTGCAGACGTGCCGGGGTGCAGACGTAGAACCACAGCTTTCAATATAAAACATGTTGTTTTATTTATCACTTAGTAGTGGACATCACAGAGTCAATATAAACTGAAACTAGAACAGTTCCTTTGTAGAGATCGTAGTACGTATTGCGCATGATTGTGCTTCATTAGCATAACGCGAGGCACTTGAGAGCGGCATTATCATGACAATAGCAACGTGATATTTCATCACTATCACCGGGAAACGTCGCCGTCGCTTCGCAACTCAAACGTAGACCCATGTTAGTGAGCGAATATCAAGTGAACTTCTTTAAAATATTATAGCTATAAATCTTGTCCCTAATGAAATTTCTTGGTTGTTCTGGCAAATTAAATGTAAATATGAACCGGCCAAGTACGAGGCTATCTTTGACGGTTCTATAAAAACCTATTCCACATTACTCGGTATTTGTTGTTCACGCGTGCTTACCACCTTCGGCCACATCATCACTTACTTACCATGATTGAAACACAGGCCTTAATGAAGTTAAATATAAGAAAAAAACGTACAGTTTACATGGTACTTGCTCAAGCGGTTTGACACGGGTTTAGGGCAATTATTTTCCATCATAAGGCTTTGTATCCCAAAAAAATTACAACTAATCTTATTGTTTAGAACTATAGGAAGATTTTAAATTCAAGTAGATTACTTACTTGTATGAAAATGAAAATATTATTTATTCAAATATGCTTTCACAAGCACTTTTGAATAGTCTGCCTCTAACGCACGGTTTAGAAGATTACCTTTTCTAAGAGCCGGCAATAAAATCGGCAATTACTTTTATCAAAATCAACTTATTTAGATTTTGTACATAAAATATTTGATTTAGTCTCACTGACAATATTTCCGTGTTACAAAAATAAAATAAAAGGATGAGTGACTTAGTAAATAAGTCAATCAATAGCAATTTCGTACAGAGAACATAGAAGACAGTAAAATACATAGAGTAAGCAAACATTGTAGCAAGAATGAAGAATGTGACAAAGTTGTTTGTTGTTGAATAAAGTGTCCTATATCTAGGACTGGATATATCTAGCATTGGATTTTATTCGATTTTTAATGTTAATAATGTCTAAGAGATTTTACATTTTTTTAAAACTTATTGTTTGCCAATTTTTTTATCGATTCATTAAACAAAACGACAGCTACAACCCGCCCTCGGTCGATTACCGACGTAATTATTAACGGTGCGCCCGCGCCATTAGCTACAGTCCACATAGGCAAAAATGAGCGCCGATCGCCACGCCACCGCCACGCCACGCCACGCGTGGATTAATGATACACCACGCCACGTCGACACGCGCTGATGAGCAAAAATGAGATCTGTCTTCATTCACTAAATGTAGGTGTATCTCACTTGGTTACCGAACTGTATGAGGAGCTCGTCAGCCATTACATAAATCAATATGAGTAAATAAACCTAAGTGTTCGATGTCGAAACGTCTGCTATTCAAAAGTATTTTTGCGTTTGCATGCATATGTTGCAAATTGTTAACTTTAAGTTTTTTTTTAATTTGTTTGATTGAAGCGAGGTTATTTAGAAACACAGTTATTTTACATTCCTTTTTTCCAAAGGTCCCTAAATTAATTTATTACACTAACAATTAATTTCTGTTTGTGCATCCTTAATTATATTATAAAAAACATTATTTTAGTAATATACTTATTGTATCCTTGTTATTCGGCGCAAAAATAAATGTTGTTAATCACTTTTGATTATGTTATGGGGTAAATATAAATCTTCGATTAAGGTTGTATCCGATTCATTACATCGTATTAAAATTTCAAACACATTGCATACTAATGAGACAAGATATCCCTCAAAGCGACGAGTACCTATATCAATCAAACCCTTCGCAGTGCGTTTCCAAAACTCCGGTTCGCTACATCAAAAGAGGGGGACAAATCCTAAAATAACTCTTTTCACCGTCGAATTATCGCTATGAACCCGCCCAAATACGTTGCAAAACGCCCTAATCTGTTACACAAACATGTGGAGCGCAGGACGGGCCGGGGGCAGAGGCAGATAAGTTATCTGTTTACGCGGGTCGGTCGGTGAGGTCAGATACCGACGTTTTTGTAACCAAGTGTCAACAAGATTAATTCTTTACGATACCCACGCAAACTGTTTTTTACTGCTGGCTCGCACATTTTGATATGTCACTTTGAATCAGTAATTTTCAACACTATTTGGAGTTTAGTGAACTGGAATGTAAATAAAGAAAGATTGTGAGGTTCTTAACTACAATACATTTTAGAAAATCGATCATATTTTATGAGGCGATGATAGCTCAGTGTTAGTTGCGTCGAATGCTGTGACGATTGTCGTGAGTTCAAATCCTATGATGAGCTGAATTATGATAGGGTAGGTACTTTTTAGCCGCCTAGCTGGCTACCACCTTCAAGCTGAAAATCTATCGCCAAACAACTACCGATTTATTCTGGCGGCTGCACTTGAGTGCCAGTTTCCTTTGTGGGCTTACCACGTTCGGCCACATCAGCTGTTTACTTTTCATTAATCAAGCGCTAATGAATATCGGTAATTAAACAATTACGTATCTTCTTCCGTAATTCCATCAGCCGTAATGACGAGCTTGAAATAGGTTCTTAAACAATTAGCGAGTTGAAACGAGTGACGATGATTCAATTAGAATTGTTGATAATTAGCGGAGGGATGGATGGATGCGGGTCGCGCTGCGTTACGAGCTCGCCGCTGTTACTGGACTCACACAGTCACACAGGGTTAGTGATATAAGTGTGGTAATAGATTTACAAATATGGCGACATTTCCCCGGGAATTATAAAACCAGTAGGGTACAGTGAATTTGAATTTACTGGCAGGTAAATGTAGATTTGCAAAGGTGTAGATAAGCCTGCAATCAATAGATTTATTATAAAATATCAAATAATATAATAAAACCTGTTCATATTGATGAGTTTCAAACGAGTTGCCAATAGCGATGAATTCAAAATCACTCTTTAAGCTGTTTCATTATCAGAGTTCAAAGTTATCATGATGAACCATTTAATGAGTATTTACAATTCGCCGCATTCGAATTTAGGCTTAATATCACATTAATTAACGCATTAAATAATTTGCATTGATTGGTTTTCCGGAGGTAATTTATTGGTAGAAGATTACCTACACCGCAACGTTGGATGGGACGTTACGTCACCCTATACAACCTAAATGTTCACTGAGCAATGCTAACCTCCGTTTTTACAAAACTAAAAGCGGCCTAATCTACTCCCCCCCTCCTCCTCCTCCCGCACCACTCCCCCCTACCACCCGGACAGACCTTACAAAAAGATAACCTATCTCGGCATCGCATCCCCCAAAATTGCGTCTTTTCATCACATTGAGCCACACGACACGGAGGCGACACGGAGGCGACTTCCAAATGACGACCCACTCAGAGTCCCAATGAGGTTTTAAACTAAGCTACGTACGTATTGTAACTTTTTCTTGAAAGCACATTCATGCCTACAAATCGGAAGGTTGAATGGTTCCCTAGAAAGTACAATGACGGCACGTGTACCATTTTAAGGTAAATCTTGTAATAATATGAAATGAAAATGAAGGAGGTAAGTTACATTTTACCTTTTTAAAAAATCATGAATATTCTTGTGATTTTTCAACGACCCCGCCTGTCACAAAGTCTGTTTTCTTAATTTAAAGTCCCAAAGAACGAAAAGTCGTCAACAAACCCAATCTCAGCTGTGTTTAGAAGTTCAACGTAAAGGGATGTAAATGTTTTATGCCATAATCCAAAATAACTGCCACTTCTATCTTGGGAATGCGGAAGCTTTGTGGACAGTATCATCTTCAACGTAATAGACCTTATCGCTAGAGGGTAAGGTTAAAAGTAGCGTGGCTTGAAAGGTTGGTTAATTAGGGCTAAAATATGGATTCAAGGCAGGTAATGGGCCGCCGTCGACGAAAGGATTAATCTTTTATGCATAACGGTACACCGGGCCGCTGTTCATACAGAAGTGCTGCATCATTTGAGATTGAACAAATTGAGAAGCAGATTATTGTGATTTCTAAAGCTGCTGCATATTTAGGTGCGATGGGAAGCTGTCAAGCGTTTAGTAAGATTACCCTTAGTAGATGACAGTAATGGAGTTTCGTAGAACAATGAAACAATGAGTATTTTATTTATTACATTAATTTGTTAATCACAGGTTTCAGGCGGCACTGACAGCACCAGGACATCAGCAGATAGGTTAATCATAAGTCTAGATTAACAAATAAAAAAATACTAGCTACATACTGGTTCGTTCGGTTTGCAATCAAATTGCATGTAGTCGTATAATTTGAGTACCTACTGTGCCCAGTATTTATCTACTCAACTTCAAACAACCCCTAAAAAGGTTTAAAACGAGGCGAATCTAAGCTTTGAACTAAAAAATGTCTGGAACTAATAATCTCGTCTGGATTGCCGGTGCAAAATCCAAATTCCTTGCACTAACTTGACTTCGGGGGATTTTCGCATCTAGTATAGACAAAATAGCTAGACGTGTGGAATCTCTGCGGTAGTGTAGGGATGTCACCGGCCAGTTATTTCGGCCACAGACAGAGTGATACGACCGGGAACACGTAGCTCTGTTTATGTGGGTTGTGACACCATTGTAAACTTTTTAAATGGTTTTAGGCTTGAATAATACATCGATGTCAATACGTCATGTTTTTATTTGTGGATCCTATTTAATCCTATTCAATTCTCGATGTAATCCACATTATATTAAGTTCTAAACAGAAATTTCTCAATATCTATAACATTGTACATAAATCTTGAGAAAAAAAACTGGCAATTTCCATACCAACATTTCTATGGCTCAACTACTGACACACTTACCTACTTTCTTATATCCAGTATTCAAATAAAACCAAAATGCTAGATAACAAATAATTAAATAAAAAGTGCTGAGCCGGTGGGCGGCGCGCGGCGGCAAGCGGACGTAGGTCGACAGAAAAGTGTAAACAATGGCAAAGAGTTCGCAATTACGAACGGCCCTTGTAGTTTAGGGGTTTTTGTCCGGGTGACAAATGGACGAACGCGAGCCGGGGTAATGCCGACCTAGTTAGTTACAGCTTGATCATCCACCGGGACGTTAGGGCGGCTAAATGAATTAGTGGACGTGGACATGTCAGCCTTTATAGTAAGTCTACAGATCTATATTATTGCAGATCTCTGACCTAATAAATCTACAGCAGTCTGTGGCAGCCGGCCTTATATTTTTACATTAACTATGTACTTAAACAATGTTTAGTTCATGGCTGATTAAGTGATGAATCGTGAAGTGAATACTTGTCTAAATCACTTATCTATATACAAATAAAAAAAATTGAAGTGTTTGTTTGTTATGTCAAAATAGTCCCAAATAGTTAGATATTATACTTATACAAAATATTACCTTGAGTTTCTTGCCGGTTCTTCTCGGTTGAAGGCTGACTTCCGAACTGGTGGTAACTTCAGTAAACTCAACCATCACAAGTCCTGAGGCTTAAACGGTAAATGTAAAACACTATTTAACCAGGCAAATATTACCTTAACACCACCACCATAATGATTCCATCAAGCCCTTACCTCTAATCCTCGAAAGCCTACCAGTAACGTTACACGTTACTATATAAAGTTACATAATATCAACTTATAGTCGGTCTGTTTGTTCAGTTATTTCACCCACCCCGAGATAACGGGTGTTTGCCTCCAGACTCGCGATATGAAACTTACGGTAAACATTTTCACGCGAAGGATTTACACTAGACATTTTAGGCTACACACGATAACGGCGGATATGAACGCACTCTCTACACAATACGACCTTTTTTTATCAATAACTTAAGGGACAGCCAACGGTTGAGTTAAAAAAGCTCTATCCTAAAGTAAAATTATAAATTCTCGCCCCATGCATCGCGCTCTTATACCATCGCCGCCATATTTTATTCTGTATCTATAGAAGTATCAATTTTTGAGTTTTTCATAATGACGTAGAGATGCTTTTATTAATTATACTATAATATCGACATGTTTTGAGAAGTCACGATAACGCCTCGTGAGTTAAGCCCCCGCTGCCGAGGTAATTTCGAAGAAAAAAACAATTGCTACGCGTGTAATATATTTATTTGCCTAACCAATCTTCACCACTCATTCTGTTCAAATGTTATCGTCTGCTCAAACCAAATATAGGTTACTTAATTATATTCTGTAACATCATACGTAGAGTCTAAAAGATGGATGAATTCGCGAAGCTAAGTCGACGAATAAAAAAAGAAAAATCAATTTGGCTTACCTACTCATAAGTTAGCATCTACTACGAAATATAGACAGACTTATGTGGTTATGTATGATGTACCTTACAAGTTTATAATATTAGTTTAGTATACATGCCGCTGCCGCAATGCGACCGTGGAAGGCAAAAGCCGCCGCGCCCTGTGTGCGCGCCCTAAGATGCTTAAGGGTAGATTACACATTAGCGCGCTGTTTGCATTCCTCGGTAAATCTAGGTACGCCTCGTGTTGTTCTAAAGGATGAAATTTTAGTCTGCTAGCTTGTATAATGTACTTAAGGTTTTCAATTATCTTTGCTTATATTTTATCATACTTATTTTTGTCGTGTAGGTTTTAAAAACAAATAAAATGTTGTTTACCAAAGTACACTTAATTCAGTGTGCTCAAATGGGTGTCGATAAACATCTGAGACAGTAGTTTCCAGGCCTTTGAACACAAGGTGCACAACCCTGTACCATAGACAATACTGTGTCGTTGCAAGATCATAAACGGTCGGCAATTTGCAAGGCGCAGCACAGATTTAATAAGTGTTAAATAGGTGCCACGTTTCGGCCGTAACTCATAGACAGCGGGGAGTGGGGCGCGCGCGCATTTACTGTTGACATTATGCCCCCCCCCCAACCCCTCCAGTCGCCTACAAATCATGTTAATCGCCAAATAACTTACAGCGAACTGCGCGCTGTAGAGCCGTTTGTTTAGGATTTTATTAATGAACTCGAGTTACATTCATAATAATATTATGTAGTATTGCAGGGTAAGGGGGATTAAACTCATACGTCCTTACTGTAATGCGCAGGCCAAGTGTTTTACGTAACCATATTAGGTATATGATATTGAGATATCCAGATCAAATAGTCTGAACCATAGTCTGAACTTATATTACAATAAGTAATGAAGATGAAAATGGTATTTCAATTGAAATTTCTTAAATATGTACACAAGCCCTATATATTAGGAAATTCATTCAAAAATGTCAAATTGTATCACTCATACCTACCTTTATATATATTTCTTGAATGTTTGAAATAAAATAATAACTATAATTTGCATATATATGAAAATTCATTAATCAGTTAGATCCACAATTTAAAACTTTTTTTTTTTAACTTTGTATAGGCTTCTGTTTGACCACAATCTCACTGTGATAAGTGATAATGTAGCCGAAGGTGGTAAGCACACAAGCCCTAGAAGGATTTAGCTCTCAAGTACAGCTGCCGGAACACACAATATAGGTGTTGACTACAATGAGGTTAATCCTACTAATCCTACTTTATCCTAATCCTAACTATCCTAACTTAAAGCCAAAGTCAAAGCCATTTATTCAGTTTAGGCCCTAAGAGGGCACTTATGAACGTCGAAACTACTGAAGTTACCACCGATTCGGAAGTCGCCTTCAACTGAGAAGAACCGGCAAGAAACTCAGCAAGGTTACATTTTTTATAAATTATTTTTTTTTTTGGACAATCTGACAATGTTGGCTTTTTTTGCCATTAAATTTTTAACAATTTTTAAAGAAATATAATTCACAAGAAAAATAAATAAAAAATAATAACCTGAACAAGTTCAAATTTTAACAAAAAACAAAAAAATAGTATCTCTTAATATTATAAATACGAAAGTGAGTTTGTTTGTTTGTTACCTATTCACGCTTAAACTGCTGAACCGATCGCGATGAAATTTGGTGTGCAGATAGCCTATGGTATGGAGAAGAACATAGGCTACTTTATGTCCCGGAAAAACACAAGATCCCTAGGGAACGCGGGTAAAACCGCGGGGCGGAATCTAGTCCTAACTTAATATTATAAATGCGAAAGTGAGTTTGTTTCTTTATTTGTTTGTTTGTTGCCTTTTCATGCTTAAACCGCTGAACCGATCGCGATGAAACGGGAACGCGGGTGAAACAGCGGGGCGGAAGCTAATGCTACTTATACATTTATTAGAATAAAATGGCTAATAAAGTAGTCATTGTAAGTAAAGGTACATTTACATACCAAGAACATCGAATAAAGAATCGCCAAGACATATTGGTCAAATGTAACCATAGATAAGTACCTAAGCCCGAAGTAGTGGTTACTCAAACAAATATAACATTTGATTTGTGTTCAATAAGAAACTTTTATATGTCACGATATCAAGCGAGTTTGTCGGTAAAGTCGTCCCGAGGGGCGGGAACTACCTTTGTTCTTGCTATCAAACGTACTACAGGGACCGCCGATGATATTTTGTTTGTTGCTAGTTTACTTTTACTTAGGGTTGTGACGATTTGTTGTGTCCCTCGGGGCAATTACAAACACTCCACGCGTTTTTAATGTTGGAAGGAATAATAAGTATATATCACTGTGTCTGTTGATGGAGAGGTCAATATTGTTTATCAAATAAACTTGCATGGTCGCAGTCGAGGGATAATCATGTTTTTCTCTACAATTGAAAAACGAATATTATGGCAGAGTTATTTATGGCTTATACGTAAGAATAGTGTAAATGCGTGAGTGGAATAACTTTGGTGTGAATGTTAATAGCCTATATTTAATTCACCATAACTCACTAAAACTGCCTACTTAGCTAATACGTTAATAAATATAGCAATGCTGTTATACGTCAAAAATTGATCTGCAACGGTGTTATTAGCGGCCGAGCCTCTAATTGGTGCACCCTCGCAGGGAATAAATTATGTCGACTGTGGAGAACAAAGTGGACTTATAAATGGCCCTTGTCATATTTGCGACATTGGCCATCTGTTCAAACAAAAAGTATTTGGCTGTCTCCTAACATCTGAAACCAACTCAAGCCTCCCGCAGTAAAATAACAAAATATTTCCTATTTGATATTTATTATTTTGTTTCGTAAACTTAGAGTGAAGCTAGAGGCCTAAAATTATGTAATACTAGTCTCTAGTGTAATACTCGATGGTTTCGGAGATTAGCGTGTTCAAACAGACAGACAGAGAAAAATAATCAAAAGTGGTCTTTTTGCATTCAGTTACACTTCCTACATCACCATTTTTGGTAAAAAAAATAATAATCTACTGACACACCGGTTCTACATATTTATTTACTATATGTATAAATAGATAGCAAGATTTTGTAAATAAATCTACAAATAAAGTACTTAGTTCAGATGGTGTTGAAAGAATTGGGTTCGAAGGTACCTAATAGCCATTTAGTCATGCCATCTAAGAACCATGGCAACCCAGTGATTTCGTTTCCCATGTAAAAAAATGCAATAAAGCAAGAAAAACAATGATTGACTGCCGTCCAGATAGAACGATTGCGTAAAAGGACCAAGCCCCACAAGAAACAGGAAAATGGCTCGGATGGGCGAGTCCGGAAAAAGAGCCGCAAAAAATATATGAAAACAGACGAGACAAATACGCGTCTGACATCTACGTGAGAATACATATATCATTACTAGTTCCACTTTCACTTTGTATACAAAATTGCTAAAGTCTGTCGATTGAATATTCTCCTTTGACTAATTACATTTAGTAAAATAGGGATTTCACTTAACTTTTGTATAGCTTCAGTATAACACGTAAAGAAATAAACCTCTCTGCAAGAGAGAGACTAGACTAGTATTTTGTGAATCACTGCTAAAGGCTTTCAAAACTTTAATTTTTTATTTTAGTTTACTAATGTATTCTATATAAAAAGTCCTTCTTAACTAATTTCTAACAAAATATGAGTCATATACCTAAATATATTTATTATTAGGCTTCAGTTGACTTTGACTTATAATCCAAATATAGTTGGAGATTAAGAGAATAAAATTTTCAGCAGACCCTCGACAGCAATGATCAAATATAGAGGTACTACTGCACATATTCACCTACATATTAACATAATGATAAATTAAAGACAATCCGTCGGGTGCTGCCATTACCATATCTGTTCCCGTTTTCAATTAATATATAGCAGTATAGAAAAGTTATTATGTGTCGTTTATTTACATATCCAACGCAATTTCAATTAGTCACAAACTCATAAAATAGCAAAATTTTAGTTCATTTTGCACCACGGAATGGCAGCCCCCCGACGGATTATCCGGATGACCCCTGGCATGCACCTCTACGACTACAGCTGCAATATTTTCGTTCAGTGTAGGAAGCCCACGTCCAGCGACCAGTGAACTGTGCATCTAGTAAATGAAGTGTCATTACCAGCGAAAGGCGACTAATGCGACTGAAAAATTGTTCTTACTACCATTAGGAATACATACGTTACCATAGAGCTATAGAGTTTGCTCTACAATTTATTAATGTTGAGACGCAGCATTTAACTATGTGACATGAAACAATATTCCATAATAGGTACATGAATATTATTAAACAGCATCAAAATGCTACAGAAAACTACTATAACTAGTAAATAAGAGTCTAAGTACTACAGCAGATAAAAAAGGAGGGATCCTAACTAATCCTTAATATTATAAATGCGAAAGTGAGTTTGTTTGTTTGTTTGTTACCTTTTCACGCTTAAACCGATGAACCGATCGCGATGAATTTTGGCATGCAGATAGCCTATGGTACGGAAAAGAACATAGGCTACTTTTTATCCCGGGAAAATACAAGATCTCTGAGGAACGCGGGTGAAACCGCGGGGCGGAATCTAGTATAAAATAAATTACACTGATTCTAAGTACCAAGTAAGTTAGTCAAACATGATGAAAAAGCAACCATTTTTTTTTCTTTTGGACCTTGTTGACAAAAAACATCATTTTACAGTATCTTGTAGAATATGTAACTAAATAAAAATATTCTGGGACATTATTCCTCACACACGGCCATCTGACCCCAAACTAAGCAGAGCTTGTACTATGGAAGCCAGATAACTGATATACTACATATACTACTTTTCTTTTGTAGATAGATTACATCCAGACATAGGACAAACAGACATGTTCATGCACACAAATGTTTATCCTGAGTGGGAATCGAAGTCACGATCAGCGGCTTGATAGATAGGGTATCTTACCAACAACGCCAGCCAGCCCGTCTAAATAATTAACTAACTTAATAAATGTCCTGGCACATTCTTCATCGGCCATTTGATTTCAAACTAAGCAGAGCTTCGAAAGAAACCAGTTAACTGATATCATCAGTTCTACATTACTTATAATATACAACTTATATAGATGTCACATGCTGGTCATCCACACAAATATATGTCCTAACTGAGAACCTAATACACAACCTGTGGCCTACAAAAGTAGCACAAGTGGCGTAACTTTGCTACATTAACCCCTTAACATGTACTCGTCAAATCCGAGGAGTGTTATTGTAATGTGTAGAGTACACTTCCCTCCAAATTATACAGACAAAGCGTTACACGGTCTGGATGGGCGAGTCGGGCCGCCCGCGCCCGCGCCGCGCCGCGCCCGGAGTCGAGCTTGTATTGTTACTCAAATTCTATTCAATGTTAATAGCATTCCGTGGGTTTGAGGTGGCATTTCGTACATACTTGTTCACGCAGACGTCGGCTCTGTCAGGGAGCAGCTGAGCTTTGTTGCCAAATGAAATTCTCGCGTCATGCCTCCTGTACAGGTGAGGTGATTGTGTAATTTGCTGTCAGTTGTATTTTGATTGCTTTATTATTGCTAAGTGGCTTACTTAGAACCATGGCGTAGACGCGTTGGCGCGTGGTTGTGAGTTTTTGACATGCCACTAATTTTTGATAGTTTTCTTGCAATGCTTCTAATATTTGGAGTCCTTAGGCGTATCGTTTTGAGTTCAGTTCAACTTGAGAGACGAGAGCGTTATGATTTAAATTTATCGCTTCAAATGGGCTGTTTTTAGCATTTGTTAACAGCCCATTACGATAATAAGGCTTTTTTACTTTCTTTTGTAGGTACTAAATTTAATGCTATATAATAAATAATCTGGGAAGTGCAAATCATTTTTGCTCAATCCATTACTTCTTGTACGTTCCTCATTAAAAAAAAACAACCTCGCAACCAGTTGCCAGTTGTTTACAGCACATAATCTGGTATTTGTATTGCTCTAGCTAGTCGGTTTAGGTCACCTGTTTACGGTGGCAAGCAAGACAAATGCTCCCGTCCTGTGTGCACGTCGCCGCACACGGTTTATTGTGAAAAATACACCGGCTTATCTGCCCCAACGTTGGCGACATAACCAGCTAACATGTCACCCGGTTATGTCGCACTTGTGTGTTCCATTAAGTAGGGTGACCGTTTACCTCTTAGGTGACTTTAGAGTAAGTGCATGGATTATAGAAAATACGAAATGTGTATGTAGCTAATCTTTAGACGTGTTTTCTTATTTCTTAATTATTGTATTGCATTTTATTAAACGATTGAAGAATTCTTACAAAAATACATTTGGTGAAAAATGATATATTCAAGATATTATGATTATTTTCAATAATCCGTGAGTACGTACAGCCGCGCGTACTGTTACCATTACATATTAGATTAACGGGATTATTAAACCGTGAGCGTGGGATAACAATGAGCTTAAACTGAAAGCTCACCGCCGCTTAAAGCTTCATTAAATATAGGAGAGGCTTACTATATTTTTGTTATTGGATTATATATTAATACTTGCCTCTTCAACTTGCTTAGAAGGGACCCTTTAATAACCTGTACCTACATAAATTAGCACAGTAACAACTATTTAAGTAATACGGCGAGCTATAGCTAAATTATTCACATCTAGGATCTAGGATCTAGGACTCTACAGTTCAGTAGGTACCTAATCCTACTCATCTATATATAAGAAAAATACTTATATACTCGTATACAACTAATATGATAAATGTGAAAGTTTGTGTGTATGTTTGATATTCACGCGGAAATGGCTTAAATGATTTGGATAAAATTAGGCACATCGATAAATCATAGCTACGAATAAAACATTAAAAGTAATGTGGGGCCCTCTGACGTGTGAATTGTAATTCACATACACATGTATATAAGGTTTTTTCGTTACGGTTCCCTATTCTGCCATTTAACTCCTACCGCAAGCGCCGTAAAGGAACTTCTTTCCAATAAGTATAGCTTTTATTCCAGGAAATCATTGGGCCACGGGGCAGATGCTAGTAATAATATAATTTCTAAATAGGCCTTTCTCTATATTTTGCGCATATTTTTAAACTAAACTGACATCCGAGTGGCGCGACTCACGACGACACACGACTCACTCTCTCAACAAAACTTTGACTGTAGAGAGCGTACGTAGGTGTCAAATGTGTGAGTGACGTCACCAACTAACTTGTGACAAGTTTCGCGCGGTACTTAATGGAGTTGAGAGTGTATACTAAACTGCCCGATAAACTTACACTTCGCGCCCTGGTGGGTCTTATATCGATTACCTGAGACTATGTATGTAGGTATATAAAATGTTCCAGAGTCAATTACAGAATAGAGGTAATATATCTGCTGTGGATATGGACGGATATCCCAACTACTTGAGTGTCGAGAACTATCTGCTATCAAAAACGCGTGAAATGAATCAATTACTTGCAATCAGGTATTACTTAATCGTATTAAGACGGAGGGTAAAAATAATGCTTACTGAGGTATTTATGTTGTGTGTAATTTAGGTAAGTAACCTTCAATTATTGTGTTTATTCTCATGGGTTATCTACTTTTTGTCCAATATACGACTCTTCAATAAAGAAATCAAAAGCATTGCACATTAAAAACAACCAAACTTGCAAAGATGCAACACTTTTACCTTTTTCCGAAAGCGAATATATCCAAAAGTAGCGCTCTGAAGTTGAACTGGATGCAGTGGGAAGGCGCCTCCTTGACGTGTGATATCGCTGCAGTTGCCGTGAATAGCGTTAAAGCGCTTGGAGCGCTGTACGATCCCACACGGGTTCGGTGCGTCCAGTCGACCGCTGACGGCGACGCGGGTGGAGGTTCACGCGCCATCGCATGTGGGGGGCTACAGAGGGCGCTGCAGCCCCCTCGTGCGAGCGCCGGGAGGAAACCAGCCACTCGCCAAATACACTCGAGAATTTCACAAAGTGAATCCCTGATTTCGCACCTCGGATTTCCTCGGCGAATTTTAAAAATAAAATCTATTTCGAAGCGAAATTTAAACTACCGTTTTGGATTCGGAACGCAAACAAAATTAGAAATTGTGGATGGAAAAGTAAAATAGAGGGAGGCACGTCGATGACTCGTAGCAAATTGAATAACCCGTTGGACGCTCTGACCAGGTTTTTTTATCGAGGCTTCAAATAGTAGCAGGGTGCGTCGCGGTCGTCTGCCCTCTCCCTCACTCGACGAGACGCAGCCCAGACCGTTGCGTTGCAATGCTAAATCTTTTATCGAACAGCTTTCGTGATACATATAAATGAGACTAATTTTAATCCTCTCCCGACCTCGTGATTGTAGGTCGTAGAATAATAATATAAATGCATAATAATAAAATACTTTTTATCCTGGGAAATCATACGATCCCTCGAGAATGTATGTAAAACCACGGTTAAGGAGCTATATTTTATATAATATACTACCTTGCGCCGCCGTTTCACTCGTGTTCCTGGTTATAAAATGCATCAGATGTGAGTTATAGTAATAATCATTAAGTATGCGGAGTTCTGTTTATTTAGTTATTAATTCAATAAATCGTACAATATGATTTTACAATTACATTTGGACACATAAAAGGGAACATTAAATTTATATTCATAACTATTTACATAACTTACGGAGTAGTGGGTGGAGTCGGAGTCTCTTTGGCGAGGTGAATAAATGTGAGCCAGTTGAGATGCACGGCTGCCTGTGGAACTCCACCACTATCGTATGCATAGAGTTAGAGGAGAATTTAGGTATTTACTATGTGTTTTTAGCAATTTTGTTATGTAATAGCAAATATATCTGTTATTGTACGGTGCAACCGTACATTCTATTAAGTCAGCATTTTTACGCGACACGCGCGGCGGTTGGTTTAATAATTATTTCAGTTCATGTTCGGTCGGGTTGCTAGCACGCCGCATATGCTCTCTACCAATCAAGTGGCAGTTTTCCATCTCTCATAAAGTACATGTTTAGTAGTTTATGTAGTACTCGTTACCTATCAATTGGTCATATTCATTCATCCCATTAAACTCATTTAATTTAGATATCCTTTTCGGACAATATATTCAATTCTTACTAACTACAGTATTTTAATTCTATCCAAACATTTAAAAGAGTGTACGGTCTTACAGAGACCATACAGTTATATTATTAAATAGTGGTAGTCGGTTCGATATTAGATAAATCATTATCATGGTTAGATTTGGTAAATATCAAAGCCACAAAGTTACTTTTTCTGAATAAATAGATAATTACACCCAAACTCAGGTCAAACATTCATGTTCATGCACACAAATGTCTGTCCTGGGTGAGAATCTAACCCACGACTAACGCGTGTTGTCTTACCAACTACGCCAACTGCAAATGCAAGCCTAGATACCGAGCTGTCAAAAATGGACGCAGATTTCGCAAACATTACGAGAAATCGTTAAGTTTACGAGAAAAATCCATAAGATACCGATAGAATTGACAGTAACGACAAATTTCTATATCGGACTGCAGCCCCTGGCCCGTCAGTCAATATCTATAAACTTCGGCAAATATAATCTATATATATACTAGTGGGCCCGACAGACGTTGTCCTGTCCAAACTCGATTACGACGCCATCTACCGGGTCCAATTATATTTTAAAACCATCCAGGGACCCACTCATATATACACAAAAAATTTCATCAAAATTGGTCCAGTCGTTTAGGAGGAGTTCAGTCACATACACACGCACACAAGAAATATATATATTAAGATATCCACTGCGGTATCTTAGTACAAACGCAGAACGAAAACAAGTACACCAACGCCTCGTAAATACCTCTAGATACATATAATAGGTCCCGTCCCTGGTTAAGGCTAAATTATTATTACAGATAGTTAAGAACCTTCAGTTCACCGGACACAAATGGAAATCAACCTCTTAAGCTCCCTGGATGTTGCGGTGAAGCACCCCCTCCCGCGGCCCCTCAGTTGACACACCTCATAGCCTGTGTAACCACAGCTTAGCAAAGCCTTGTCACATTGTGTTGAAGGCACCATAGAGCAGTGCATAATTATATCTTTGAAATCTAATACGAGAAATTATGAAAAAAAAGTTATCGAAACATTATTCACTGTTTTTTATTCGAATGGACAACATAATGTACGAATAATTATGATAATGTGTACGTAATTCCCTTATTCAAGAGATTTAATTTATCGCTGATGAAGAACTCATAATAAGAGATCTGATAAAAACAAAGCGTTCGCTTTTTCCTGCCATAACACTTCAAGATATAGTCGATCAAAGCTTCGCTGAAAGTCGCAAGGTCGTCAAGTAGAATATAAAAGCTGTGGCATTAAATAAGCTGTGTGGGCACTGGGCAGGCGGGCAGGTGGGCGCTCGGCAGGAAATGAAATTCCTACGTTCCTGGTGATCCCTGCCGCTTGTCATGTCCAACATCCTGTCCCCAGCAGTGCAGAGCTACTTACTGACAACTACACTATGTGTTATCTTTCATATGTGTTTTGTATATAGGTACTTCCCGTTGTTTTGTATGTTTCATGTTAGATTTTCATGGGACTGAAACTATGTTTTTGGTAGTTATATGAATAAAGAAGTTACCTTGAAGGTAGGTGATTTAAAAAAGATAGTTGTAGAAAATAAGGGTATGCATCTATTACATATAATAAACCTATAAAACCAGCTGTCTGCACATTTTTTTAAACCAAAAATAGAGTGTAGGTTATGAAGGTAGAGTACCTAACAGAATGCAAAGAGATTTTTTGTCTTGTCTGTCTGTCTATTTGAACACGTTAATCTTGGAAACCACTAAACGGATTTTCATGGAATTTTAACAAGTTAATGCGGCTTAGCTTGGCGATTCGAATAGGCTTAATGTTTTTGTGTGAGAGGAAGAAAAGCTAATCTGTTATAAATACATAATAATATGGCATCATTCTTTATTTTTCTTCGAAACAAAATATATATACCGGAGTAGGGATATATGTTTTTTGTTTCATTTAATTACAGATGTAAGATCTTCGGAAGTCACCCTTCAACTGAGAAGAACCGACAGGAAACTTAGCAAGATTACATTGTTTATACATATTTATTTATATGTTGCCTTTTTTTTCTTTCAAATGTTTTTAAAACAATATAATAAGCATAAACACAAACACAAAAAACCGGCTAAGTGCGAGTCGGACTCGCGTACTGAGGGTTCCGTACAAACTTCGTCCATCGTTCGTCCATCACGGGAAATGCACAATTTTATTTATTTACCTTATTTGAGGTAGGTGCCAATTAAGCTAGACCTCTAAATTGTATGAGCGCCCATACAACTCAGAAGTCTTTTATAATTGGGGTAACTATGTATGTATGATTTTCAACATTTTCAACCTTTGATTTTCAACTTTATTATTTTTTAGAATTTTTCCTTTATTTGTGCTGTAAGACCTTGCTTTTTGCCATTTTTTTATTTATTTTTATATTTGAGTTGATTGAATGAAAGGTAAATTGCGGTTTACGATTTATGACGTATTAAAAAAAAACTACTTACTAGATCTCGTTCAAACCAATTTTCGGTGGAAGTTTGCACGGTAGTGCACGGTAATACATCATATATTTTTTTTAATTTTATCATTCTCTTATTTTAGAAGTTACAGGAGGAGGGACACACATTTTACCACTTTGGAAGTGTCTCTCGCACAAACTATTCAGTTTAGAAATAAATGATAACCTCAATATCATTTTTGAAGACCTAACCATAGATACCCCACAATAATGGGTTTGATGAAAAAAAAAATTTGAGTTTCAGTTCTAAGTATGGGAAACCCCCAACATTTATTGTTTTTTTCTATTTTTGTGTGAAAATCTTAATGCAGTTCACAGAATACATCTACTTACCAAGTTTCAACAGTATAGCTCTTATAGTTTCGGAAAAAAGTGGCTGTGACATACGGACGGACAGACACACAGACATGACGAATCTATAAGGGTTCCGTTTTTTGCGATTTGGCTACGGAACCCTAAAAAAACAACAAGAAAAGCTGAAACGCACCTTCAGTAGTTTCGGCCAGTAGTTTTAATGATTCAGCCAGCCACCTGATTTGGATTTCCATATAAATAATTGTACGAGCTTCCGCCCCACGGTTTCACCTACGATGCCGAGGGATCTTATGTTTTCCCGGGATAAAAAGTAGCCTATAACCTTTCTCGATAAATGGGCTATCCAACACTAAAATATTTTTTCAACTCGAACCAGTAGTTCCTAAGATTAGCGCGTTTAACCAAACAAACTCTTCAGCTTTATAATATTAGTATAGATTAGTATAGATATAATAGTAGGTAGTAGATAGTACATACGTACATATAAGTTTAATGAAGAAAACGTCTTTGATTAAGTTAGAGGGAAATCGCGGACCGGGCTAAAAAAAGTAAATAGCATAGTATAGATATAATCAAATAGGACTATATTATAATTTAATAAAAAGTGTGTGTGTGTGCAAGTCACACATGGTAGAAGTGAAACTTCTGAAAAGTCCCTGATTAAAATTCTGACGGAAGTAACGCTTACTAAAAATGCCATGGCAACCAATGTTTTTCGCTAGCTAACTTCATACCTTTATATTTTAAGATGTCAGACATTAATTCAAAACTAAGAAGATAAATAAGATAAATGGCTAGGCTGTATGAGCTAGAACCCTTTGCCTTCCAAAATACGGGAAAACATAATAAAAGCAACATGGCGCGTAACCGAAAAACGTGACGATTTGCTACAAAAATTTATCCCATACGTCGATAAAGAAGTATCACTTCAAAAAAAAAAATACGTGTGGCACTCGGGGACTGCCGCGGTAAAGCTATTGCATAGCATTTTTTAACAATTTATGTAATTATAATTATTTATTTATTTTTTATTTAGGCAGTTTTTTTTTGTTTGATATTAATTCAAGTTTTTTCTTTGATATTAATAGATACCTATATACTTTCTCACAAACAGCATGTATGTTAGGTTTTTTCGTTATGGAATTTTTTCGTTACGAAATTTCTTGATTCGGTCGCCGCGCTCAAAGCCCGAAGCCCGCGATAAAAGCTATACAATAGCTTAAAAACGACTCAAAAGCTTGAACAAACAAGTAATTCACACACACAATAGCCCTCTATTTCCTATATTAATGTTAACTCTTCGATAATATCTCTGAGGGAAAAAAAGCAATAAAGGATAAGAGATAAACCTTCCAAACAATTATCGAAAGGCAGCTTGTATGATTTCCATTAAAAATAAGGTAAAAGTATGGGATTAATGGCAAAGGGGATTATCCACGAGCGAGCGGGACGCAGGGCGGAAGGGCGAGTCAAGCAAGGTCCATTACAGGCTTAGCTAACTTCCGTTGTGAAGTTCCTTGCTTTTGTTAGGGATCGGACAAACCATATTGTTTTGATTGTCCAAATATTTGCCTATGTGGTACATTTATAACTAAGGAAATATCCACTTAAGCGTTACTCGTATCTCGTCTTCATTTGTTAATTGTCTGAAAGTAAAACTTTTAAATAAACATAATAAAATATAGTCATATATACTAATAGATAATTTAATAATTACTTACGACGAAAATATTTCAATGAAATTGGCTTCACACTTGAGATGTCGTAACATCAATCAAACTATAAACTATTTAATATGTATAATTATGTTTCATCAATAATTTAAAAGCATTTAGATAACAATTATTTTTTGGTGGAAAGAAATTCTCACGAATTCTTATCAAGCCAACCAGATATATTACTAATGAATGCGTATTTTATGAATTATTCTGTATACATGTTCTGTTCGACGTTTTTCCCGAATGTGATATTACGGAGCCTCTTAAATTCAAGCAAAGGGTCGGGTCACGTTAAAATGTAGGCAAACTGCACGCGCGGGACTTTTTCGGCAGAATTCGTTTTGCCGAACGATGCCGAAGCGAGGCGAACACCTGTTCTAATAGTGTTGGGATTTATGGTCCTTCGTAGCAGGAGGGACTTTAGGGATGAAGGACGTGGGAGTCCGTCGTCTCTGACGTCAAAACGGTCTTCTCGTACATTACTTTTATTACCGTGGCACGAACTGAGTCTTGAAATTGATGAATCTACATATACTACACATAACTCAGTGAATCTGCTAAACATGCTATAATTTGACATTTTTATTTTTTTTACGATATTTACGCAAAGCATTATTCTGTGTAGGTCCTTCCCAAGGACTCATGAAAAGTGTGTCAGATAATCACGTGTATCGTATATCAGTATAATGTTATGTGTGCTGGTGAGGCTGGGTAGGGGCGGCCGCGGGGCGGCGGCGACGCTCTCAATAAACACGACCCTGTTTGTTTTGTCCAACAATATTCAAATTAATTCGCTCTGTGGCTGCCACTCGGTTATTCGTAACATAATGCACGCCGCGACCCACTATTATTCTACCGATGCGTTAAAAATGGTTATAGGTTAACGAACTCGTAAAATTGCGAATTTTCCGCTCTGCGAATTATTTGAGGAAAAGTATTTTAATATTTTTCGAATATAAACCGGCTCGAAAACAACGATCATTTAAAAATACCTACTCGAGAACAATGATTAAGTTTCGAAGAGCTTTTTAAAAATTCAAACCTCCGGATGAGATAAAAAAAAACCATTGCTAATTTGAGTTTGTATAACCTTATTGACCTTTTACTCCTTTCAACGGATTGAATCAAAAAAAGATGAGTCAAAGTTCAAGAACACAACAAAGTGTCGAAACTGACAATCTCAATATAGCCGAGACAAAAGGTAATATCGAGTAGGCACAAGAAAGGGTTACAGTGGGTTGTTTGTTTTAACGAGGCAGCAAGAATTAAAAGTAAATAGTAATAAATAGTATTGAGTTGTGTCATCGCGAACAAAGGACAGTACCGACTGTACGGGGGGCATTAGCCGCGCGGCTCGGGGCGGCGGGCGGAGCGGCGGCTCTCGAGCGTTCATTAAAGTGAAAAACGTCGATATCGACTAGATAACAACAATTACTTGAGAAATGGTGGGAGAATGGTTGCAGGTAGGGTTGCCAATAAATTCAACATAAGCATGCTAAACATACACGCTTTAGTAGGTAAGTTTGTGGTAACTTCAGTAAATTCGACCTTCATAAGTGCCCTCCTAGGGCCCAAACTGAATAAATGGCTTAGACTTTGACTTTAAGCATCTTGATTTTCAGAGAATATAGAAAATTTCGTGTAGAAACCATTACCTCAGTGTCCGTGTAACTAGATACTTCCCGTCATAAAATTTTAAATTGTATTATTTGAAGTGAATGTACCTAAATAACATCTTAAATGAGTTAATACTGTTCCTGAGTGAAGACGACACCGACCGCCCGAAGGCTGAAGGTAACAAAGTGGCAACCCTAGCGGCGGGGCGGGAGGACAAGGAAGCCTTTTGTTCTCACCGACTTTAGAAATAGTTCGATAGGGATTTTATCGCCTTCCTACTTCATCTTTTTAGCGGAAAGTCCGAGATAGAAATCTAAAGTGATTATTTGTTTCTGGAAAACTTCACTAAAGCAATTTCAAGTTTTTCCAAACCTAGTATTGGACGCCCAGTATATAGTAGGTATATTAGTTACCTGTTTCCACAGTAGGTACAAGCTCGGCTATTTTTGGGATCAGATGGCCGTGTGTGAGGAATGTCCCAGGATATTATTAGTTGTGTTTTAAATCAGATATGTCATAGTCACAACTCTGTCGTATCGTTTAAAGCAAATATTTTATTTTAACATGATTCAAACAAATTGATAAAACCAAAAATCAACTCGAGTTTCTAAATAGGAAGGGTTTATGTGTTGTTACGAGTCCAGAAGTTTTACCTCATCTAAAAATATGCGTACCGCGCTAAAAGAAGTTTACACTTCAAAAACAAATAAAACTCAGCAACAATTGAAAAAAAAAAAATTGTATTAAAACATAATTAAATGAATCTCCACTTACAAGGTAGAAGGAGGTTGGTATCACCCTCTCGTGGCGGGAGAGCCGCCGTGCTGTGCGCCGCGCGCCGCGGGCTGAGCGCCGCACGAACGTGATATTATTCATAGATCGGGATTTATGTTGTAAATATAAAATACTTTTCTCTTCTCATAATGATCATAGCCAAGTGTTTTACATACATACATCAAATAACTTTGGCGAAGCTTTTATATAGAGCATGGTGTGCGTGTCGCATAAAAAATATATAAAAGTTACCAACAATGTGTCTTATAAAATTTATAGGATAATGAAAATTTGGGGCTCTGGTCGTTTCGGTCCGCTCGTCATTCGGACCGCGGACCGAAAAACCTAAAATTTTGGTATGTCCAAATTTGAAGGGGTCGATTCGGTCCGCAAGAAACAAATGCTCTAAAGAAAGTTCAGAAATAAAAGTTTTGAATTTTAGTCCGACTGCGATAGACCTAAAAAGGGTTATGTTTTTAAATGCCTCATGAATAATATAGCTACCTACAGTAAAACCTTTTCATTTGTTTTAATATGTACAAATAAAAAAAAATAATAAAAATCTTGACACTTCGAAATCTGACACTTTGGACAGAAGAGATATATAAAAACTACCTATTTAAACTTCTGATAGTCCTACTCATTTTTGATGTATAAGTTTGTCAAAGGTCATACCGGGGAGGACGCTGAGAGGCAAGTATACGAGCATATAGCTGCTACCTCTTATTACTTACTAGAATACTAGGTGGGTTACCGATAGCTGTTCATTTTGAACGATCAAAACAATTATTACTTACTAAAAATGTTAAGCATTTCAAAGACATGCTAAGAGGCAAGACTAAATCATAGATTTAGATAGTAAATTAACATAGCAAAAATTAGGACTGTGGAAATAATAGACACTTTGTGGCTTTTTGCTAGGCGCCTCACGCCTATTGGGGCTTATGTATAGTGTCACTAAACGCGCGCTGTGGCCGACGCACATAAATATAAGCTTAATAAAGAAGTAAATTAATTGCATCCCTTAATTGCCAAACTTCATAGTTTCCATAATACCGTAAGTACGTCCAGCGCGATTGGAGCAATCGGTAAAAGCCAGTTAACTATAAATCTGAATCACACCACTCGTTCACAAATTCCATTTGGAACTTTTCCGAAAATAAAACTATTCGCTCCAAGCCGGGGCGGCACGATCATTCGTTACTTGTTTTTTGTGCCCCTCGCTCGGAGATTAAATGATAAAACTCAAGAGCAATAGTCACGGAACTCTTTTAAATCCAACATTTACATTATAACGGCTCCGGCGGGAGGTTTAATGCAAAAATATACGCTGGCGGAGTTCGCGCAAAGGGGACAAATTGATTCGCTTCCGATTCCTACTTGTCGGACGAAATGAAACAGTTACTATATCGTGTCGTGTCGTATCGAGTCGTAGAGCGCATACTTGCACCCCTACTTATGTTACGTAACTACTCATTCACATTTCGCGACCAATCGGGAAAACTTTTGGAATGGCAAAATTTTAAATCTGTAAGATTTATTAATATATATATAAACTATCCCTGATATATCCTATTCCACTATTATGATATGTAATAAGCCACAATATTGTCTAATTTAGAGTGATACAAAATTTTGTTCGTTCGACAAAGTAATGAAATGTGTTATTTAGTTGTTGAGTTTATTTATTTTTGAACAAAAATGAAACTGAAGTTTACAGCACATTTTTCATTAACCTCATAGTACTCGATCGAGTCAATTAATGTGAATGAAGTCGAGGAGGTATCGAGTCACGTCGGTACAATTTTCCGGCGCGGGCATGAGACATATATCTCATGCTAGGGTTACCATTACTAAATTTGAAAAGTCCTGAAAACCAGAATTTAGCAAATTAAATTTCAAAATATTTTAGTTACAGCATGAAATTAAAAGTAATTGCAATATTGTTATTTTTTTACCTTTTTATTTCCTAAATCTTCTAGGTCAAAAAGTTTAAACAATTGAATTTCCCTGACAAAATCCGGGCAAAAGTCCAAAAAGCAGAATGTCTGGGAAATATTGGACTGTTGGTAACCCTAGTATGCACCACTCGTTTAAAAAATCACACTCGATGAGAAACACGTGTCCATTCGAGTGCGGTGATTTCCGCGCCTTTGTCTCTAAATTGATAAAGAAGCTCCGCTTCGATACTGTGTCGCTCTCTTTCACATGCAAATGGTAATGGTGTTTTATGAATGACTTTATGAACAGCTGTGAATACTGTAATTAATACATGTGGCTACATTCCACGGAATCCTACATCGTAGGAGAACATGGGTAGGTCAGGTTAGTTCCAGATTTAATGTAATACAACTGTATTTGTTTTGTGATAATCCTCATCCTAACGTATATATAATATTATAAATGCGAATGTGAGTTTGTTTGTTTGTTACCTTTTCAAGCCGCAGATAGTCTATGGTATGGAGAAGGACATGGGCTACTTTTTTTCTCGGGAACGCGGGTGAAACAGCGGGGCGGAAGCTAGTTAATTAAATAAATGCTTTTACTGATTTTGGGTCAATTTCATAGAGATGTGAAAATTTGTTCGACATGAAGTTTTAACTTGCTAAATTTGGTGTTTGGGCGATAGAAGTGAGTTTATGTGTAAGTAATTCAATCATATGGTAATCATAAGGTATGAAATCGTGTATTATGAGTTAATAATATATTTAATAATATTGGTGGCGTTTAGTCGCCAAACAAAGAAGATCAATCTAAGTGTACTAGTGAAGTCAAATGAAACGAATTCATATACATGAATACTTACTTATACTTTTCAGTTTGTCTCAAAACGTTCGTGACAATTTTAGTAGAACAGCCACCATTTTACTAAAACCTTACTGACTTGAATGGACTTTCCTTGACAATGTAAAATTTATAAAATGTGACTAGAATTTTATATAAGAACTTGACATAAGTAAAATACACAAACCGTTTGATGCCATATTATAAAAAAAAAAACTAGGATATGAAATTATGAAAAACTGCCGTCTTAATGTCGAGTAAGCGTGAAATTTTAATACTAGAATATAAATAAATATATAACTGTTGTTAACAGCTTGCTTGTCGCATCACTAAAAGTTAGGGCGGCCATCAACAACAAAAAAGTCAATATTTGATCACGCGCAGCGCTGCACTGGTACACTCGCACACATAGGTTTGTGAGGTTGTATAATGACCTTTCTGGATCTGTTAAATATGATATTTTTAACGACAAGTTTCATCATTTTAGAAGGCTTATATATGATCATTTTCATACAAACATTCATGGAAGGTAATGGTGGTGCTTGCTTATCCTTTGTTATGTTTTTAGTTGGTTAAATCTATATTATTTGTCAATTTCCACTTTTTATTGTTACCCAACTCGTAATTTTGATTTTATTTAATTTCATTAGAATTGTTGTTAAATTTGAGCTGTTTATGATTTATGTTACGATTCTATTTTAATTTTTGTTTAATTTGAGTAATTTTCTTTTTTTTGTTTGCTTAAAAAACAAATTCGTAGTTAAGTATCTCTTTTATTAATTTAACTATGTCAGTAATTATTTGTGTATGTTGTGGTTGCCTGTAATTGGATGAGCACCAAGCAAAAAAGATGTGTAAAGTTAGTCATAAGTATAATATGTGTGTATCATCTGTTGGCAATCCTTAAATAAAATAAAAAAAATACCACATACATATTTGTTGCCAGCGCGTGTCGTGTAGGTACAGCGAGATGCAGCATCGTTTGTCATCCCTACTGTCTCGATATCGAACGCGCGGTATGATAAATAGACCTTCCCCGACTACTCACGACCACCACCGAGCAATCTTCAGAGAGATGCTCTAACGCTGCACTCCCCGAACTTTATTACCCACGGAACTCTCTTATCTTTTGAACGTTTGTCCACTATAAGATCTTCATTGTAAAAAAAAGTCCTATCTAGCTAGGATCCGCTCGCATACATCTTATAAGTATCTTTGATAAAATTATTCCCGAACGCACCATCTGGTATTTATAGATCTGCAACTTACGATAAACGTTAGAAAATTGGAATTCGCTTCGACGGAATACCGAGTAAGTTTTTCTTTGTACATGCCTGATCTCGATATTTGAGGTCGTGTCTTAACTTTTTTACGCTAAGTGAGTCTGTCAAAAGTTTGAGGTCTCTCTTTATACTTGACCACTAGGTTAAAAACCTTTGCCTTTTATTTACACCACCACCTTCGCAACACTAGTTACTTACTTATTTTTTATATAAACATCGGATGGTCCAATAAAAAAATGTCTACATGTTCGTACATATGTATATAGGAATGGAATGGGCACTGTCCAGAATAGTCCAGATGGTGATACGACGTCGTTACGGTAGTGAGGAAACAATGGACGAGATTGGCACGGGAAGGAACATGCGGTGTCACTGTAATGGCATGAACAGAATTTAGTGTTCACATTTACGTATCTACGAATAAAACTAACAAAATAAATGATAAAACAAAATAATATAAATTGTATGTCCAATTGTCCGATATAATATACAGACTGACCTAAATCAACAAAGCCGTAAAATTATATAAATGTTTTATTATTTCATGGTAACATAGCTCCAATGTCAATAACACATAAAAATTAAGATAATTTACATTTTAATTTGGACCTCAAACGAAACGATTTAGCTTTTGGTTTGTGATTGCGTGCGCCTACACCAGGGGGTCTAGACAAGATGGACGTCGACAATTGTAATCGATAGATACTAGACGATCAAGTATTGGCTGTCCACCAATCAATGCACAAGACTGGCTTGCTAAGGTAATGGATTTCCAACCATGGAAAAGTAGGTATGGGAGTGACTTATATTCAGTAATGTACCTATCCACAAAAGCTGATAAAGAACAAGAGAATTGAATAATTCAGTTTTTTTGATTGCGCGGTTATTTTTCTTTTGAGTGCCTGGCTGCCTCATCATCTATTATGTAAAGGTACCCTTACCTTATGAACCCTGCCTGAGTCGTATACCTATTATTTCTAGGTATAGTATACCCCAACGTTGTTCATAAAGCTTTCCGCACTAAAGTTAAATACGTCCCGGTTCAATCGTCTCATTAAATCGTAAAGCAGTTGGTAAGTCGCGAGCTGAAACCTTGCACATACATACTCGTATCTACACATCGCATCGCTAATCGTTGCAGTTCTCCTGGATCCCCCCGACGGCGATACTTCGTTCGCCGTCGGGGGATCCAGGAGATCGATCCAGGGGATCGTTAAAGGTATTTACATTTAGTCGGATTACAATCGCATGCAATAAAATGGGAGTTAAAATAGTGAGTGAACTCGTAAACAATGTATTGCAGGTCCCAAACGTAAATCTAGTTGACTCCATAGAACGCGAACAGCTAAATTACTGCATTATTGCCACATTAGCCGCCAACAAGCACCGCAAACGTTTGCGGTATAATTCCCAACGTTCGTCGTTGGGGGCCAAGGTTCACCAACATCAATAATAGCCGGACATTTGTCGTTTTAATTATGTACCGGCGAAATTTATCCGGTTTTGTTTATTTCCCCGGAGAGGTCGGTTTCGTTCTACTGTTACTGAGCGCGCGAAAGGATTCATGTTGACTCTCGTAAATTTTTGTATCGAAATTACTTTTGGTAATACGTGACAGTTATTTTATTACCATATAAACATACTGTAGTTATTATAGTCAATAATATACAGGTAGGTACATGTGGCCGACAGTTTAAGTGTGGCATAAAGGTATAACACATCAGAAGCAATAAGAAATTGCGGAATATACCTACTCAGTATTGAACCCGATCGCCACTCTAAAAGAACGTAGGTACTCTGAGTAAAGTCTATATCCACGAGATCATTTTTATATTATCTTTTATTTATTTACCAATTTAGTTCTTATTATTGGCTGCTTTATAGGAACTGTGTTGCTCTATACAAAGAATATGAAATAACAGTAGCGTATTGTACCTTTTTTATGGATCTCTATTATTGAAAGTTGTAGAAACATTTTGTAGAATGAAGAATCTTTTTATCCAGTAGTTTTCTCTTGACTAAGCTAACAATGCACTTGTTATTACAAGCTGACGGGGACGGGGCGGCGGCGCAACGCGACCGTTCCAATCACGATCGAGTATCTCTTATTGACTATTCCTTTGACAACCATTCTATTGTATGTAGCCAGTGACTTCAAATTCAAGCTTTCATCTAATTTAATTTAATTTAAAAAACTGGCCAAGTGCGAGTCGGAATCGCGCACGAAGGGTTCCGTACCATTATCTAAGTCCCGTTTTACCCTTTGGGTATGGAACCCTAAAAAGATGCTTTGAATCTTATTCATCACATATTTCCTTATCAATTTCTTTATTTTTTTTTATTAGGTACCTATCTATTCTTTTTTTAAGCAGGCTTGCAGGCGTGGACCACCTGATGGTAAGTCACCTATGGACATTAGCAATGCCAGGAGGATTGGACCTTCTTGTTCTTCTTCATCAACCTTTGAAGTTTTCAAACATTTTCCATGATTGTCATTCCATTGTCTTTAAGAACGAATTTTGTCCAGCATGCTCCGTTGCATCATTTATCTGATGTTAATCCATGATCACCAAACAACCACACACATATATAGCCAAGTAAGATATTATAGGCTACTCTTGTACTAACACATAACAAACATCCACGCTAGGTTATGTTTGAAATTGCACTGATATCAGATAGTACGGGGCAATGTAATAAGAAATAATTCAATTCAATGCCTCATTTTCCCCTTACCCCGCAATCAAATGGAAATTATGACCAGCCTAAAAACAGTCATAAAAATCACGTAGAGTTTGTTCTTATATCTGTTTCAATCATCCGTGAAAAACTAGTGAAATATCGATATCGAGCGAGCACATAAAAATGTTGTGTTAGGATAGGATAACTTTATTATAGGCTCGTCCGTTACTGAGCTAGTCGCGTCTTAGGAGAAAGAACTGTGTTATTGGTCATGGAGCTACTACTTAGTTACTAGCTCGTGGTGTTTGTAGACAAACTTACCACATACTTAATGAAATCGCAGGAAGTTGGCGCACTAGAGATCTCAAGCAGGCTTAATTTTTGATTTAATAAATTTGAACGTTAAAACGTTATGCCGAGTGATTCGGCCAATTAACGTAGAAAGTATTTTCAACTTTATGTAAAATTTCCGCTTCCACCTCAGTAGGTATGTTTAATCCTGTCTGATTCACAAAATAAGGTGATTACATAGCTTTATTGACATGGCAACCAACATTTAATCTCACAGGTAAGGGACTTTCAAAATATCGAGCTATTTACCGCCATCATTCACAATGTTATTCGGGCCTTTAGATATTTCGCACTTCAATATTGAATACGTCCCTATTCCAGGAACTGCGAGATTGCTTCTACGAAGGCCCAAAGCGATAACGGTAATTATTTTGAATGAATGAGTTTCATTTTTACTTGGTACTTGAGGCTTAAAATTTTTCCTCGATGTATTTGACGATATTACGACTTGAACACTTAAAATATAGTCATACCTATATTCCCTTACTCTGGAGTGTTCTAGGAGACCTCACCTAACTTTCGTAGCAACATATAATTATTATGTTTAATAGCTCGTTACAAAGCTAGCTCGCCGAACCATCGTCGCATCTACTTACAAAAGTTATGTTAATATTACAGTTCCAATTTACTTGGAAACTGTGTTGAAACTGTACAAAGGGGAAATTTTTGACATAATTGCCGTCTGAGCTGAGCGGGAATTCATATAGGTTATAAGGTGCATGTATGCAGGGTACCGGGTCGAAGCGGCCTTATCGATTGCCGGCCCGCGCAGACGCTTTGCGCCCCGGACCCGCCGTCGTCTTACGTCTCCACTACAAGCTGTCTTCACATTCAATGGAGCGGACTCTGCAGAAACGAGCATTGGATACTGCATAGGAGAAATTATCGAGTTAAAGGTGTTGAGGATCCACGATGTTTCTAAAGTGATACTGTTAAATTGCAAGATTGAGAAACGGGCGATGTAAAGCAAAGTGAAATTCAATTGGGAACAAACGATCTTGCGTTAATTCTAAAATGAATTAACGCAAGATCGTTTGTCGACTTAGCAGATTTTTTAAGAATCTGCAACAGCACTTGAGGGCCAGAACCCTTCTAGATTTTCAGTGCTTACTTTCGACCACCACTCAATAAGGGAGAAATTGTCATATAAAAGAAACATAGGCATACTTATATTGTTATAAAGGGGAAACCTGAGAAAAGTGCGATCATCCAAGTAGGAGATTCAACGTTATTTTAGTTAATTCACTCCCCTCCCCATGGATACCCATGGCTTTATCTAGATATAATACGAGTGGTAGAACCGACCCAAAATCAACTGAAAGGACAACTCCGATATAAGGTCAATAATGGACACATCAGTCAAAGTACCCATGAGAGTGGGAGGTGGGAAGTGGGGGTGTTTGTTATTAATGTTTATATCCATGTTGTAAAAGATGTACGGTATATTTTTATTTTTGTATTTCATTTCCAAGGCCAAACGGAGTTACTGCATCCTAGGATTTACCAAAGTTTTGTTTACTCATTTTGGCAGTAAACTAAGGTATAGTTTGGTCACTTATTATTTTTTACCTTTAAAACCATTGCTTTTTAAAAAACCATCAGTAAAATCATCATTCATTTAATAAAACAGTAGAATTCGATGTGTATATTGAAGAAAAGTAATAAAATAGAAAGAAGGTAACTAAAGAATTACTAATCATAATAGAACATTAACCAGCGATTTTTGAATTATATTTCTGACTGTCTGTCTGTTTGTTTGTTAACGCACATCTCCAGAACTACTGAACGGATTTTTGTATAGTATTCACAGGTAGAGAGAGGAGCACAATACAGGTTTAGTTTAATTAAAATCGGAGAGCAAGTGAAGCCGCGGGCGAAAAGCTAGTATCATACAAGGGCTCATAAATCTTTCTGTGCTATGTTACATATACTTGGTATTTCAATTAAATATCGGAGGAAAGTTACACGGATAATTTATAGCCACACTATTATATATTTTTTGTAACTAATTAGCTAAATGAACAATATTTCATTGATGTGATGTCGTTCGAGCGACCAATTAGTGAACTGAATGTATATTGTACTGAATGGAGATTGAAGTGATTATGTTTGTGCCAGAGAATGCTTAATATTAACACGTTGTTTATGTACTGTACTGTACTGGAGACTGGCAACACTCGAAGATCATAGGACGTGTTTCTAAATCGCTCCGACAAAGTTGTTTTACTAAAATATATCACATATACTACTTGTTCACAAAACAGTGCGTGATAGTGTTCACATTGCTGACGACCATATGAGACATAGTGAATTAAAAATAATAGTGATTTAATGGTTTAACTAGTGATCCTAAATTCAAGACCTGATAAAACATCGACAACATACTGTTGACAGCCTACCTACCCTCTTCTACATTTATATTTATTTGACATCTGTCGATTAAAGCGCTCAACAGACAGTACAGTGTCGATTAAGCACTCACCAGACAGTACAGTGTCGATTAAAGCGCTCAACACATAGTACAGTGGCCGATTCGACGGAACGCCTTGGTCAACGTTATAAATTTGCGGGAAGTTGGCGATTCGATATTAGTCGTAAAGACATAGTGTCATACGATCCACTCCACAAGAGACAGTAGCAAAAATGGATAACCTTCAATCTTTTTTCGACCAAATGAAAATAGAAATGTCAAAACAAACCGATGACATTATGACACGAATTGATGAAAAATTAGCTCCTTTTAGACTAGAAATGCAGGAATTAAGGACAGAAAATGAGAAATTAAAGGATAAGATATACAATCTTGAAAAACATAAAAGACTCAACAACTTAATTTTATATGGAGTAAAAGAAACCGAAAAATCCACTGTCAATCTCATCGAAATCATTAAAAAGAAATTTAAAGATGATTTAAATATTACTTTGGAAGATAGGGATGTAAACACGATCTACAGAATCGGCAAAAATAACACAGAAAATGGAAAGGAAAGGCCAATCCTCCTGACATTCGTGAATCTCTGGAAGAAAAACGAGATAGTGGCAAATAAAAGGCAATTGAAAAATGTGTATGTGTCTGAAGACTACCCAAAAGAAATCCTCGACACGAGAAAGAAACTACAGCCAAAACTGGAAGAAGAAAGGAAGAAAGGCAATTATGCATTCATAAACTATGACAAGCTAGTTATCAAACAGGGGAAACCAGGAAACGAGAAACGCAAAAGGGAACCATCAACCTCGCCTAATGTAAAAGAACACCCTCGTAAACAACAACAATTGTCAGCAAAAACATATCGTCTAAATGCTTTTGACGTAATGAGGAATAGAAGTAACTCCCTGCCTTCCGCCAACTTGCCAACTGATCAGAATGCATAGGATATTGCCATCAGCCACCGGAAAAAAACTTCAAATAAACAGGAACTTAATGATAACAGAAACAAAACATTCCCCAACCCGACTTGTCCTCGTGGGGAATTAGACTGCAACCCTCCACCAAATACAGAAATAGATCGAGATATAAAACAAACCCTTAAAATTTGCACTTATAATGCAAGAACACTTGCATCAACAGAACGATTCCTCGAATTAACTAATGCTCTAAAAAATATTAATTGGGATATTCTAGGAATCGCAGAAATCCGAAAAATGGGATGTAAGATCGAAGAGTACAACGACCTTATCTTTTGTTACATCGGCGAAACCAAAGGACTACATGGAGTGGGATTTCTAATCAAGAAAATATATAAAAACAACATCACCAACTTTATAGGAATCTCTGAAAGAGTAGCACTTTTACAAGTAAAATTTGAATGCTTCTCTTTATCAATAATCCAAGCATATTCACCGACAGAGAGATCAACAGAAGAAGATATCGAAAAATTTTACAAAGACATTGAATATGCTCACACCAAGACGGAAGGAAAGGTCATAGTCATGGGAGATTTCAATGCAAAAATAGGTTGTCCAAAAATAAACTATTACCCGGTAATGGGAAAATATGGTTACGGAGTATGTAATGAAAGAGGTGAACATCTCTTAAGCTATGCTTACCAACACAAACTATCAATAATGAATTCATTCTTCAAAAAGAAAGAGAGCCGCAGATGGACATGGTTATCACCCGACCAAAAAACTAATAATGAGATAGATTTTATAATGATAAATCACCATAAACTTATAACTAATATTGAGGTACTAAGCAAATTTAAATTTTCTTCCGATCACAGATTAGTGAGAGCAACACTACTTTTAAGTCATCCAGTAAAGAGCAGAAAAACCTACACAACACCATCTAATATCCCCAAAACAGAAACAGAAATCAAAAACTACATCGAAAACCTACGAACACATACAGAAAATATAGAAACAGACCGTATTGATATCCAAACATACTACAATATCCTGGAAAGAGGCATAACAGAGAGCTTAAAATACAAAAACAGTATACATCCTCACCAACACAATATTTTCTCCAAAGGCACAATCCATCTTATAAAAAGGCGCACGGAACTACAGCACACAAAGAATAAAACCAAAGATGCGAAAGAAGAACTTAGCAGAATATACAAAGAGACTAATAGGTCAATCCGTAAAGACTACAACAACCACAGATACGAGATTATTTCAAGAAACATCAAGAATTTTAGAAGTGCCAAAAAGGCCTACAAAGAGTTAACTACACACAAGTCATGGATTCAAAAACTTGAGCATAACTCACTAGAAACAAAATCAAGAAAAGATGTGTTAAACCATGCAACAAATTTCTACAAAAACTTATACAGGAAACAAAATAACACTGAAATAGAAGCGCAAATAACTCACATGAATACGACAGACTGCATCAGACAAATTGAAAACTCCGAGGTTTACGAACATATAAAAAAGCTGAAAGCTGAGAAGAGTCCCGGACCAGATGGATTATGCAACGAGGCCCTTAAAATAGGAGCACCAATTTTAATACGACACTTTACGCAATTGTTCAATAGGATACTAGACGAAGAAAAAGTACCAAAACAATGGTGTACATCAGACATAATTCTACTCTTCAAGAAAGGAAGCTCCTTGGATATAGCGAATTATAGACCTATAAGCCTGCTGGCAAGTATATACAAACTATTCTCATCCATAATCTTAAAGAGAATATCCGACGACATTGATAAACAGCAACCAAAGGAACAAGCAGGATTTAGATCAGGTTTTAGCACAATGGACCACATACAGACATTAGAACAGGTCATAGAAAAATATAGAGAATACAATAGACCTCTGTATGTGGCCTTCATTGATTACAGCAAAGCTTTTGACAGCATCAGCCACTGTTCAATCTGGAACGCACTACAACAATCAAATGTTAACTGTAAATACATCAATATCTTGAAATATATCTATACAAATAGTACGAGCAGAGTTAAATTAGAAACTAGAGGAGACGAAATTAACATAGAACGAGGAGTTAGACAGGGAGATCCTCTTTCCCCAAAGCTGTTTATATCAGTACTTGAAAATATTTTTCAAAAACTAGACTGGAAAAACAGGGGAGTGTACATAAACGGACATTATTTAAACCATCTGAGGTTCGCTGATGATATTGTTATAATTGCTGAAACTGCCAAAGACCTAGAGGAAATGATGAGATCTCTGGACTGCGTAAGTTCCGAAATCGGACTAGAAATGAATGTAAACAAAACTAAGATATTAACCAACAATCGCGAACGCCCGATAGTGATAAAAGGTAACAATATAGAATATGTCAGCGAATACATCTACTTGGGGAAGCAAATCTCATTCAAAACGTCAAGCAACGAAGAAGAAGTAACAAGAAGAATTAACGCAACTTGGAAGAAATTCTGGGCACTAAGAAAAATCAAGAGAAATCCTAAAAGGGAACTACAGCTTGCACATGAAAAAGACTATATTTGAAACATGCCTCCTACCCTGCTTGTTGTATGGTTGCCAAACCTGGATATTTACAAATAAAATAAAACAAAAAATCAAATGCAGTCAAACAGCAATGGAAAGGAGCATGTTGAAAATTAGAAGAATACATAAAATTAAGAGCGAAAACATTCGTCAAAAAACTAAACTCACCGATGCTCTCAGACACGCACTCTTACTTAAGTGGAGATGGGTCGGACACATCTCACGATACCCAGACAGAAGATGGACCATTGAAGCCACACGATGGAAAGGACCAATGGGGAAAAGGAATGTTGGTCGACAATTAAGACGGTGGGCTGATGACATAACATACGTCGCAGGAAGCGACTGGATAAAGTCAGGCAAGGACAGGGATTTATGGAAAAGGATGGAGGAGGCCTTTACCCAAATAGGGGTCCAAATCTCATAAATAATACTAACAGTAATTATAAGTAACCTTTCCTAAATTTAAGCAATAACTTACTAACAAACATTGTAATATATAACGAAAGCGAGACTTGGATTAAATGGCTTTATTATTATTATTATTATTATTATTATGTACTGTACAAAAAGGTTTTTTTTTTCATCATATATTTTTGCTAGCTTCCGCCCCGCGGTTTCACCCGCGTTCTCGAGGGATCTTATGTTTTCCCGGGATAAAAAGTAGCCTATAGCCATCCTCGATAAACGGGCTATCCTACACTAAAATATTTTTTCAATTCGAACCAGTACCTAGTTCATGAGATTAGCGCGTTCAACCAAACAAACAAACAAGCTCTTCACTTATTTAATCAGAAAGCTTATAACCACTACTAAATATGTAAAAAATTCATACATCTCTTTTTTACTTTGTATATATAGGCTTGTGTTTGGCCACAACCTCACCATGGTAAGTGATGATGTGGCCGAAGGTGGTAAGCACACATAACCTAGAAGGAACTGGCTCTCAAGTGCAGCTGCCGGAACACACCATTAGGTGTTTGACTATAGATTTTCAACTTGAGGGTGGTAGCCAGCCAGGCGGGTACTACAAAGTAGTTGATGTTTTCCTTCAATGAAAGCTCAAGATCACTATATAATTTGATCCAACGACCATAGACGTCACACCACTGAACTATACAATACATATATGTATAAACCATAATATATTACAATGTCTGATTAAGCTATCAATCACGTAGTTCTTTAAAGTCTAACATTTCATATGTGCATACGATGGCATATTTGAATGAATAAAATATTTAATTTAATTGCACGCTAAGTATGCTTTATCACGCATTACATACGATTTAATAAATCATACTAACTTGTGTCAGGTATGTCATTGAAATGCAAAATACAACACATCAAAAATTGTTGAAATGGATTTAACGTTTCAAAGTACTTTAACTATTTTGCCTGTAACATGTTGTGGTTAATCCGACTTATTCACTTATTACATGCCATTTTATACAAACAAAAATGAAAATTTTTATTTGGATATGAAACTAATGTGAATGTTTGTATGTTAGGATGGTTGTGACTCAAGCACGGCTGAACGCATTTGCATACATCTTGGCACAGGTATCTATCTACCTGTCTATATCTATGTATATGTATCTACAGATCATATCCTGGAATTAAATATAGAATACTTTTATATACTATTTAATTTCATACGATCCCCTGGGACGCGGGTAAAACCGCGGTTAGCTTCCAGTCCAAAATGAAATAAAAATGTCGCAAATATTTTAAAAATAAATTATTTATGTAAATTCTACACCTGAAAATATAAAGTATTTCAATGCATACCGTGGGTTTACGTTCCTAAAATAATTCTTTTGATGATTTATGTAGGTATATTATATTCTATTTATTAGTCATTCTAATAACGTTGCATGCACAGATCACAAATCGCTAGAGTGGGAGTCAAGTTCAACAACTATCTCTGGGGTTCTATTCTATTTTAGATATACAAAACCTTCACAAGTTGTTGTATTTATGTCCTTTCGACTCCTACACCTCATTTGCTAAGCATAGCGCGTCTCTTTCTAACAACTTTATTTGCTCAACGCCTTTTCGTTTTCACGAACAAAATACGACGCAACTTTGGACATAAATTTGTAGACTCAACTAAATATATTTATTTTAAAAACTCGAAGACGAGACAGGTCAATGTTCATAAAAATATTTAACCTCTTCACGAGACACGCACGACGTGTATTTGATGAAAATGTAATTCATGGAATAGATATTTAAAATATTGGCTTAAGTAGGCTATATGGGTATGGTATGTGGGTTTGATAATTCATAAAAGATTTATGAAATTTTATTCCTAATATTAATAGTAAGCTACAATTAGGAATTTGATATATATAGCGCTTTTCTGATTACTTTTTGACGTTGTGATAACTAATAATGCAAACAGTGCTTCATTGCTAATGGAAGCATTTTTGGTATCGTAATATTTTTATCAATTTAGACGTTGTTTCAATTTGTAACTGATTGCAACATAGTTACGTAATCCACGTACCGGACCCAGTAGGGCAGTGCCGTATATTATAACGTCGTGATTGTTTATTCTGTGATTATAATTTTGTAACATACCATTTACTGGAGCAAGGCAGAAAAATTGTTTACCTGAAACAAAATAAAATTTGAGTGAGTTAAAAAACATAGGTATAAATGCTAAACCTACCAACTTAGTTTCAAAATACACGTACTTAGAATGCAGTTTATTCAACATTTTCCGTAGTTTAAAGTTATTAGAGTTGTGACAGTATGTACAAAGTTTTTGCTTCTTTGAAACTTCAAGTTTCAAACGTGTTCAAGTTTTCAATGAAAATATTTTCAAATTTAATTCTCCTAGTAATTCTAGGCACAGTTTATTTGATTATTTTCGATTCCTATTCCACCTTTATTTCATTCGATCCACTTAAATAAAAGAGGCTAGGATTAGCCTACATTTAGAAGTGCTATCAGCCGTCGCTTCCCCCTCACCAATAAATCGCACCACATTTGTCGGCTTGTTTTCAAACGACCATTTAGATTAATTTTCGCGCATTAAGATTACCTTCCATTGCTCGCTGGTGACGTAAACGTGTTCTATGTACCATTAGCGGGAACGCAACGGGCATCGTTTTGTTTCCAGAGTGATATCGACTGAATATCTTTCCGCGCCATAAAACTTGGTGACGTTACCGTTCTACAAAATATATTAAATATATGTGTACTAACTTTCCACCCCGCGGATTCACTCGCGAGGTGGAAAGTTAATTTATCCTCTTAGAGGTTGGATTTCGGAAAATCGTTACTTTGTGTGAGAGATCACTCAGTCAGTCAGAACAAGTATTTTACCTATATGTAAAAATATATTATACGACAATCGTAAGGTTTAACATAATAAATATCATTGCAGCTAATGCAATACGTTAAATATACAAAGAAAAGTGCTCTAATATACCATAGGTAATATCGTTATATCTCAAGTGGTTATCACAAGATATATAGGTAACAAAGTTTGCATAGGCACAACTCATCCTACGAGAAATAGAATTTAGTACAGTTATTCCGAGCGGGCTTCCTGCAGTGTCGGTCAGCTCAGTGCTTAGTACAAGTGTTCGTCTGGCTGTGTGGGGTGTGAATAGAGACGTCGCTCACACGTCCAAGCGACTGTGGGGTGCCGTGGGGTGCCGCAATCTGCGGCCAGCGCAACGTTGGTCCACTTGTCGTCCGAATTTCGTATTACATTTAAAGTGGTATTTAGTAACCAATGCTGTTGCGCTCCACAGTGAATTGCTAGTTGATTGTATATTGCAATTAGGTAGGTAGCTGTTTCTGTTTCAGGAGCGTGGGCAATTATGCCTCAGGCATTACGAAATAGCACTACATAATTGGTTTAATATCTGCACTAGGTATTTTTTCATGCCTAACACCCACATTTTATAAGTTACTAGCTGTTCCCCGCGGTTTCACCCACATTCCCGTACAAAAAAGGAAATAATCGGTTTAAAAACTCTTAAGTTAATCAACACATTTCGAAAAAATAAATAAGAACGTTAAGATCTGATAAGTAGTTTCGGAGTTCATCGCGGACCAACATATTGACACGAGAATTTTATATTTATACTTCTGAAGAGTTTGTTTGTTTGGTTGAACGCACTAACCTCAGGAACTACTGGTTCGAATTGAAAAATTCTTTTAGTGTTGGATAGTCCATTTATCGAGGAAGGCTATAGGCTACTTTTTGTCCCGGGAAAACATAAGATCCCTCGGGAACGCGGGTGAAACCGCGAGGTGGAATCTAGTACACTTCATTCTATTAACTTGTATACATAAAAACTAAATTCGTTCATATTAATACACTTAAAAATAAACATTTAATCCCAAGGGCATGAATTAAATCATCAATCATTTAAATAATTGTATGCGTTAAGTTCACTGGCAGTTATTACGAAGGGTTAATATCATGGCGTCATTTGTCAAGCAATAAAAGTTTATTTCATTATCGAAAGGGGTTTAGTAATTTATTCAGTCGTTACAAATTGCAATTTCGTGAGCAGCTTTATGCGAACAACTCTTTGGAAGTTCAAAACAACTTATTGGTTTCGTGTAAAGTTATGTTTGGGGGCGCGTTCGTACCGTATTAGCTACTTGCGCGAGTAGTTAACTATTTAGTTTAGTAATGCATCATTAATTAAATATTATGTTTTATGAAATAAAGTAAGTATTTTTATTACGAGATGATCATAGAAACTTTAGAAATGTATACGTAATACAAAAAAATAATACTGTAATTAAAAGCATAGATCAATATGTAATAGATGCTGCTAAGGCACAAAAGGTAAGATTATTTTAATACCTAACTCTCTCATTTAGTATTAGGTACATGTAGTTGATCAGTTATCTCGTTTCCATAGTACAAGTTCTGCTTAGTTTGGAATCAGATGGCCGTGTGTGAAGAATGTCCCAGATATTTCTTTATTTATGTTTAAATATTTTACCTTTTTTTTAAACTTGTAAAATAGTTGTGAACCACTGGACAAATGTGAATGAGGCACGGATATTGCGAAACGAAGGAAACTTGTTGTTGAAATATTACGGCCCGCGGAGGAATTCCTTCAAGGGAGCGAGTCAGGGAGCGAGTGCCAAATTAAATTCACAAATGGAGTTGCCAGTGGTGAACGACTGAGGGAACGTTTCGTTTGTTAATTTAAAACTGCCGCATTTACTCTTTCCAATTAACTTTTGGAGTTAAAAATTTACGAACCTGTTTCCACACGTTTAGAAACTCAGCTCCGTGGTTTACAATAATTCCCAAAATTCTCAAACACCTCAATAACTCTTTTGAGTTATAAAAGTTGTTCATTGATAAGAGATGATTCATGCCGCGATAAATAAGTTTTATTGTTAATTTGAAAAGTGTTTTGACCATCCTCATATTTCCAGCATAAAAAAGTGAACATTTGGCAACTGATGTTTGGTGGTAAAACATTACCACCAAACGTTATTTTATAATCTATATAAATAAAAATGAATCACCGAAATGTTTGTACGCGCATAACTTCCAAACGACTGCACCAAATTTCATAAATCTTTCTTTTATGTGTTTGTTATTGTTAGGAGAAGGTTTGTATAAAAGAAAATTTAAAAAAATAGAACAGAATTTTTTCTCGGGAACGCCGGTGAAACCGCGGGGGACAGCTAGTTTAAAATAAAAGACAAAATATAAACATAAACTCGTTTGTATTTAATACACGTGTGTATAAATCATAAATTAATTGCATTGCATGTATGAATGCTGTTCAATTTGGTATTGTAATATGAAACTGATGTGCTATAATCAAAAATTTACTCAATTTACGTAGCATTGCGTCATTTACGTCAATATATCATGCCAGTCACGGAGTCGGCCCAATCATTCGCGCAAACATTGGCCAAACCGATACCAATAGCAAGTGAGTTCAGTTTCATTGCTCATTTGTAGAATTGAGAGCTGTTTTATGACGGTGTAGGTAATGGGCGCGCACCTCTTACGCCTAATCTTTATGTTGGTATAAAACGTAACACTAAATGTGCCTCTTGAATAAATGAGAAACATTCGGATATCGGCTGACAAAGGGTGGAGTGGAGCCCGTTATTTGTAACACACTATTATGGGACATTGGGTCCGGTATCGATTAAGATGGCGAACAAGATCTTGCTAGATCCACTAACAACTGTCTGACAACTTTAGATCAATGATTTTTTTATGGCAATAAGTTAGCAGACGGTCTATCTGATGGTTCTAATCGCAAATGTGTAATGTAAATAAATCAGGCTAATTCAGCATGTAAGAGGATGCTACTGCGCAGTTATTTTTGGAAAGACGGAGAGGCTTCAAGTGATAGTCGGGGTACACCAAGGTTTGGCATTGAGCCCTTACCTAATCCAATTTTTTTTGGTAACAATACTATGTTCTGCTACTTCAACTGGTCTACCATTGTAGAGATGGTCTCTCTTAGGGTTATATCCATCAACAACAATGGCAAAATGGAGAGACATAACGCAGAGAATGAACGCCAGATGGTTGAAGTAGAAGCAACTAACTTGCTATAGATGGATGCCGATTAAAACCAAACGCAAAATGTATAAATCAAAAATAAGGTGTGTGACATTAGTAGGATGCGTGACTGAGATGAAAGTATTGAGATAGATGAGTGGTGTGATAAGGATGGAAGAGGCCATCCTATAGCAAAGATAAAAAGACAAAGGCTTACGTGCTTTGGTATGGTGTGACTGTGTTAGTGAGGAAATAAGAGAGTTCAGTGTGAACAGGTGATTGGAAGACGTAGATAGACATACAAAGCCGACCCTAAGTAAGGAAAAGGTATGGAAGATTATGTCAAAGTCAAAGCCATTTATTCAGTTTGGGCCCTAGGAGGGCACTTATGAAGGTCGAATTTACTGAAGTTACCACCGGTTCGGAAGTTAGCCTTCAACTGTGAAGAACCGGCAAGAAACTCAGAAAGGTTACATTTTTTATATATTTTTATGGTGAATCAGTTGTCTTATAAAACATGGATGTCTAACTTATCCTTAAATCATAATCTAGGTAAATACATACATAAAAACTTTCAACTTTAACAAATAACCAGCAACATTAATTAGAAAAATACTATCTTTTGTAAGAACAGACTCTGGTAAGGACCAGACAATCTTACCCTTTCAAAACCCAAGTAAAACATCAAAGGTATTCATTAAAACGCTCAACAATGTAACCGAAATAGCCGCAGAATAACAAAGACCGAGTGAAAATAGATCAAAGATTTTTTTTACAATAATAGTAAATTGGTATCGCCCAAACGACACCAACCCTTCTCGTCGCGAGTTATGTATGACCGTTGTAAAGTGGAGGGACCCTAGGCTATTCTGACCTCAGGTCTAAAAACAAGGAGACTTGTTTTTGTGCAGCTACTATTAGATTATTTTTTCAAATTATGTTATAGTGTAACAAACACCTATTAATTGAGTCCTAACCTCTAAAGAAATGACAAGAGTAATTTTTTATCAGAAAATATCAATGTCAACGAGTATTGTGTCCACATAAATAATAAAACAAATCACTCAAATTCAAATATGTTTTGGCACTTATCAATGACAATTTAGTTTGATACAAATAGGTCTCATTTTATAAATAAGGTTACACATGGAAACTAAGCTCGATTACGGAAATGGTGCCGCGATGCTGTCTCCTTGTTTTCATGATCTGAGGTACAGACCCTCAGCTATTGGGATTGGCTAAAGTGGCTATATGTTAGCGGATAGCCAGTACGGATGATTTTTATGTATCCACTCTGAAGATTTCAGTGTTATTTAATTCAGCCAAAAGTTAGTCGATATATTTGTTTAGACATATTATTAGTTTCCAAGAGCATCAACAACCAATACTTGTTGACTATGTGTCATTGGTATATGGAGATAATTGTTTGAGATAAACCATCGAATAATGAAGCAATCAAAAACATTTCATAGTTAATGTCACCGATTGATAACTTTGACTGATGAAGAGTCTATAGAAAAAAAAAAAAAATCGCGATAAATTTTGATTGCTTGCATTATTTAACAATATTGACTACAACTGATTTCGATGAAACAAAGCTTATTCGAAGCGCCGCCTATGAAAGCCCCATGGAATTTCCCCTTCATAAATATTATACCTATTTAGATTAACAGCGCACACGCAATGACACGCGCTGACAATAATTCCGCATTTTAGACCAAAAGCTATATTATAGTGCAAAAGCGGTGTGGACAAACAAACAGGCGTTTTGCTTACATAACATCAAGTATATTTGACTTCGGACAGACATAGAACTTTAAGTAAAACAAATATAAAGAAATCTTAAGAGTAGTTAAACAAAGCTCCACACGACAGAGGCGTACAATCCACACACTAGAGCGAGGCAGTAACTGTAATGTGTGTAGCCGACACCCGCAGCATATGTTAATTAAAGTCATTGATCCCTCCGCAAGGGACGGAGGATCTATCGCTTCCCTAACGATCATTAATCGCGACCGCACGCTGTTAGCTTGTGTCTTATTGAGTTTACATTGAGTCCTTCCAGCTGTTTCTGATCTGAATAACAGAAGATGTTGCAGGTAACAAAAGTTTTTAAGTTCATTGAGTAATGATGCAGACGAGAAATTGACATGTAAAATGCTATTTGAGTTTAGTAGTATATTAAAGCCTGACCAGGAAAATGAAACACTTTGCCATATAGCGGAATTTCACGGAACTAATCCGTGAAATGAGCGAATGAGGCGAATGAGCTGTCAAAATATTTTCTTCTTTCTGGTCAGGCTTTATATAGAATACGTACACAAGCTTGGCTTGGTTTAGAATCAGATAGCCATGTATCAGGAAATGTCTTGGAATATTCCATTAACTTATTTATTATGGTATTTTTCCAAATATGTCTCTCGTTGAACCCCTGTATAATAACAAAAATCTATTAGTCCTTTTTTAATCAAAAGTAATCAAAATTATCTATTTTAAAAGTTTGTGTTATTCGTTAACTGTTTATGTGACTGATAGAACAAAAGAACATCTTAACTTTATTGTAGACTTAAGATAATAATTTGCTGAGTATACTGCCTGCCACTCGGTAACATTTTATGAAAGACTTTAATTAACATATAAAATATACTTTATAGTTAGTGCTAAATATTATGAGTAAAACCTGACAAGATGTTCCACCAAAACGTGAAAATAAGGTAAGATAACAAAAAATTATCAAAATTATTCTAGTTTCGGATTCAGTAAATTAGATTACCTTGACCCAATTGTTGTAGCGTCCTGGGAAATACTAGGAAAGGTTACATAGAAGTGTGTTGAAACAAAGTGTGCGGGATATAAAACGAAAATCCTACAGTTGCAGTTTGGGAGACAAAAGAAGTACATTGCAAGACGTGGCTAGTTGGAATGTGGGACGTGGAGCGACGACGCACGCCCCATTCTGGATGCACTCCAACCAAACAATGTTAGCTGACTACTACGTTGATGAGCTGATATTCGAGACTAACTTTATCTCCAAGAAGACCTTGTTTACCAGCGCCTTAAATTGTTTAAGTTTTTTGACTAATGTACTGATATTATTGAGACAAATTAATAAAAACATACAGCTGTTATGAAACTATTTTTATACCAATAAGGTAGCAAAAGGCATACGGCCCACCTGATGGTGAGCGGTTGCCGTTGCTTAGTCCGCAAAGCCATATAAATAAATACAGTCAATAGACAGACACCATAATATAATTGGTATGCTGCAGCTCACGCAGTGTTGGTGAGGATCACTGACAAATATTTCCTTCAGCAGCTTTGCCAAGAGACCAGAAAGCGCGACTCCCAGAGGGGAGGCTCGTCAGCATCTCGCCAATTCTGCCAATATTAATTCATAAAAGAACAAACATTTTAGCGTTTAAGCCCTGAATTAATATGTAACAAAAGCAAAGCAATCAATTAAACATGACACATGAAAACAAAACTTCAGTAGAATAAATCTTGTTTTTCAGACTTGAGATTGATGTGAAAAATAACAGATATTTTGATATAAAACGTAGACGATAAAATCATTGAGAAGTTCAGCACAAGACTAAAAAAACAGATACGCTGTATATAAAAAAAAGACATCATAAAAGAATGAAACTAAAGACTACGAATGCCATAGTAGGTAAATGCATGGAACTGACTTAATTAAATTTTGTTGATGGTTCTCGTAATATATATATATATATTACTGTCTGTTCACTCATCAGGCAATGTTCTTTCGATATCAGTTTAAATATTTATTTATTTATATCTGATATCTCGTATATTTTCAGAATAATCGCCGGATTCGCTATGGAATACCTTTGATCATTCAACGCTTTTCCAATGGAGAGAGTTAGTGACCATGAATTAAATATGAGGTATGTTTACCTGCTACCAAAGTGATTACAAGCGTGATGCGCAGCTTCCCGTCACTTCCCGTCATGGAGGTTTAAGTGAAAATTCCCGATTTCTCGCTCAATGGCGATGAAGGGCGTGAAACAGTCCGGAAATAATACAACTGTGCCCGATTCAATACACCTGAATGACGCCGGGAGATATATATTTGATGCCGAATGTCGACAAAAATATTACTATTTATCGGATGCCCTGTGGTTCTCCAAGTGAGAGAAAACTCACCATTTATTACAAGATTATATTTGGAAGATAAAAATATATAAGATAGGCTATCCCCTGTGGTGTCACCTGCGTTACCGTTATCAATAAAAGGTGGTGTATATCACTCGGCTCATAAACTATCTCTATGCAAAAATCACGTCGATCCGATGCTGCGTGAAAGATGGACAAACCAACAAACACACTGTAGGAACTATTTGTAGTTGACTATGGTACATTAACAAAATGGCGGTCTGCCTGGATTACCATTTTTGACCGACAGTGAGGTATCTAGAATGAAATGAGAGCTAGAATTAGTCACATAACCTTTAAATGCATGTCATTATCAAATAAAACTACACTAACTACCGTTATCAGGGACAATTAAAAGGGTGGAAAGAAAAACAAAATAATAAAAAATCTCCAAAGAGTAATCTGCAAAAATGAACGAAAATAAGAACCACTAACACTGATAGAACAGAAGTCACGTCCCCGAATCTGACTAGCGGAAAACGGGCAGCCAAATTACAATAATAAAAACGTTTGCGAAATGGAGTGAAAAGTTTCAACTGCACCAACTTACGATTACGGTCCTATCATTGTAATATGGACTTTATGACTCAGATAAAATAAGCGAAAGTGGCGGAAACAGTTGGATATTTTACTATAAGCACACCAGTGCAAATATTTACCATTTTATTTAAATTATATACCGATTAAAACAAAAGAATATTTTGCACAAATTTTACTTTACAGAAGTCATAAGTGATAAATAAAACAACATGTTTTATATTGAAAGCTGTGGTTCTACGTCTGCACCCCGGCACGTCTGCACGCCTCAACGACTCAGCGATAAGTGAGCTCGCACCGACGCTCCGCCATACCCACGCAAACACCACATCCCTCCTTTATTAATAATTTTATTTTAATTGTACTTCCACATACGGAATTATATTTCAATAGGCCTTTGCAGGCGCCACATACAGTTTGAATCTAACACCGATTCGGAAAGTTGCTTTTGCTGAGAAGAACCGGCAAGAAACTCAACAATTACTCGTTTGAAACAATCTTAAACATATTATTTAGTATACAATGTTTGTCTTATAAAACATAAGCTACTGTTGACTGTAAATATGATAGCAAGATACAACTTACAACATTTTATATAAAATAAATAAATTGACGTTAGGTAACTCCACACACAACTGTTTAAATTGATAAATTTGACTAACTAATAAATCTATACATACAATTTATCTGCTAATTCTCATTTGATGTTATTTAGTACCTATAGTTATAGTACTTGTTAGTATTCCAACACTTCATACAATACCCAGTTGTATTCCATTATCTAGTCACTTATCTTTCCTTCATCTCTTCTTTCCTCATTTTTGTTTGTATTTTATTTAAATAACGTTTGTTGTGCTTTGAGTGGCAATTACATTTAAATCCATTCATAGATTGCGATGTAAATATGAACCTGCTTGAAAAGCTGAAACTAAGCATGAACATTAGTGTGTGTTTCCAGAAAAATCGCTTTAGCTCGTTTATGCGTCAATAAGTAAGTGCGTTGTTTTGTTTTAGAGCTCTGTGTCTCAAATAACCATTAGATTTATATTCCGGAAATTTCGTGATAATAGAAAATTTAATTATATAGGGACACGATAACAGAATCGATACATAGCTGCCACGGATACTTTTGTTTCGATGTCGGGTACTTTTATTTTTCCAATAAGATTCAGACACCTTTCGTTGCATTTGATATTTTACGTGGCATCTATATAAGTAAATGTTTTTATTTATAGTTCAATACAGTATATTATATGGTCACACATGTGTATTGGTGTTACATCTGCCCCACTACAGAATCTGCATTTCAATAATCTTTAAAAATTTATATTTTGGCACAATAATTTTTTAATTGTCGATAATATCTTAATTATCGCAAAATTGTATAAGTACGTACCAATGTGTGAAGTGTTCGATTTCGAAACGCTAATTTTACATTTTGATTTTAAAATTACATTAAACAATTAGTTTATAAATGTTTAATGGCTAACGGGACTTCATAGCCAACAAATATATATTTAGGCATATTTTATTATACATATATAGATTGATATTATACACAGATTAATAATCAGGTGCTTAAATAATTAGATAAGTATACTCAAAGTTATTAAGTTATATTATTTGATTGTTTTTAATTTCATTTAGTATATTATTTGTATAAGTATTATGTGAGAGCAGGTCGTCCTTTGAAACACTACCCAATGATAGGTTGTTCGTAAAATGTTTAGCTTTACTAAAACATAGGAACAATATTCTACTGTATTCGTAAGTGTACCACAATCATTTTTTGTTGTGTGGGCAATAATTAGTGACATCGGTTTAGTCTAATGTAACTTGATATTGTGACAATACTTACTGAGCCTTGTTGAAATGCCTTATCAATGTTCTTAGACTCAAGTTTGAATGCTATTGTCTACTCTACGATATAAAGTTATAATTTAAATAGTTTTTCCAAATGGAAATTTACCATTTTATGATATATATATTTTTGTCCTTTTCTTGTTACCTGGATGAATCGGTATTTTTTATTTTTCTTTAACGACGCTTTCTAAAAATGAAACCTAGCTAGATCGATTTATCGCCCCCAAAACCCTCTGCATACAAAATTTCATGAAAATCGTTGGAGTTGTTTCCGAGATTCAGAAATTGCTCGTTTAAAGGTATTAGATGTGCATCAAAATACTACCAACAATATGTTCGATATTTTAATACTATTGCTCTATTCTATAAGTAAGTTATTTTCTTGTATTGCTGAGTATGCTCATTTCATTTCACTTAGTTTAAGGAATATTGTTAAGTTTCCTTTTGAGTAATAAAGATTTATAAACCATTATCTAATTATATAGGTTGTTTATCATTGTCAATTCCAACACAGCAATGACAGAATCGTTAAGTCTCGTAGCATCTATAAAATTAAGGTAAAAGTTACTGACGAATTACTGGTTTTCAGAATTACTTAATCAGAAATATCACAGTTATAACTGATTTATTTCAGATTTTTATTTATTGGTTTCGAATTATTTCAAACCAATGGGAAAATAATGATTTCTAGTGTTTTATTTTTCATATTAGATCAAACATTCAATTCCAATTTATTGTTTATGACTCCATCGTGCCACCGACAACTCTGCCAGAGATCAAACATCATTTTAATGACTCGTGGTAACAAGTGTCACAACCCGACACTATTTTTGTTTTTATGTCCTTCAAGTGATCAAAAATCACTTCAATGATCTTATATTGTCGATTTGTCACGGCCACATTTTTTGCTACCCAAAGTGATCAAACATTATTTTCAAGATTTTATGTGGTCACAGACAAAAACCAAATTGAATGCTTGGTATTTTTGTGTCACCCAAAATATTTTATTTTGTTGTATTGCATAAGTATTTATTTGTTTATTATGTACCTAATAGGCACATGTCTGGCACAAAACCCAGAAACGCGGCAGGGCAATCTCCAACCCTTGATATCTATATCTATATAATTGTGTATTATACATAATATTATGCATATCTATGCATATTATGTGTGTATTGTATGTACACGCGCACTTTCACTGCACCGTGAGCGTTGTTTTACAGGAGCGATCCTCCAACGATCATAATTTGAAGTCCTGTCTCTGTGGCAGAATGGCCATAGAACAGTTATATGCACCTACCACACGTATGACAATTATACAATGTAGTTAATAATTTATCACGTTTTATGAGTGTAGGTAATATTTATGACCATCGAAAAGTCAATCATTAAATAAATTATAATTTCGACCATTGTTAGGTATCTAGTTCAATAGGAAAATAGGTAGACGTTCATTTCTGAACGCACCTTGGTCTATGGAATATTATTTGTTTGACTGAGTCCGTCGTTTAATAACTTGACTTTCCTGGAATTCTATTCCCACCCGCGTATGTCTGTTCTTGTTTAAGTATAGAAACATTAAAATGTTTTCTATAGTCAATTGTAGGTACTTCGATGTTTTATAAACATCTATCGATATTAAAGACCCATTACATGGCCTCAAAACTATTGTGTAAACTTTGCATGCTGGACCCAATATAGATAGATTATAATAATTTTTAGCTCTCGATTTAAAGCATTAATACCTACTTTGGAATGTAAAAGAATAAATGTGGGTAGGTTAAATATGTGCACCTACACTCTTTAACGGACACGGATAGGGAAACCATACACTAAATATGGCTAATATCGTCTCAAACCAATCATCACTATGTATATCTCTAACCCCGGCGGTAGCTTCAGTAAATTCGACCTTCATAAGTGCCCTCCTAGGGCCTAACTGAATAAATGGCTTTGACTTTGACTTTGACTCGCCCAAGCTATTATATATATTTGCCCTGCAGTCAGCAGACTTGACTGAGCAAGGTATCGTTTGAAATCTCACTATTTCATTTAAAATAACTGTTTACCAGTGCTCGGCCATATTCAAAAACCGATTCACACCATTCGCCAGAAGTTAGAGACCACACAATGACATCGGCATGAAGTAGGTAGGTATCTACTCAAATTACCAATAGTAATAGTAATAGCATTGAGTTTTTATAATTCAAGACTGAACGTTTGGACTGGAACATGAATCATTTCCTATTGTGGAATTGCATATACTAGTATACCCACTGTTTTATACCAGTATATGTGGAACTTGATGGGTATTTACCCATTGGAATAGTGTACAGTATGTATTTTGCCATTCTCTTTCTACTTGGCTTGGCTAATACTTACAGGCACGATTGGTTGTTGCTGTGTAGTCGGTAGATTATTGAAATTTCAAGTCTAATCGCAATAGATTGTTTTAAAGTAATCCGTGCACTAATCATATTTTTCTTCTTCCTTAACTATATTAATTTATTACCTATTACTTGCATACGAATAAAAATAGATTAAGAAATAATTCTGTTTAGATAAGTACTTAAGTCGTGCGGTATTATTCAGAATGTAAATAGTTATAATTAAATGTAATGTGGGTAAGTCGAGAATGACACAGAGAATACCTCACTTTGTTTTTGGTAGTGATAGTTCTGCGGTATTTATACAATGTGGATTTATAGTTATAATGGAATGTGCACACCAGCTACACAACAACATTTTATTGGTAAGTATTAGCAGGCACTTAACGGCTATTTGACCGAAGATATCAATTTTATTGACACCTGCTCACACTTAAAATAAGTATTTCTTATTTTACTGAACAATATATTTATTTCTACATCCCTTCTACATTCCATAACCCCGGTCATTTGCCTTTTTCTTGTTAAGTATCTGCTGTTAATATTATTCTACTAAAATGTCCTCGATCGTATATTTTATACGCTCATTTTTTTTCAAATAAATTGCACTGACTCTCTGACCTTGATTTCATCCTCGTCGCCAATGTGATGTCCACTACTAAGTGATAAATAAAACAACATGTTTTATATTGAAAGCTGTGGTTCTACGTCTGCACCCCGGCACGTCTGCACGCCTCAACGACTCAGCGATAAGTGAGCTCGCACCGACGCTCCGCCATACCCACGCAAACACCACAATTGCCAAGATCAGAATGACAAAAAAGGATTAAAAAAGAAGTTGGCTTTGAAGAAAATATTATATAACAAAAAAAAACATTTACTAAATTTACGAGACTGAAATATATAATGAATTAATATTTATCCAATGTGTGCAAAATGCACTTACTTAATTAAATAAAACGACAGAGTAATAAATGCACAAACTAAGCTAGAAACTTGAACTTCTGTTTATAACTTGGGATCAACTCATACGCGGGTAAAACCACGGAACAACACCTTGTACATTATATAGCCAGTTTTGTGACGTTTCAGCGGTTCAGCGGTTACTTGTTTTTGCACCGCGCAGCAGTGTGTTAATGGCGTAAAGGGATGCCGAATGGGCGGGCGTGGAGCCCGACAGAGGCAATTCATTCCACATTAGTAGGGCAAAGGGCTTTTTATATTAATTGCAGGCGCCATTACAAGGTCATCGACTCGATGGGGCCCTGGTAATATATGGAAATTATACAGCTTCAGTTTTTTGAAGGAATTGTCTTCCTCGGTGTTTATATACGTCGTGTTCAATCAGTAATTATAAAAATTGTTATTAGTAATGTAAACCACAAACGTATGATGGCACATTATACCTATATAAGTTAAATAAATAATTTTCCTTCAAAGAAATTATATATATTAGGTCGTATCTATTTTATGTTTATATTTTATTTTAGCAATAAGGCTACATGTGATTGGTACCATTTATAGATTCAACTTCTCAACTCGTATGAGTTCAAAAATCAATTGGATTCTATTTTGTTTCTCAACACGAATTGGTTTCCAATTTAAACATAAAACGAAAGTTTTCCATTTCAAACGCAAGTCACTCTAAAGTTATAAAACGAAAATGCCATTCTGTTTGCTTTTTTATTTATGAAAAAAACATCGTGAGACCAAATTATTTTTTATTATAATTTAGAATAAATATGAATCTGCCAGTTGTTTCATAATGTACCTATGTACATATGTTTTTATAAAGAAAACTCAATTGTCAATGAGTAAATTGAATGTAACTGAATTTGATTGCTAAACAGAAAATATTTACTTGTTATGTAAAGTCTTGCGTAATAAAATCGCTTAACAGAATTGGTATTGATTTTTAAAATTTTCATGATAAAATTGAATTGCAAATACTTGCCTACTTTCATCTCAATTATTATGAAATATATAATAACCAAATATGTTACTGAGAATTACTGAATTTAAATTTATCTTATTGGGAACATATAATTTTTTTATTAAATCAGCTTCTGTCGTATTAGCACATACGTATTTATCACTCGACAGATGTTCCTGAAAGGATATTAGTACGCTAGAGCTATTATGTGTTATTAGTACGTTATTACGTAGTTTTAGAGCAGTTTACTTCCTCATTTTGTGGCCAATCAAAGCCTGCTGACAATGTGTTCCAACTAACGACACAGAGTCGTGTGTCAAGGGGACAATATTAAAATTCTCAGTTCTATCTATGATTATAATATTACACGTGAAAAGTAACTAGGTACAACTCAAAAAAAAAAAACCTAACGGCTTTAAAAAATCAATAATGACAAATCATCAATTTGTATTAGGACTCCCAAAAAAAGCATCCAGTTCTTAAACATAAGAATCTCCCATCAAAATGATAGAGCCAAATAAAAACAAAGAAAAAGCACTAATGGCTTTCCATTACAGTTTTTCCAAGCACAGTGCTGCCCGGTGGCCGGGAGAGAAACTAATGGGTTCTCGGACTAGGCCGGCCGGACCGGTTATGGCTCTCGGCCATATGTGAGCCGGGTTCAGGCTCGGACGTAAAAAGTTACGACAGTGAACTTGTTTAGTGAACTTTAGCTGCTAATGATTATTAATAAAGCAGTCTTTGCGGATTAGGAGAGTTTTTGAATGAACTGATATATTTGTTGCAATATTTGGGCAGTCCCAATAGCTTTTTTATAATACTATTTGTTGTACTGATTATCACCTTAATTAAATTTAACTAAATGTTCAAATAGGGTATTTCACTCTCTATGAGAAAACATCTAAAAATGTACAATTTAGATAGCTTAGGCAATAAGCAGTCGGAAAATGTTAGTTTTAGTTCATATAATAACTGAATTAATTTTATAAAATTCATTTCGAAGTATTCAGTTTTTTAATCTGTTTCTAAACAAGCGAAACAGTAGCTGCCATTATAATGACGTCATACGGTGCTGTATGTAAACTAAAAAGTGTCAACTGAAGTATTATTATTATTTTTACACTAGTGTTCCTGCATTCAGAACAGCACACTAATAAAAAGGATAATAGCTCATTTTTAATTTATAAAATTTTATAAGTCCAATTGAGACCAATATCAGCATTTATTTACTTACAAGAGACCAAATAACGTCATGACCGTAGAGTTACATAGCGTCCAGCGTTTTCATCAAACTACGCGCGAAAATTGAAAATGTAAAATTTTAATGCATTTTTATGGCACTTATCGATTGAATAAAATTTTTGTGTTTTTTTTTGGAGGCTTATTAGCACCTTAGGAACGAATAGACACTTTTCAAAAATGGGTGTAATACCTATACCTATTGTGACATATTTATCGATCACCTTCATGTCATGGTCAATGTGATATTATTTACGCGACTATTTAATTAGTACTTCGGTTAAATAGCGGTTAAAAGGTGTCGACAGTAATGTAAATGGTAAACAAATCAAATCTTTATAAAATAACTAACTTACTATTAATTACTAATTAATAAACTATAATAACATACATAAATGAGGTCAAAAAGAACACAATATGGATTCAGCATTTTTTTTATTGACATTAAATTGAAAAGAAATCTAAGTCTGTACTGAACTCATTATATTTATTGCAGATTCTTACTATAGGAGAGTGGTTAGGATAACTGACGTACGATAACTGTTTACACTTTCATGCAATCCGATCGCACGGCATTTAAAACTTGAACAGTACTATTCTGGTAATCTGTTTGCGGCTGCAGCGGCTGGCAGCCGCCTAGCCGGTCCGGCGCCGGAATGCGACCGTTCAGGTATAAGTTTTAAACGGCGCGGTCGACCTGTGCGTTTTGTGTTAAACTTTTAACGAGCTCCAGTGTTGTTGGACCGAGCTTATTCCGTTTAATCATAGTTTTGTATTATATTCACAGCTAAGGGTTTAATTTGTAATTAAATTGTTAAAATTTTACTACATAGTGCAAAGTTTGTATTACATACTTTGAAATATTAGGTTTTTATGTTCTGGTATACCTAAATGCTTTCTAACTGTCTAGGTTCTTAAATACTTTTTCTACAGTGAGACTTAGCACAAATATAAGTAGCAAAGAAACCGGACTTTTAGTTCTATTGCTACTTATCTCCATGATGCAGCATAAATAGCTTACAGTTCGTTGGCCATATGAAAATAAACCTTTAGTAAATAAATAAGAAAAAACAGTTTACAATGATGAGGCACCTGCACTCACTCTGTTTACGTTCAATTTCATTGAATAAACAAATGATAACCAGTTAAGTGGCAGCGGCGGGCCGTGAACTGACACCGACCAGGCGAATTTCATAAACAACCTCATGCAAATAACGTCAGGGAGCGTCTCCCCTTAAACGAAATTGATGGGCGCGAGTAAAAAGACAAACGCCCCATCGCCGCTAAGCCGAGTGAAGTTTTATAACCGGCGTCATAAGATTGATTCTTCCTCGTCAAGTGATGTAGGATGTCGGATATTTCCGCCGTGAGACATATCGAAGTGTTTACGTGCCGGTGAAAGTCGTCGCTGTTTGTTTTTTCTCTTCCAATAATTTCCGGGACGACGGTAATGTGTTAGTATGTAATAAATGGCAAATGTGCTGGTGCCATTCTATACGCATGGAAACCAAATGAAAAACACGATTTCTGGGAATACGTTTAGTATGTGCACGTAAGTAACACGTATGTACACACGAATAAGTGTTTGTAATTTAGCATGACTGTTGACTAATAGTTCCTCGTAAGTAGACCGATTTAAAGCACATTTACAGGACCCAAATCGTACATCTATTCAGCAGTTTTGAATTAATAATAAAAGATGGGCCGGTTAGCGTGGCTGGAAAGATACCCTTCCCATCACGCTACAGGTCGTGCCTTCGATTCCCGCCCAGGACAAACATTTGTGTGCATGAACATATCTGTTTGTCCTGAGCTCTGCTTAGACCGTGTGTGAAGATGACCCAGGATATTGATATTTAAATAATTAACTTTTTCAAGTGTTGCGTGTTGCATGGTGCTCTAAAGTTCTTTTTTAGGGTTCTGTACCCAAAGGGTAAAACGGGACCCTATTACTAAGACTCCGTGTGTCACCAGGCTGTATCTCATGAACCGTGATAGTTAGACGGTTGAAATTTTCACAGATGATGTATTTCTGTTGCCACTATAACAACAAATACTAAAAAACATTATAAAATAAATATTTAATGGGGCTGCCATACAACGTGATTTTTTATGCTCGTTTTTGCTCGATATTTATAACGGCAACAGATGCCTGAAATATTCACAGAATATTTACTTTAAAAATAAATAATTAAATTAAAATAAAACGAAATTTAAGGGGCTCCCATACAACAGACATCATTTTTTTTGCCGTTTTTATAGATAATGGTACGGAACCCTTCGTGCGCGAGTCCATCTCGCACATGGCGGGTTTTATTATATATTTTTTTCTTTTAATTTTTAAAAACTTTTTATATTTATTGAGTGGAATTCACGCTCGTAACGTCATTAGTACAAATGTATTATACCTAGTTGAGCATCGGCAGCTCTCTGCAGGGTTATTGCAATTTTATACTAATATTGCCGTCGTTTATTGAAGTGAATTGAAGATGCTATTTTTTAACTAGCAGTTCAGATGAGAAGAAACGTTTCTCTGCACTCTGCAGTACATTTAGAAACTTCTTTGGCTTGTTTCTCTTTAAAATACACACAATTTGCACTTTCATGAACAAAAAAGAAGTATTTTCTTTGTTACTTTAGTTTGTTGCTGCTTCTGGTGGCGCGATGTGCAATCAATAGCAGAACGTCTTGCTTGTTTCTTTTAGGGGAAAATTTCTTATTATTTTGGAAATAAATTAGATTAAATTAGGCTGCAATTTATTAATAACTAGTTTTCCACGCGGTGTCACCCATCATAACATAAATAAAATAAATAAATATTCTGGGACATTATTCCTCACACACGGCCATCTGACCCCAAACTAAGCAGAGCTTGTACTATGGAAGCCAGATAACTGATATACTACATACACTACTTTTCTTTTGTAAATACATACATATATAGATAATTACAACCAGACACAGCACAAACAGACATGTTCATGCACACAAATGTTTGTCCTGAGTGGGAATCGAACCCACGACCTGCGGCGTGATAGATAGGGTATATTACCAACCACGCCAACCGGCCCGTCATAAATAAATGTACTTAATTGTATGTGGACTATACGTCTGAAAAATGGTCTGAATGATTTTATAATAATAATATACTACCACTTTAATAACTTACAACGATGTTAGCGCAAAAATATTTCATCACTATTGGTTGTCAGTCCACAAATGTTATGAGCGAGATAGCACGAGTCTCTTGTTATTGTATTTTAAATCTAAACGTAAAGCAACAAGCCTTGTATTTCAGGGAGTTCGAAGATTGTCGTAATGTAACGTATAAAAATGGTAGTAGGTACTGTAATGATTTATAATATTAAGTGGGGAGGGGCGTGTGGCACAAATGGTAAAATAATAGAAAAAATGGAGAAAATAGGGTATGGAATTAGGAAAATCCTTTTTTAGTACACACGACCAATACGTTACAAATGGTACATATTATATGTCTCTGCGTTGGTGATCACCTCTCATTCAGTCATTCAGGAGTACTTTAATTATATTCGTAGATGAATATAACCTTGGTTAAAACAGAAAACCTACTAAACAGCTCATACCAGCTACTATAAATACCTTACACCATTTTCTGTCGCCGTTACGTTACAAACTATTGTAAAAATCTAAGTTATTTCTTGTTAGTTTCATGTCGTACCGTCGTTGGGCCGCGGTATTTAATTGTATACTGATTTACCGTGACTCCGCGTGCTATACCTACTCGCCTACAGTTCACACAGGCCCCTTATCTCTAACATCGTTTATTCTAATTATTAGTCCTAATTTTTCCACTAACTGCTATAATATATTATTGAAATGGCTTAACGCCCGTACAATAGATATTAGCGTCAGATGTCTAAGGATATTTATTTATTTACAGGTGAGAAAATAAGTTGTTTAAAGTAAGATATACCTATATAATAACTGAAAAGAAGCGTCTTCTCTATTTAGTCGACAACAAAGAAAATATTGTTGATAACTTATTTTATTCGGAATAATATGATAACAATTTAAGTATCTGTTCTTGAACAATGTTGTAATTGAATGAATAATGGATTATTACAGTGAGACTATAATATCAGATTGTATGCTAACCAATGTTATTTCCTATCTTACCTATAGGTAATAGGTCTATCCTATCTCCTATAGTGTGAGTTTGTGTTTAATTGTTGTCCTAAACAGCGAAGTGGAAAAATTTATTGCATATTGATATTTTTACTTGAATATCTGTTGGTGGAAGAAAAATATACATATAAGTTACTTTTTATCCCAGGAACGCAGGTGAAATCATGGGATGAAAGCTAGTCACAAAATTAACTACACAACTACAGATATTTCTATTCTTCACTGAATTTATTCCATCAAATAAAGGTAGCCACAAACAGAGCGTCCACTAGTCATTCGATGACGATCCAACTACTATTCTCCGATGACTGTCGTCGATGTATTGACATGCAAAATGACTCCGCATCCGGACCGGGCGAGTGGACGGGCCGACTGACGGCAGATATATGAGATATATCGTGGGCCCTGACCGTGTGGGAAACGCCTTAGAGAATACAGATTGGATCGAGTCTGTGGTGACGTTACATTTACAATTCAGATATTTACTGGTGTTATTCATAGGGATAGGGAACTATTATTTAACTGAACCTGTTCGATAATTATGAAGAGTTTGTTGTTACAGAATATATTGTATGTACACTGATCCCTACGTTTCAAATTTCGTAGGTTCACTGCCCGTTGCAATGTTTTTTTAAAGCAAAAATACAAAGCCGAACAAAGTAAATATAATTTTTTTAATAATAAATATTTTATCTCGGCTGCGCAGGTATTTTACAAATGCCACTCGTTTGTCTACTTGTCAATACGTCGAACATTTGTCGACAATTGCACGAAATGCAATCGTATACACTTTGTTCAGTGTCTGGTGGTGACAAAAAACGTTTGTTATCAAAATGTACAAAGTCAGAATTACATTATATAGATAAAATATAAAAAATAATGCTGCAGTCCACTCTTATATATTGTTTTAACGTAATTTTCACAGAGAAATTCTAATACTCACTAAAATAAGTGTGTCACAAGCGACGCGTTCGCCTATTTCTTTAAATGCGTGACTTGGTGCAATTAATAAGGTAGATACTAGGTAGCTTACATACCTGAAACAATAAACAATTTTATATTTAGTTAGGTATGACTTTTTTCTGTAAATACTATATGATTTATTTCATTTCAGTTGCAGACCGTGCGAAATAAGAAACTTACAGAAAATATTACAAACGGCTGTAAATGAACACATAAATCTTGGTTGCTGATTCGCTCGTAGAACAAGAAAGTCTTAATAGCATTTTATTTGTTACAAATATACATCCAAAGTTAAACTACGCCACTTCTAGACATTCAGCCAAACTCAATGATAAATAGTGTCTAATATTATTTCTAAAGAACTAACAAGTACAAATTATAGCATTTATCATTTTGAAGATCATAAAGAAATTTATAAATAGCATTTTCTTTTAAAATAAAATGAACTCTAGTAAATGCATCTCAAAGACAACGAATAATTTGAACAATAATTTTATAAATGTTTAAATTATTCTATGCAGTGCAATTACAGACTTACTTAACGCTCCGAAAATGCAGATAAAGCTCGTAAAGATTTCAACACAAAACGACGAAAGATCTCAGTAGTTACTAAACGTCAGTTTCAACTGTTTTAAACAAATAACTTGAAGTCTGGAGGTAGTATCGCTCGCTGGAGGATCCCAGGCTTTTTCCTTTGAAACTTTGCGACTTATTTACGTTTGGTAGCCGTTCACTGGGGGCGACCACTCCCAACAAAATTTGGAGTCCGTAAGAACTTCCATTATTGTTCGGGAAGACGGAATCACAGCGCCACTCTCCTAATTTATAATAATTTGTATGTATTTTCCGACAAAGGTTATGTTAATTTTACACTTGCAGAATACCGTTTTATTTGGGATGAAGTAACTTATCCAATTAAATCAAATTTGATTGTCTGTGACATGTAATCTAGCTTTTATTTATGTAACTGTGCCGACCGAAGGAGTTGACATATTATTTTGTAGCGTCAACGCAAATTTATAGATATTAAAAAGGAATTTATCAATTGAAGAATAGAATAGTAAGAAAATTCTTTTCACTTTACAATGCAAGCTCACGCTAACAAATTTTGTTCAACGCTATTCAACTTAATTTAAAACGATTTTATTTAAAATTCGTTAACTTTTGCTGCATGCCTTTTGTATAACGTTTTAGACAAATTGCGAAAGTTTTTGTTATTTTATTAAAATATTTATGATATTAGATTAGGATATTGTGTTTTAAATAGAGTTTTTTAATATTGAGTAGATTTTGAGACACATTGATAGCATCGCTCGCTCGCTCGCTATATTGGAGGGTGTAATTATACAAGTGAGATATGCGCCCTGCGCGAGTCTCCGTGTAATGAAGGCTCGAATTAGCTTAATAGCACAACAATTATGGGAGATCTTTTTCCCTGCTCCCGACCGCTCCTAATCTCGTTGTACACGGCTCCGCTCCACGGGAAATCTGCTCCTATTAGATTTGCTTATAATAACGTTATTTTTCAACGTTAAATACGGTTTGGAAAGAAGCTTTTTGTTATGTGGATTATTGAGGCTTGCGTTCCCCAAATTTAATAATGGGAAAAGTTAGGAAGCCGGTGACACGTCGCCTTCGCTCGTTTAGCGTTCGGAAACTGACGATGAATTCGTTAAATCATTTTAGGTGATTTATTTTCCATACCTACTTTGGACACATAAACATAATGGTAGATGTAGGTACTGTCAATAAGACAAAGTAATATCTGCATAAACAATAATGAGCAACCGTCAACCAATTATCAAAAAATAAATTCTAGCTGAATCAAACAAAACTATGCTTCAACAGTGGACATAGTACACCTAGCTTACAAATGAGAGCGCAAAAATAAAACACGCGTCGAAGATAGAACCTCTTCGATTTTGAAGTCGGTTAAAAAGGTATTACCCGAGAAATTTCTTACTTCACAGAATATACAAAATTTTTGATGGAAAATGCTGGAAAAAAGCCTAAAAACTTCACATTCTGAAGCACTTCCATCGCAGCATAGCCGGACTGAAAAATAGACAAAAAAATATAACTTTACCTACTGTAACCTGCAGCTACCGTAAATAAATATGGAAATAGGAAAAAGTACAGTTTTCACAGTTTACACAACCACTTCGTCTATCACCTCGGTTTCAGGTGGTCGTGTTTTCTAAATAATTTCATTTTTAATGCAAGCTTTCTTTGTCGATTTTATTTTCCATGCCTTTTATCTTCTGTCCTAGCAATCCATATTATTATTAGACCTGGAGGGGAATTATAATAGAAGTCGGAAGTTTACGTATTATCAAAATTTAATGGGGTTGACTTCAGTCCTTTCAATATCATCCAATTTAGAGATCTTAACTTATGACTAAATATTATTATTTTTTCTATGCATATCGAGAAAGGTCTAAAAGGTATGTACATTGTAGAGTCATCTTTAATAACACGGCTGCTCTGCGCCGACACAGTCCTCCCGACCGATTATACTGCTATTAGCTGGACAGAGAGCCTGTTTGTTTATCGTTAGAACCACGTGCACGTGGAATTAGCATTTTGAGCAATTAAGCGTTTGTTTACCTGCCTTTTTAGGGTTCCGTACCTCAAAAGGAAAAAAAATAACCCTTATAGGATCACTTCGTTGTCCGTCTGTCTGTCTGTCTGTCTGCCTGTCCGTCTGTCTGTCTGTCTGTCTGTCAAGACCTTTTTCTCAGAAACGCGTAAAGATATCATGTTGAAATTAATATCTAATACTCAATTGCAATCTCTTGGAGCTGTGAAAAAATTTGACTTCTAAGTTAACGCAATCAAAAGATACGGCCGTTTATTCCGCATATTTTGAGACTCGCAAGGGAATCAAAACCTATAGGGTACCTACTTCCCGTTGACCTAGAATCATTAAATTTGGTAAGAAGCAATGTCTTATAGCACAACAAGTAAAGGAATAAATCCGAAAACCGTAAATTTGTTGTTAATTTTTGTTTTACGATTATAAACTTATTTGCAGTTGGTAACAGTTTACCAAAATATCGGTGTCAGTCGGTCGGTGTCAGTACACCGACCTATGCCTATGATGTATGGGGACAACAGTTTACCAGCGGAAAAGTTGAGTTTTTCTCGCAATCTAGTTTATCTTATCATTATCAGTCCCGTGATGGACGAACTATTTACATACCTAAAAGGATGTACGTAACCCTCGGTGCGCGAGTTCGACTCGCACTTGGCCGGCTTTTTTAGTATCTAGTTAGCTACTACGACTACAACTTTTACATTTCTAATAGATCAGCTTACCCACGTCACCTTCCGTTAATACTCTATGAGATCTCTCTGATCAACGTCCAAACAGGAGCCATGGGATCGGCCTAAATTGTTAAAGACACTCGATGGACCGTCCCTTCGATATTCCGCAAAAATCACTCGGCAATTTCCCCCGGTATCATATACATTGCTTTTTAGATTCGGCACTCTAGTATTCACAAGGCTCAAGAGGGCAGTGAATAGCGAGTTTGGATCTGCAGCCGCTGCTTACTAGATATATCGGTGTCGTCGGACGCCGCTTCGTGATGAATATTTGATCGCTCGCCCGATGCAGCGTCTCGTAGATATTTAATGTTGTAGGTACACGTCTGTATCAGGTTTTGTGTTATATTGGACCTCTTCTTTTCATTACTTTACAATCTGCAAGTCTACTTCTTATAACATTCTTTGGTAATCTTGATGTGACCATTTGCAGTGTTGGTATCGGTCCTTATTTTTTAATTTTCGTTGTTTAAGTTTCCTATTGATTTATTCGATGGCTCGATTCGGATAAAAAGTACTTCATATTTATGTATATAACAATTTAAGATACGAGTCTATAGTTGAATTGCAAATAACAAATAAGACCGTTTCAAAGGACCGTCGCGATGGCCATTCCTTCAGTGATGTACGGAATTCCATAAAGGACAATAGTAAATAGTAAATAAGACGCATCCATATTGTATGAGCTGAGACGTGGACGTGACTCGATACGTTTATTTTACGTAGTTTACGACTGCCTCTCCGACCTGACGTCATGACAGAATCTTGTTTATTTTGTAACGAGAATCAGTCCTCGGTAAAGTTATGCCTCCCAGGCGGCGCAGGGCGACAGGGCGTGACGCAGAGGAGATCCCCTTCAAACTCTGATAACCTACGACACTTCTTTTGGTTTTACTTTCTATTTTATTTTTAATAGAAGGGTTTTATAAAATTTATAAAGTAAACATCTAAAAAATGAAATTTTTCAGCGATAACATTCAAATACATTCTGTATACGGATTGTATAAAACTGACGACTTCCTTTATTTTAAAAGGTATAACCGTTCTTAAAATGGTGTCAAACATGAAGTATAGGAACGGTGCCAAGTGATAGCGAGACAATCATTTGTAAAAGTGGCGAGTTATTAACAAGACGATTAAACGAGTAGTCTTCTGTAACAAATTGCTTCTTCACTTTATTGCTTAAATCTTTTGTAATAAAAATCGGTAGAATCAATAGTATACGGAGATATATCGTACCTTTTCATTATTATTTGATAGAAGCTTGTATACATTTCCAATGTGGAATGATATAGCAGACACTTGGCATAATATCAAGTTGACCTTTGTATCGCGTCGCGAGTATCGAGGCTAACTCGAGAGCCCTTCAGGGCACGCCCTGAGAATTTAAGCGAAACACGTGCCTGTCAAGTCACTAGCTCCCAGCGATATAGTTATTAGCTTACGGAATATAATATACAATGTAAACAAGCGCTAGACTCCTGTTTATTAACTAGGAAATTGGATCTTCATTTTGTATCGCTCTGATTTGTTTGTTATTTGAAAGAGAAGCTGAGTTGTTAAATGATTCTACTTGTACAGGGTATATTTTTATAGTACTTACGCGATTCCAGAGTTGATATTTTAATAAGAATTGTTCATTTTGATGAGTACATTCACCCTATAATGTACTGCTAGTGAATTTAAAATTAACTAAGTAGTTTATTTTTTCATGTCAGTAATTTGCCAAGCAGGGAAATATGTTGCCGACCTCGAAGATCACTTTTTATGCCTTTTTTAAGAACCCCATATCGAAGCTCTGAGGGAAAACCGTAATGAGAACGACTGAATCTTTGTGTGAACGTTGGAGGTGGCCCTAGGATTTGAGGCTTATTTAGCCTCGATTAAGCTTCCTTATAATAAGTAAACATACATTTAAAGCTCAAATCTCAACCGTGTATAGAATAGGGCAAACGTCAAGACTGGTGGTCCCAACATCTCAGGAGCTACGCACATTTACATAAAGGGCCGGCTCCGGGTCTCAGACAGCGACTTATTGTACCAGCGAAGGGCTCCTTCACAAAGGCCTGCGACATATTCCGAATATCTCGGCGCCCGCACCCGCACCCACGCTGGCTTACGTTACATTTGAAAATATTTTCTAACATTTACCTACATTTTTGCGTAAGACCGTCGCGTCACGCGCTCCATTGGCTTCCTTTCGTTATTGAACCAAAATAGGAAGTTATATAAAAGCGTATCATAAGGAAATTAAATATTATTTAAGAGAACTCCTGCTTCGTCTATTCGTACACGATGTGAAATTTTGAGGAAACCATAAAAATTATGAATTCCTTCATGAATGCCTGTTATGTATGTACACTAAGTAAGTTTTTGTTTTTTCATGCATTCCATTTATCAAAATTATCAACTGCTCATAATCTAAGTTCATCATTTTTAACATTAACTTGAAACAAAACCCATTCACATAAGCAATGATTATTATTTAATTGTCGAATAAAATGAAATTTATGATGAAAATACACAATGCGTTTTAAATCGAGTATCAATTACTGGATTTGAATTTGAAGACCAGTGGTTTGTACAATTAATTAATATTGCAATCGATGTCAAAGAGGTTTAACGTCCATTTCATTAAGTAAATGTTCCCGGGATTATCGATGAAGCATTATCCGGAAATATTATTGCCTTAAATGGAATTTATCACTCTGGGGAAAGCAGCGGTAGAGTAGGTAAAGGTAAATAAGTATTATTAACAAGTGACCTGCTGCGAACAAACGGCTAACGGCATTTAGGTATGGTCAAGAAATGTTTTACTATACTTGAATTATTGTTTTTTTTTAATTTAAAATGTAATGAAAATGATGGCGAAATGAATCGTAAAGAAATATCAAACCTTTCATACTAAAGTCAAGCTTGCTCGATCAAAATGTGTAAAAATAATTTTTTTTCGCGAATTCTGAAATACATTTCAGTAGGTCCCATAGTAAAAGTTGTTCAGCAAGACAAACCTAACATAGATTCCGAAAATGTGGTATCTCAAAATATTTACCCAGTACTTATAACAATTTCTATATTATTATTTTATTGGAGGCATTTAATTGACAAGACCAGTAAAACGCAAACAGCGCCTGTCATATTTTCTTCACAAACGTCCAGCTCCCCACGATATTGTCCTCTTGCAAACACCGAGCTTCACTAAATTCATTTGGTGCATCGAAAATAGGTCACCATTTTACGAGCCAAAACTGAAATCTGCGCTATCTCTAATTCATTACGTCAAGAATCCGAATCAAATTCCATGAGAGAACTTCTTAATTGCGTTACAAAACGAATGTACTGGTTAATGATCGCTATTACCCCAAAAATTTATGATTTCACTCATAAAATTTAAGAGTAATAACTTCTTTACATAGAACTGTGAAAATATTTTTGGATACGTCAATTCAGGATTTGTTTATTGAGGTGCAAGAATGCGGTTCGTGCTCATAGCTTGCCGCAGCGTTGCATGCAATGAAAGTTGTCATCTCCACGAGCACACTCGTCTGCTATTTGTATTATTCGTGCACGGTAACGCTGTCATAGTGAGGTTGAAACTGCAGACTGCACAAAGCACGTATACGGGTTTGTCGGGATTTTCGTTTGTTGATATAATGCTGTGAATTTTAAATGAGCATTCCTGTTTGTCGATTCTTTGTAAGCTGAGATGTTTGAATATCTTAACTTTATAGAATTAAGTCATTTGAATCTAACTAATTAATGGTAATAAGACTCATTTTGTTTCAATATACTTGCTTCTGCCCTGCGGTTTCTCCCGCGTTCCCGAGGGATCTTAGGTTTTTCTGGGATAGAAAGTATTATTAGCCTATTAGCCTTCCTCGATAAATGGGCTATCCAACACTGAAATATTTTTTCAATTCGAACCAGTAGTTCCTGAGATTAGGGCATTCAACCAAACAAACACACTCTTCAGCTTTATAATACTATACAGTATAGATAGATTATACTTATATTTAAGTTATTAAAACATAATGTAATTTGACAGGGTGACTTACCTAATTGCTTTAACCGGACCACAAAGTTGTAAAGAACTACCCACTACCTCCCTACACAACTAACTACTAACTAAATTTTAAGCCACATTTATAAGGACTTTCTATAGCTAAATATTTGCAAAGGACCGAAGCGACGCCTAATAAGTATTTTTATCAGTCGCGTAGTCATCAATAGCATCTGAAAACAAAAGATTTATATGCGGCAGATATCGTTATAACATTAACAGAGTAAATAGAAACAATCCATAAAATTATTTGACAGTAGTATACGCGCACCCATATTTGGCATATGTTACCTAACCAGTAGGTACCCGCTTCACGCTTCCACGTTAGTAAATACTGTCATCAATCGCCGATAGAGGCGCTGCTGTCGCGCGACACTTGTTCACTACTTTTGTTTGACTGTTTGCGTTGGATCCGGATTATTTGGAGCCGTCCGTCCATTTGTCTTACTTCCACTTTTCTATTTATCATTTGTAGGGACCATTTCTCTTCTGTATCGATGTAAGTTGGCATTTTGTATGGGTTATTCGATAGATTTGTTTTTGGTTGCGTTGCCATGTTTTCTTGGAATATATCACAGTTTGATTTGAAATAGAGATCAATCATTTCAATAAGATGATATTTAACCAAGTTTATGCATTGAAAAATGATTTTGATAGACAAATAGTAGATATTTATTTATTTAATTCCTAAATGACTTATTTGTGATTCTTAACAAGGTTAACATCCACAGTACAATGTTTACATTATAATTTTCATTCCTTCATATATGCAAAGCTTTTTTTATTTTAATTTAACAAAGCTACTTTTTCAACATTTTGTGTGACCGCTTATAACCAAATATGGTCAAATGTAAATATTGTACGAAACGCATTTCCGGCGAGTAGCCTACACTTATGACATTCGCTTTGTACATAATACATTGCTCGCTTCTCTCAGGTCATTGTTAGAATGAGAATTGTCCGAAAAGTAACGTATATTCAAGAAAAGTGTTTTTGTAAAAGTCCGTTTAATTGAATATAACGTGGTAGGGAGGCAATCCTCGGCTGATAATTGAATACGTTAAATGTTTACACTAGGTTTGGGTATAGTTCGGGTACCTCCGAGACAGTATCTGCCGTGTACTGCGCAGTTTCGAAGGCTTACACTGTAAGAGGGTATTTAGAACTACTTAAAATCACAGTTATGGGAGTTTCACCTCAGTTTGAACTTGGAACATGGTTGTAGATAAGTTTATGTAAGGAGATTCGGAATGGCAAAGGGTGTGTGGAATATTGTGCTATAAATTGAAAATATGCCGAAGTCAAAGCGAAATAATGGTAGTAATTTCCAACATAGTTTTAGGTCAAAAGATATTGTGTTCATTGCTTTATACCACCGCAATTTTTTACTTTTGCTTTTGTTGAAACCTACAAGTACAAGACGTATCTTTCTATAGTTATGAAAATGAATATGAAAAGTAAGATATAAAATTCGATGTAAAATTTTCAATATGGAATGAATTCGTTTAGATATAATATAAACTTTATTGCATATTTTATTACTCGGACTGTCTGACTATATTAAAAACAATATTCATACTGTTTGTCATTGAATTTAATACTAGCACATTTATATTATTTGCATTTAAAAACAGAGCTTTAAAAACATTTAACTTATTTATTTTAATTCAAATTTCTTGCCATGTAATATAAATTAATTTAACTTAAGCCATATAAAGGATTATTTTAATTTTGCATATCTTACCAACTCTAGCGTATTATTTAATTATTTTTAAGAAGCATTTTGCACCGTCTCTTTTATATTAATCTGTTATTATGCTTCACTGTGACATTTTGCATATTTAGAGATAAATTAGTGACGTGCCCCACACGTGTAGAATAATAAATAGTCGTTAGCTTGAGCCCACGTCTTCGCTTGCAATTAATTAGGCCTGCAGCCTCAGTTAACTTGGCTTATATTATTATTACCCTAGTTTTTATCATCAACTGAAAGTGTTTAGTACTTATAACAGAATCTGATTAATTTCTTTCTTTGCAAGAGTCTTCTTTATACTTATTAACAATGCAAATAATTGACGAAATAGTATGAATTCTAAAAAACATCACAATCCCAAGTTGGAGCAAGTGTGAAGGACATCACGTAGAGGCCTCATCGCGGCGGGTCACCTTGGCCCCGAGAATAGTCGAACAATTCTGGGTAGTGTTGTGTCGTGGAGACTCATTCAATTCATTGAAGAACTAAAAGAAAAACCGTCATTTGTATCGCACTTAATGTAAAGCCATTAATAAAATTTCAAAAAACACAAAATTAAATAAAATAATGATCACACAATTATGTCTCGTATTCATAAAATTTAAATGTATGTTTTAAATATTTAAGTACTCCAAGTATCAAAGTTTAATGTTTCAATCTCAAACGGTTAACGAAACTCCGCGAACAAGACGCAAATGACAAAGTATGTCAACAAGCAAGTCAGTCCCCATGGGCACGTTGCGACTGTCTCAATTGCCAGCTAAATGACTTACAAGCTAATTTGTCGCTGCGTATTAAATTGTCCCATTCCATAACACTTCAGTCTCACAGGAGAATATGTTCTGCTTAACTGAGAAATAATACTAATCCCTTGTTACAGGAAGCGTATCGTGAGTGTCGGTTGGTACGATGTTGTACTAACTTTGGGTTAAACGAGATTGTGACTGCAAATCTGCCTATGTGCGAACATGCGCTTCGTTTGAGCTGTGGACATTGTATGAATATGTAAATATGCGAACAGATCCTTGTGGAGGTTGGATTGGTAGAAATTAGTTATTTATTGACTATGTCACTCATCATCATGTTCTATTCCGCCATATCTAAAGTAGAAAAGTTTATTGCAGAATTTATCGTCGGCTCTTTTCAGCGAAAGCAATCTTATTAAATTTAATGTAAAAGCCTATTGGAATAAAAAATATTTTCATTATATAAAGTCTAGTATTATGGGATTAGTTTAGTAACTATAAGGATTATTATATTTTAGATTAGTTCTGTTTATATTTCTCTATTTGAAAACACTGTTTGTGAGGGATTAATCGAAAACGTAAAATATATGATCTAATCTAGAGAAAAATCAACTAACCTGTAAAGTGAGTTGTTTTGACACAACAATAAATAAACATTACGGAAAATGAATTAGTAGATTTAAATATCATGTCAGGTAAAATTATCGAAATAATGTTACAATTCAAACAATGTGTAATTAAAACTGTGAAGATTCATCCATTCTATTTGCATAATAATGAAACAAGGGAGGGAAGCTATTAAAAACATAAAGTTATCGCTAATTAAGTTGGAAACACATTCGACTGGCGCCCACATGCCCCGCGCCCGCACACCCCTCGGCCGCTCGCCCCACACGCCCCCGCCCCGACGCCACCCCGCTGGGAGCTCCTAAACTCAAAATTGTATCAACAGTAATTTATATAACGATACACCTTGATTATTAAACCTGGATTTCGTTATTACATAAACAAATTTCGTCTCGGTACATTCTGGTACCATTTGTATATTGAATGGAAACCTGTACTTCGTTGATACAAACTATATGATCAATAATTCTACCGTAGGTGGAAAATTTATTAAACGACTACGGTAGCTTACATTGAATATAATCAACGAGTATATTCATGCTTAAAAATTAAACAGTGACAGACGGACAGATAGACAAGGCAAACAGATAGACACGAGAATGATCCTATAAGGGTCCCGTTTTTTCATCGGATGATTAAAACTCAAAAAATTTCAATGTACCTATACTTTTATACCAAATTTAAATGTACCTATACTTTAATACCTTATCATAATAGTATAAAATAAAAAATAATTTTATATTTATCGACTTTAATCAACATTAGATGTTATACAATTTATGCATTATATGATAAAAGATAAAAAAATACTGACAAGCTTTTAAAGTTAATAGTTCATCGACGCAGACTATACAAGTATAATATCATCCAAATAAACAACGACAAAGAGCCATAAAGGATATGCATATAAAACATGGCAAACGACCGAACTGTAGACGAGGTTAATGTAGAAACCCTAAAAAAGCTAGCGTTAGTTAGTGCAATAAAGTTATTATCATATACGCGAAAGCCTTCTCCAACGACAGATACAATTCAACCTGATGGTACCCGCGCACGACGTCTAGTCACGGCACATCGCATGTCACCTCACACTGAATGTATGTGAAACGCTCCGCTGAAAGATTTACATTCATGCATGGAGACACACCGAGGAATTTCATACAGTTTTATGTAACACTTGCTCACTGTAGTCTCTGAATATAGTAAGTCAACATTATTTTTAAGTTAGCGAAAGAGATTATTTCATTTCTCTATCAAGTTTTCTTTAGATTTTTACATGAAAGTAATTTGTTTACCTTTCCAAGTGACGTTTCATATTAAACTGAGATGATATTTTGCTATTTGCTACGAAATTCTCGTTGGAGATTTTCTTTTTGAAGATAGAATAGAAAATGTAATTTATATCAACATTGCAATGAGTTAATGTGAATTAGATTTTTTATTTATTTCACCGAACGTTAGTTTATTATCCTCAAGCGTATTGGTACTATTCTGAACTAATTTCATGCCCTTACTATCTTATATCTTATACCTAATACAAATTGTAACTAAATCACTCACAATGTCATGTGAAAGACGTATCCAAAATGAAATTACGAGGCGTGTTATAAAAACGTAGTCGAATGGAAGGCTTCACGTTTGCGCCGACGTTACATCAAGAGCTAGAAAACTGTCTGTGTGAAAGCGTTGTTATAGTTGGCATATTTATACGACGTGTGAGTTTACGCGCGCGTTAACCGACCGTCATACTTATGTGGCGGTTGACAATTCGCGAATATTGCTCGCTCTTAACCATATAATGTAGACGGCTCACGAATACAACAAAAGATAATACGCGGCATTGTGCCACGGCTGGATTATCAGTTTTTGTTGTTCAATGTACGTCCATACAGACATAGAAATGGCATATAAATGTTTGTTGTTATAACGGGTATTCTCGAATATTCTCGAACAAGGATAACTGCGATCAAACATAAAGTATTTTTATGTGAAATATATAGTTATTACAGTATTTACCTGATAGAAATCAATGACATGTAAATAGGCATCAATTATAAAGTATTCAATGGATTTTGATTGTATTTTAAATAGTGGTTGGACAAACTTTAGTTATTATTGTGACTGATAGGTATTCTGATATCTTCTAAGCAATCGCGAGCAATAAAGTAAACAATAGCGCAAACATTTTGTGACCTACAAAAAGGATTTTATAGAATGGAACCCTAAAAACAAAAGAATTTAAACCGAAACTCCGGCTATTGTTTGAATTCAAATCGTTTACGACACCCCGGCTTAGTGTCAAGCAGAAAAGCTTTCACAGTGTTTTGTTGCGAACAAAACTGGACATAAAATAAGGAGATTTGTCTTCATAAAAATGTCAAGGTCACATTTATTCCGGAATAGTGGCACAGTAACGCGAGAGCAGTGAGGTAACTCCGCCGTCGGTTACAAATGTACTCCGCCGCGCCGTCGTATAGACGGATGAGGGTTCGGAATGTATCCCGAAGGCTGTAATAGATTGCTTAACAACGGCGACGCGACGGTCACAGCAGCCTAGAAATATGTGTAATGGTACTGGCTAAAAGGAATATACCTGAAATATCGTGAAACTGTGCTGAAAGACGTGTAAACTGCCGAGAAAAATAAATGTAACAAAAATGGATTTGTAAGAAAATAATTGAGTCTCTCAAATATTTCACACTGAATACAAGATCAACATGGCTTTTGCACGATTTCTACATGCAATGCTAAATATCACGAAATTCTTAACTATTATTTATTTACCTCAATGTTAAATAACCTAATGATTCTAATATGCTGTTCTGATTTCTGTAATTTTCTTTATCTATTTTACATTTCTAATCTTCATTAGCATTGTATTATGTAAACCCACTGTTAATCTTTTCTAAAACTATCCCATTTTGGCAGTAAGCTTACTCTACACTGTGCCATTGCTAAAAAGGGATTTCAGTGTGATTGTTCACATTCGGACAGCGGCGCGGGCGCGGTGGCGGGTGACGTCAGCGGTGTGAGTGGCGGGAAGGGGAGGGGGCTACATTGTGCTCGTTAACTGTCACCTCGACGGCTTGCAAACGTCTTGACGAACTTTCTATCTCATTGTTTGGATGCTATTTATAACGTAATCACTCTTTTGGAACTGGCTTAGTTGTTTTTAGACAATGATTTTTAGAATATTTTGAAGAAGGTTAAATATTACTTTATGTAGAATAATATTTATATTTCTAAGTCACCGGAGTACTTTTTTATAACTTTTTTCTATTTTTCGATAGGTAGGATAGTGCGTAATTTAATAATAAGCCTAGAAAGCAACAGGCTCTAAAGTGCAACTCTTATAATATGGAACTCTTTTCAATATGAAATACTTACTCAGAACCTATTATTCTCGTAACCAACTAATAAACGTAAATTTATATTTTTTACAGAATCAAACCTGTCATCTAAAAATAATCCGTTTTCGCTTTTGTTTATTTTTCTCGTAATAAAAACCCACATGACCCCAGAAGCCAACAACCAACAGAGTAATTAAGCAAAATAATATCGTCATTTATTTGCGTCCGCCCTCGCCCGCGCTCTCACCCGCGCCCGCACCCGGGTGCGGGTGAAGTCGGGTATCTCGCATCAATCTCCGACGACAGACGACGGACGACGGCGATGCACGACAAGTGACGTGCGACAGCCAACCGACGCGAGAACATCGCGGTGACACGGCCACAAGTTAAGTGCTGAATTATACACCTATTTTATTTATAAACACTGGTTTGGCTTTAAATAAAATAGATAGATAAATATTCGGAATAAAACTTGATAAAGGAAGCTCAGGAGTACTTAAGAGTAATGAGGTAGTTGCAAGCCGTTATAATAAATGGGATTGGGACAAATCAAATAACCCAAAATATATACCCAAAATAATTACCTCATTACATCACCTACGACCGTAATAGCTACGAATGCTACGGTTGCTACGAAAGTTGTAGCTTATTAGACAAACGTCTACGAAATTAACTATGCATTTAGTTTTATTGTTAAAGTATACAGTATTTATAGTATAAATAAAACAATACAATAAGTTTTACATATATCAATCGGGATGTTAAACATTGATTAAATTCAATACCAGATACTGTAAATTCTCTTGAACGCTGTCTACTGGCCTAGTGGTTCGACCCGACACGCCCCGGGAACAATGGCCGGTGTACCTTAGTTCAGACATATTGAGCTAATTCAGGAGCGGTCTTAATGAAACGGCTAGGCTATTTGTGGGCTGTACCCATCCCCGATCATTGCCGGGTATTTAAATACGCGGACGGCTATATTTAGGGTCCCTATTCACATGGGTTAATGAGAGAGTTTGTGTGGACGCTAAATCAATCATGCAGTTGTTTTTTGAAAAGGAACGTGTAGAAGCGTTCTTTGTTTTATTTTAGAATATAAGACGATTGCAATTGTTTCAAGGATATAGAAGATCTATTCAGCATTTAGCTACTCGCACAGCTTTGGGACATCTTAAGTATTGGCGTGAATTTAAGTATTTTCGTATTACTATTGTATTATAGCTTTGACGTCTATAAGGCTCAATAAGTGGCTTTGACTTTACTCAAAAAAAACTGTTTTATAGTATATAGGTATATAAAAGAGAAACCGCTGAACCGATCGCGATGAAATTTTCAGACAATCTTCATATTAGCCCCGCGGGTAATCCTGTAAGGTTTGGTGGCGATCGGAGTACTCGGTACCGCGGGTGAAACCGCGGGGCGGAAGCTAGTTATATATATTATTTTATAGTAATATGGTAGTGGCGCGATTGTAGCGTCAGCATAATAGACGTTATTTCACAAAACCTTAATCTAAACCTCTTGAAATCGAATAAAATATGAAACTAATTGTACATGCTTTGCGCGTAAGATATAAAAGTAAAGTAAATTATATTTTTTTATTCAAGTCAGTCCTCATAAAAAAATAAAATATTTTAAATGATGTGTAGGTTGTACCTTAAAGTGAACTGCAGTGAATTACATTTTTTATTGATTTGGAGTTTAACGACCTCAATGAATCAATTATATTTCGTATGAAATTATTTATTTTCTAACGAAATAATAGATCAAATAGATAAGTATATATTTGTACCTATGTAAGTACCTACATCTTCTCTCAACATACAAAAAAATCACATCATTACCTCTCGATATCATTGAAAGTCACAAAGGTAACAGGGAACATTACAGAAATGTTATTCATTCGAAAAAATGTTTGGTGCGAGTTTTTGTCAACCGAAACAAATGACTGGCGCGCCCCACCCTCCACTATGTATGTATAGCATGGTATAGCTGTTCCCGCACTGTGTTGTCAAGGTGATTATCTTGTAAATGGATACAAGTCTGCAATACAATGTTTGGAATGGACGCCGCGTCAGATTTGGTTTTTATTAATTGCGGTAATAATGGGTGCCATCAGTTCGCGTGGACGCTCGGCATTAGGAACGTTCCTACCTGGGTGCGGACAACGAGCTACTGCGATATATTTAATTTTGGATGGATGAATACCTTAATGTAATAGGTTTCTTTACTAATAGATTCAAAATAGTATCTATGATATTTAAAAACGACTGTGTAAATTGTGTACTATAAGACCCAGTTTCCGCCAAAGCGGAGATGGGCGAAGAAATGTGGTTTTCATACTAATGATAAACCGAGCGGACGAGAGTGGGCTTCACTTCCACTCCGCCCATCTCCACCGATATCGGGCCTAAAACTTTGAACTATACTTAAAACAGAATATTTCTTTATGATTATTTAATTTGGAAAAAGAGGCTAACACTTTGTAGAACATCAAAGGCTCACGTAGTTCAAAAAAACTTTATTTACAGTATGGCCTTTTAATAATAGTTCGATATACACATATAAATATTTCGTCGTAGAATTGTAATGAAAGGCTGCCAAAGTATTATCAAATATTCATAAATAGTAAGTTTATTTACAACTTGATATTTCCGAATTTATTATTATCTATTTCAGTTTTATAGACAGCACTATCAGTTAGTTACAATGAGCATCAAACTTCATGAAAATAACCATTTCATTACCTAAATGAGTTATTATGAGAGACCACCATTGGGCAGCCACAACAATTTCACACCACAAAATCCTTAAGTAACCTCACTTATAACGTCAAGCAGTAGGCCGAGTGGCCTACATCCATATCGAGGCACTCAAGCGGCCCACATGCCCGCTGAATCGCAAGCAGGCCTCGGAGGCCATAAATCGACGGCGAGGCCTCTCAGCACTCATCGCGGCTGATCCCATTCGAGCCGACGCGACATTTATCAAACCACTAAATTAGGCTCGGGAACTGAACGGGAAAAGATAAAAATGAACTTCCTCACTCCAGTGTTGAGATATGATCGATATTTTAATTTTTAGACCGAAAAAATCATTTCAAAAGGTAAATTGAATAAAATACTTTGAGTTACAATTTTAATAAATATTTAATATCAGGTTGCTATCTAAATTACATGCCAATTAAAAATAAAATAATCAGTTTACCGACCCTAAATAAACAACATAATATTTCATATAATAAATAATCTTAAATGCGTGCTAGTTGTAATTTATACTTTGTATTTAACGAGCCTTGTTCTACCTTAATATAATGTAATAAGAATTCAGGTGGACGCACGGAGTTTTATTAAATAAAATTATGAGCATAGAATAGAATGTACATTTGCATAATAAGGCCAGGGGTTGTAGGGTCGCGACGTCGTAAAGATAAGCTCTTGGAAAAATTTGGATACGACGAGTGGAGTGGACACGTTGGATGAGAAACGACCTATAGGGCTGTCAAGATACTATTGTTCTCGGTACTAACTTTGGTTTAAACTCATAATTTTTCTTGTATACATTTGTATGTATGCTGATTTTGTATGAGCTATATGTATACTGGGAATTACTGTGTATATAATGTGTACTTTTGGGTGAACAATAAGTGTGAAACTCGCGTCATCGTTACCGCACGCTGGGTGTATAAAATGTACTTATATGAGTAGTATACTGGCTAATGGCATCTATCTCTTTCTAGTTCTATACTCTATGTATTTTTGGTTTTAAAGAAGTGTTTTGATCAAGGATTAAATTTTAAACTGGTTAGTTTTCACTTCTATCGGCAGTCCCCAAAGACTGCCCCGTAAGTTTTTTTTTTATACAACATTGTCGGCAAACAAGCATACGGCCCGCCTGATGGTAAGCGGTTACCGTAGCCTATGAACGCTTGCAACACCAGACTATCACTCGCGCGTTGCCGATTCTACCTTCTCCCTGATGAGCTCTGGCGACCTTACTCACGCGCAGGAACACAACTATAAGTTATTTGGCTGCGGTAGTCTGTAAGATGGAGGTACTTCCCCAGACGAGCTGCTCTTTGAGCGACATATCGCTTTGCTCTACCTCTCTTATACCTATATATTTTATATATATTTATTAGTTTATGTAACCTAGTGATCACAAGAAAGGCACATCTCGTTTAACTTTAACCAGTAGGATAATGGTTTATAGACAAATATCGAAACAAATATAAAGTTTAAACAAACAATAACATTGCACTCCCGTTCTAAAATCCTAAACAAACTCAAGTTGAAAAGCTTCCAACACTTTTACTGGAAACATTTCTGGAACCGGAAATTATCTGGTAAATAACATACAAGAAACCTTCGTTGGACCAATTCAAGAAACTTATGAACTGGTAAATACACTTTGATTGAAATTATTTCAATCATCAAAAATTTATATTAGTTTAATTTAGTTAGAGCATATAGTAAATAAGTGCGCAGAACGGATGGCCGATGGGGCCGAAGAGTTCTGGAGTGGAGACCCCGGACCGGCAAGCGCAGCTCCTTAGGGGAGGCCTACGTCCAGCAGTGGACGTCTTGTGGCTGAGTTGATGATGATGATAATAACTAATAGATTTGAATTTAGGTCCGTTTAGAGGCTCGCGATGGATGGAGTACAACATTTGATTTTTCTCCAACCAGCAGTGATAGTCCTTAAATTGATATCAAACTGACAAAACATTAGATAATTATGTCTACTATTAGAGTATTGATTACGTAACCCCCCCCCCCTCACCCTCCCTCCACTTCATGGGTGGTGAGAGACAACCCCATAGAACAAGTTTAAGTACATCCTGTACTTAAACTGTTAGGAATGTTTAAAACAAAAGTAGATATAAATACAAGGCAAAGAGAGAAATTAGTTGTTCCATATTTTAGGCTAGCCAAAGTTAGCAAGTCATTCCTCGGCAATTGCGTTCGTTTTTATAATAAAATACCTCACTCGGTTACCAAGATGACCGATTTTAAATTCAAATTTTACATAAAGAAAGTTTTTAAGGAAAAGGCTTATTACAAGGTAGCTCATTATGTTGAAGATAAGGATGTTTGGAAATAGTTACACTCTGCACAGCTGCACCTTGCATAATGTTTCTTTATTATATTTTTTTTTTTAGTTTTAGCGTATTCGCTATTATTTAATAAGAACTTGTTTGCGTTACATTTTATTATTTACTTTATATTGGTATTTTTCGTTTTGTTTTAATTGCATATTGTATTGTACATTTTGCTATTTTTGATAAATATAGCCGACGAACCGGTGGTAACTTCAGTAAATTCGACCTTCATAAGTGCCCTCCTAGGGCCCAAACTGAAAAAATGGCTTTGACTTTGACTTATTTTTAAAACATAGCACTCACTGTAGCTATAACCGAAGCAAATGTACCTAATAACATAATATTATTCACCGCATTAGATGTCGGCTCATTCAAACAGCAAATAGAAATAAGCTCATGAAAAGTAACATGTAAAAAGTAAACCTCGACTAAATGAATGCAGATCCTTTCAGCGCGGCGAGTACAGAGCAACTCAACTCACAACATGGCGGATACGCTGGATGGCATGCATTATGAAAAGGAAAAGGAAAATTATGCGAGCATTTCCGTGGGTGGTACTAATAAATACAGCGTGTGTCGACAGCTCCGGCCTGCCGGAGTAACCGCCGCCATATATAACCGCCCGTTACAATGTGAAGTCAAGGAAAACTGCGCGTTTTTTAAAACACGCTGTATAAATAATAGACGGGAACCCCGGGTTCTACTCATCTACGTTTCCGTGAAATTACGTAGTACAAAATTCTTTGAATTTGAAACCTGTGGAATTAAGCAAATATGTCCCACTAATCAGCATTAGTGGGACACATTTGCTAAATTGTTCAAAGGTCGCGTTGTACGTTTAATAATACTTGTTTAAATCAGGTTTATAGGTTAAAATAAAAAGACCATTTGTTATGTTGTGGGCTGTGGTAAGTAATAAAAATACAGAAAACTGACTTAATTTTCCTTTTTAACAGCGTAACACTAACACAAAACTATTTGGTGATAAATTACATTTTAAGAAATAGAACGAAAGCTTCGGGCCTATGAAATAATTGCGGGCAACAAATCAGTCGGTTGTCAAAACACATTCATACGTGCACGAGACGGTCAACCGTGCTACATTACCGAGTCGCTTTTGTAATATTATTTACATTTATTATTGTTAACTATACCGTGCAAATATGTGTTAAATAAACAAGTATTTTTATAGAGCTTAAGTTTAGATAAGGGCAACGGAACGCTTTGTAAAACGTCTAAAAAGTTGTTGGAAATTATTTCAAAGCTTTACCTTAGAATTAAATATGTATTATATTCTTAACTAAAAAGATAGTTTACAATACAAATAAAATGAGCTTTTCCTAGAAAACTAACCACGATACGCCCACTGAGATTTATTGATGTTGTTATCCTACTATCCTCCTTAATAATATAAATGTGTAATATAAATTATAATAAATGGCTGATTTGGATGAAACTTGGCATATAGATAGTTCATACTCTGGAATAGCTATAGGGTTTATCTCCGAAAACATAAGATCCCTCGGGAACGCGGGCGACACCACGGGGCAGAAGCTAGTTTTAAAATAAATATCGATTCAAAAATGAAAGTTATAACAAAGTAAAACTAGAAATTTGCAACCGAGTAGGTAACTGTATGCTTGATAGCAGAACTCTGTGCAACTGTTATACAACTTGTATATACTATGTATGTACCTGGTTGCACTTTGTGACACATTTGCTGGTAGTTATTACACCTACAGATTCGTCGTGTGTTAGCTTTATGAATTTAAATATGTTAAACTGAAGATGCCACTAAGCCCCCAATAAATATCAAGATGTTTATTTGACTATTTCATCTCAAGTTAAGAGGTTTCGTTGACCAGAATCTTAGTGGGTACTAAAAAATAACTGAAATATAATAATAAATAAATAATTATTAATATGTTTTTCGTTACCACACTCGAATTGAATATCTGTCGCTAAGCATCTATCGGTGTATTTCGAGTGTTCATAAATTGATAGCCATTTTCCTTCTAGTCATAGTTTTCTCAAGGGAGTACAGCATGAGGTTCTTCAAGAAGGACGTGAAGAGATTTTTGCAAGCTCAGCGAGTGATACCCTTGGTGTTGCAAGCTACAATAGGCTATGGTAACCGCTTACCATCAGGCGGGCTATATGCTTGTTTGTTCACGTTTACCGTAACTCGATCCAATAAATCTCAACGCCAGTAAAAAAACTAGAGATTTTGAACAACATCAAATTACAAAGTGTTGCATTTGATACAAACATCACAGTCATGTACTCGTATCTCTAGTCCCCAAAACTACAGTTTATATGCGTGTGTCCCGATGACCCGGCACGTCCCGCGGAGACCTGGGGATATACGATCGTGCAATTCTGACGAACGGCAAAGGTGACCCGCTCTGTATCGGGGAACAAATTGCGATTCCAAAGTACATTGTGCAATCGAATTTTCTAGAAAAGTCGAAGTGAGTTTAAGCTTTTTTTAACCGACTTAAAAAAAGAAAGTAGTCTTTTAATTGAAGTAAAAGGTACTACAAATATACATTTCAATAGCTGAGCCATATGGCCCACTCTATTGCATGTTTTCCAGAAACAATGCACAAACCAGAACAACAGAACATCGTCTCAGATTTTAATAATAATCAAATTCGCCCCCCAGTAGGGGTTGAAGCAAAAATTCAGCCCCATCTTCCGAGCCGCGACGCTTGTTAACGGAACCATTTCTGTAATAACATTTCAAATTCCAACTCGTGAAAACGTGAACTAAGGAAGCGCCATTTTTACTATCCACAATTATATTTTATCAACGTTGCCGTCGTAATTAGGGCTCCAGTAAGCAATTAAACTTGAAGAAATTCCCGTTACTTTATTGGTGGGAGTCGCCATTTTGTTAGCTTGTCATTTGTTACTGTAAATTGTTGTTTAAATTCCAAACGGGTATTTAGGGCGCCATTGTGTTACTTAACTAGTTATAAGTACGTCATTTTTTATTGGATGCTGCTTTGCATAGAACCTTAGAGAAATCGTTTGACTTTTTTTTTAATGAATCAAAAGTGAAGAAGTACCTAATGAAATATTTGTTTCAAAAGTGGAATCAATTAGAAACATTAAAGCCAAACCCTTTTAAGTTAGAATACATCAATTTAATCGCATTCGACGTACGATCGATTGTTAAATAGGAAATACTGGCTCTAAATCACAACACTGGAGAGGCTGTAAACATAGAAATAGGTCCACTCTCCCTGATGACGCTACTACCCGAAATTAGTTCAGTGTTCAAGGCCTATCTAGATCCGAATAGGCACACCAATATTAATCGGGAGTCAGCTTAATTAGTTACTAGACTAGTCTAGTTATATCACGTACATACGGAGCTCGATTTATCCGACCCTAGCCTGAAGGAAGATAATGAATCTCATTTATAACCTCAAATGATGGTTGTTTCAAATAACAAATTCCAAAATCCAGCTCATGATATGAAACTAGAGGACAACAAAGTTTTATATAACTCTATATTCCGTGCGGTGCGTGGTCGCGATGATTATAATTGAAATTAATTTCAAAGTGTCTCTGAAATTTGTTCCCACTAAACAATTAACCCAAATGCAAAATGTTTATAGGATAAACTCAATTTGAAACTTGCTATTATAGGAACATGTAACATGTAGTGACAGGTTGGTTAGTTACGGGATAGGCGCTTAAGACAGTCAACCGCTGGATATAAATCTTCCCGTGACCTATTTTGAAAATAAAATTTACCATTTGATTTAATTGTATTTAGTTCAGGTAAGTTTAAATAAAAAGTAATCAAATTCTGAGTTAAAGAAAATTTCAAAGAAGCGTATAGCATCCTCGGTTTCGACATCGCTCCTTTCAGAGAGAGTCTGCAGCTGCTACCTGATAATATTTTCTTTAAATAGTTTGAAAAGTATAAATTCTAGGTCCTAGAGATCACCTATGTGAACTTGGCACCCGACTTTCAAAAATCGTTTTTTTTTTGCGCATTCCTGTAGAGCTAGGTAGGTAGTTGATTGTAGTGAACGAATTTTTGATTGTAGTTGGACCAAAAAAAAATTATGGGTCACCCAAAAATAGCCAGCCCCCGGATTTACAGAAATTCAATTCTCACGGTTGATTTGTATGGCAAATCGTTAGTAGTTGTTTGTAGTGAACGAATTTTCGTTTGTAGTAATTTAGTATTTTTTTTATTTAATTTTTTATAAAATAAAAAAAAAATCAAAAATCGTTTTTTTTTTTGCGCATTCCTGAAGAGCTTGGTTAGTAGTTGTTTGTAGTGAACGAATTTTCGTTTGTAGTTATTTAGTTTTTTTTTTATTTAATTTAAAAAAAAAAAAAATATTCAAAAGTCTATTTTTTTGCGCATTCCTGAAGAGCTTGGTTAGTAGTTGTTTGTAGTGAACGAATTTTCGTTTGTAGTTATTTAGTTTTTTTTTAATTTAATTTTTTATTTTTTTAATATTCAAAAGTCTATTTTTTTTTGCGCATTCCTGAAGAGCTTGCTTAGTAGTTGTTTGTAGTGAATGAATTTTCGTTTGTAGTTATTTAGTTTTTTTTTTTATTTAATTTTTAATAAAAAAAAATTATTTAATCAAAAATCGTTTATTTTTTTGCGCATTCCTGAAGAGCTTGGTTAGTAGTTGTTTGTAGTGAACGAATTTTCGTTTGTAGTTATTTAGTTTTTTTTTTATTTAATTTTTAATAAAAAAAAATTATTTAATCAAAAATCGTTTATTTTGTTGCGCATTCCTGAAGAGCTTGGTTAGTTGTTGTTTGTAGTGAACGAATTTTCGTTTGTAGTTATTTAGTTTTTTTTTTATTTAATTTTTTATTTTTTAAATATTCAAAAGTCTATTTTTTTTTTTGCGCATTCCTGAAGAGCTTGGTTAGTAGTTGTTTGTAGTGAACGAATTTTCGTTTGTAGTTATTTAGTTTTTTTTTAATTTAATTTTTAATAAAAAAAAAATATTTAATCAAAAATCGTTTATTTTTTGCGCATTCCTGAAGAGCTTGCTTAGTAGTTGTTTGTAGTGAATGAATTTTCGTTTGTAGTTATTTAGTTTTTTTTTATTTAATTTTTAATAAAAAAAAATTATTTAATCAAAAATCGTTTATTTTTTTGCGCATTCCTGAAGAGCTTGGTTAGTAGTTGTTTGTAGTGAACGAATTTTCGTTTGTGTTATTTGGTTTTTTTTTTATTTAATTTTTAATAAAAAAAAAATATTTAATCAAAAATCGTCTATTTTTTTGCGTATTCCTGAAGAGCTTGGTTAGTAGTTGTTGGAAGTGAACGAATTTTCGTTTGTAGTTATTTAGTTTTTTTTTAATTTAATTTTTATTTTTTAAATATTCAAAAGTATTTTTTTTTGCGCATTCCTGAAGAGCTTGCTTAGTAGTTGTTTGTAGTGAACGAATTTTCGTTTGTAGTTATTTAGTTTTTTTTAAATTTAATTTTTAATAAAGAAAAACATTTAATCAAAAATCGTTTCTTTTTTTGCGCATTCCTGAAGAGCTTGGTTAGTAGTTGTTTGTTGTGAACGAATTTTCGTTTGTAGTTTTTGTAATTTTTTTTTTTTTTTTTTAAATTAAATAAAAAAAAACTAAATAACTACAAACGAAAATTCATTCACTACAAACAACTACTAACCAAGCTCTTCAGGAATGCGCAACAAAATAAACGATTTTTGATAAAATAATTTTTTTTTATTAAAAATTAAATAAAAAAAAAACTAAATAACTACAAACGAAAATTCATTCACTACAAACAACTACTAAGCAATCTCTTCAGGAATGCGCAAAAAAAAATAGACTTTTGAATTTTTAAAAAATAAAAAATTAAATAAAAAAAAAACTAAATAACTACAAACGAAAATTCGTTCACTACAAACAACTACTAACCAAGCTCTTCAGGAATGCGCAAAAAAATAAACGATTTTTGATTAAATATTTTTTTTTATTAAAAATTAAATAAAAAAAAAACTAAATAACTACAAACGAAAATTCATTCACTACAAACAACTACTAGCAAGCTCTTCAGGAATGCGCAAAAAAAATAGACTTTTGAATATTTAAAAAAATAAAAAATTTAATAAAAAAAAAACTAAATAACTACAAACGAAAATTCGTTCACTACAAACAACTACTAACCAAGCTCTTCAGGAATGCGCAAAAAAATAAACGATTTTTGATTAAATAATTTTTTTTCATTACAAATTAAATAAAAAAAAACTTAATAACTACAAACGAAAATTCATTCACTACAAACAACTACTAAGCAAGCTCTTCAGGAATGCGCAAAAAAAAATAGACTTTTGAATATTTAAAAAATAAAAAATTAAATTAAAAAAAAACTAAATAACTACAAACGAAAATTCGTTCACTACAAACAACTACTAACCAAGCTCTTCAGGAATGCGCAAAAAAATAGACGATTTTTGATTAAATATTTTTTTTATTAAAAATTAAATAAAAAAAAAACTAAATAACTACAAACGAAAATTCGTTCACTACAAACAACTACTAAGCAAGCTCTTCAGGAATGCGCAAAAAAAAATAGACTTTTGAATATTTAAAAAATAAAAAATTAAATAAAAAAAAAACTAAATAACTACAAACGAAAATTCGTTCACTACAAACAACTACTAACCAAGCTCTTCAGGAATGCGCAAAAAAATAAACGATTTTTGATTAAATAATTTTTTTTTATTAAAAATTAAATAAAAAAAAAACTAAATAACTACAAACGAAAATTCATTCACTACAAACAACTACTAAGCAAGCTCTTCAGGAATGCGCAAAAAAAAATAGACTTTTGAATATTTAAAAAATAAAAAATTAAATAAAAAAAAAACTAAATAACTACAAACGAAAATTCGTTCACTACAAACAACTACTAACCAAGCTCTTCAGGAATGCGCAAAAAAATAGACGATTTTTGATTAAATATTTTTTTTTATTAAAAATTAAATAAAAAAAAAACTAAATAACTACAAACGAAAATTCGTTCACTACAAACAACTACTAACCAAGCTCTTCAGGAATGCGCAAAAAAAAAACGATTTTTGATTTTTTTTTTATTTTATAAAAAATTAAATTAAAAAAAAACTAAATTACTACAAACGAAAATTCGTTCACTACAAACAACTACTAAGCAAGCTCTTCAGGAATGCGCAAAAAAATAGACTTTTGAATATTTTTTTTTTTTTTAAATTAAATAAAAAAAAAACTAAATAACTACAAACGAAAATTCGTTCACTACAAACAACTACTAACCAAGCTCTTCAGGAATGCGCAAAAAAAAAAACGATTTTTGATTTTTTTTTTTATTTTATAAAAAAATTAAATAAAAAAAAAACTAAATTACTACAAACGAAAATTCGTTCACTACAAACAACTACTAACGATTTGCCATACAAATCAACCGTGAGAATTGAATTTCTGTAAATCCGGGGGCTGGCTATTTTTGGGTGACCCATAATTTTTTTTTGGTCCAACTACAATCAAAAATTCGTTCACTACAATCAACTACCTACCTAGCTCTACAGGAATGCGCAAAAAAAAAAACGATTTTTGAAAGTCGGGTGCCAAGTTCACATAGGTCTAGAGATCGTATTACAAAATGTAGAAATCAATCTGGAATAAAAGTACTTCATCCGAAAACAGTCTTACGAAGCGACTGTAACTCAATTTGTTAAAAACACAGAAAGTTTTCATTGTTTTTCTTTCGTGGGAAGCAACCAAATTTGTTAGTGTTAATTATAAGACATCTCGTTCACGTGCCGTTGCCGGGGGCAGCGAGGCCGGCACCCGTGACGTAACCGGCAACCGTCCGAACCGATCCGGCAATTAGGTGGTTGTCGGTAGATTATCCCCGGCTTTAGTGAGGGTCACTGTTTCTTTATCATATTAAACGCGGGGCCGTCAATGTAATAACCTTTGCTTTTTGCCGGAATTAAGTGAGGACTTAACGAATTGTCGCGGGAGTGGTGGGATTATGGTAGCGTGTTAATTAAGTTTTAATTATATTGGTTTACGACAAAAAAATATTAGTTTTTTTTTTATAACAAACAGAAGTACCTAATTTTTTATTTTGATAATTGTAACAAATAATCTTTTTTAAAAACAACTTTTTTTTTAAGTATACCTACTAGATTGAATTGTCAAGTCAAATCATTGGTTAAAATTCGGTTACAGAATTCTGCCCACACTTACTAACAAATTAAATAAAGATTTTTAAGCACCAAATAAGCAGACGCAGTAACATATTGTGAATTACACTTTTATGAGCAACTGTAGGTACACGGCTACATACAGTTTTATGCCAATAGCCAAAAATGCCGAATGTGCCATTCGTTCTAAAGTGAAATACATAAGAGCAATTTAGCATATATAGCCGTCCAATAATAAACGACAAACGCGATGCGAGCTTTAAAAATAATGTCGACAGTGAGGTCCACGCTTTATTGTTGTGTGGTGCAATTGAAGAGCAAAAGGCTCGTTAGCTAGATTATTCTATCCATAGTGAGTGTGCCAACTCTGTTAAAGTAGGCATTTGTAAGACCTCAAGGCGTGTGAAGTTTGTTTGTATATTTGTGTAATCATGGCGTAATGGCTAACGAAAACAGATGAAATCTGACGCAAAGATAAATTATATCGAGGAATAAAATACACATTTTGAATCCCTCAGGAATGCATGTGCACCCTCGGGTGGAAGGGCAAAAAATTCCACTATTTTATAAAAGTACAATTATTGGGTACCTACACTACACTGAATAAAATATGTAGAAATATGAACGATGAATAAAATAGGAAATGAATACAGCTTTACGCGTTTTGGTACCTAATTAAATAGTTTTTTTTTATTGATATTAGAATAGCACGTTTACCTGAAAAATAGTAGTTTCCTCCAAAGTTTCAAGCAAGTTATGTTACGTAACTGATGTTGGTGGTAAATGCCAGCTATCATCAATATTAATTAATATATCTCAGGCTCAACTTGTTATAAATAGGTAAATATTGTACCAGAACATTATAATTTATCACCATTAATAGCTTTCTTCTGCCCCGCGGTTTCACCCACGATCCCTTATTGTACTCCCTTGGGGGTAACATTTTGGAAAACCTCCCCTACATTGTTTAAGGAACCTGTGTGCTGTGTGCAAAATTTCAAGATTCTTGATCCTATTAGGTTTGAGGTGTGTGTTGATATGTCAGTCAGACAGTTTCTTTTGTATATAGAGATGATTATCTCACATTACCTACAAATAAGCTCGTTCCGAATCAAACTGCATACCCTCTAACTTATAACTTGTACCACATAGTTATTTTTATTATTTCCAAGAGCGATGTTTATGAGTGCATAAACCGGGCCGGGTAACGGGGCCGCCCGATAAGCGTATGCCCGGGGCCGCCACATTACGCCGTATTTTTTTTATTTCGCACAACTGCGAACTGGTAAGTTACCTTTAATAGTTGATGCGAAACTGTGTGATGGACGCGCAATCATCGCTTCTATTGATATTGAACCTTTGAGGGGCGTAATGGTGATGTAAAGAGCTGTAAGTTAATTAATAATCGATGAGTACCTAACATTGGTACCTAATTGAATGGTATAGTCATCAAAATGGCCGGAACCAAAATAATTCCATGTTGGAAGTAATCATCTTGTTAATTTTAAGACCTCAAAGGTAATTAACTAATGAAAACCAGACTGCTATACTATACAACCAGGTACTAGTGTATAACCAAGGGGATCGGCGAAGTTTTGCCGACCTTACACCGACCCACTCAGAACGAACAGACATGTTCATGTATTACAAATGTTTGTTCCAGGTGGGATCGAACCCACAACTTCTGGCTTGGCAGTAGGGTATCTACCTGCTCGGCAAACGTCTCATTACTAACTTATTCAGATGCTCTTCTATGAGTATCAGGATATGGCAATCAGGACATCAGGATATCGCAATAAGTTTGGCAAATACAATTAACTAGCTTTCACCCCGCGGTTTCACCCGCGTTCCTGGTCTCTCTCCGGTCCATAATCTGTCTATATGCAAAAATAATGTTGATCCGTTACTGTGCGATAGTAGGACAAACCAACATACCCACTTTAGCATTTATATTAGTTAAGGGATAGAGATATAACTAACGTCTACTATTTGTATGTCTGTTTTTACTGCCTATAAGACATCATGGCTTAGCTAATACTTGACCCCATTAAATATTTAAGTATAATTACAATTCTAATACTAAGTACAGTTGTAAACATAAATGCGTAAATAGTAACATAAAACTGGGGTCGTGAGCTCCCGAACCGTTTTCCGCTTACAAACCGTCTATATATGTATGTGGGGGGTAGAAACGGGGAGAATATACCTTTTATTTTTATCGCCCTTTACTTTTTATTGCGTCATGCCATTTTTATATCGTATTCGCCAAGTATTTGCGTATTCCTGTCCGAGCGCTCGTATGTGCTCCGATATCGGTACTAATGCTATTTAACGTTTCGCAACAGTTCAATTGTTCACTCTAAATATTCATTGTTCTTTTGCATTAACCAAATTTCACTTTCAGGCTGTATCTATCCTTTGCTATATATCCACCTCCTTATATGCTAATCCTCTTCTATTTCAAGCAATGGTGGCTCAGTGTAGTGCCATTGAATGCTCTGGGGAAAGTAGCGAGTTCGAATCCTACAATTAGCTGTCGCCAAGCACTGACCGGTGTGTCTCGCAGCTAGAAAGAACTGTCACTTTGGTGAACAAAGTGACAGTTCTTTCTAGGCTTTGTGTGCTCACCACTTTGAGACACATCATCACTTAGCTTGGTGAGATTGTGATGAAACACAGGTTTCTAAATCATAAAAATCATTTTTTTTTAAATTTAGTTATAAAAAAAAATTATGATCATTACTACATATTCAGGTAAAATGTCTATTACGGATGCCTTCTTACTTAATTCAACCACCAATATAATTTAAAAGCAGCTTAATTTTTTACGCTTTTATCCAACAATATTTATTATAAGGTTTCAATACTCACGCTTGCAGTAAGCTTAATAAAATGGCTGCGGCCATATCTCGCGGCTATTTGATTTATACGGAAGCGTCTAAATAAAACGTATAGAGGAAAAACTTGTTTCATTTTCAACTTTATCTGTTTGAACAGACGGCCGCCCCGCGGCGCCACTCGTGCTATTTTGCTACCAAGTTTTGAACGTTCCCAGATATCGATATGATAGAGTAAATTGCTTTTTGGAAGTTTCGCAACGACACTTTAAAAATATTGCCTTTTTGAAATCTATTTGCATGGACAAATACCTTTTACTGAACCCTACTGATAATACAGTGGTCGGCAATGAGTAGTGATTTGCTTAATTACTTATATTGAAATTAAACTGATTGTTTAATGGATTTCATAACAAATATAATTGATCACCATTTTCAATGGACCCTTATTTTAGTAAATAAAAAAGCTTACCTCATTGAAATACTTATTACATAACCGAAAACACTCTGCTAGTCTCTTTTTTATTTTGGATGTTTCTGTTCTACCACAATCTGACCACGGTAAATGCAATGATGTGGCCGAAGGTGGTAAACACACAAAACCTAGAAGGAAACTGGCTCTCTAGTGAAACTGTCGGAACACATCGTTGTGTTGCATAGCGACAGATTTTCAACTTGAAAGTAGTAGGCAGGAGGGTATTACAAAGTACCCTACCATCGAGCTATGACTTCCTCACGATGTTTTCCTTCACCGCAAGCTCAAGGTCATCACTACCACTGAGCTATCATTTAGTTAAATATTAATTTGTATTATGTACTTACTTAATAACTAAGCTTGCATCAAGTGTATGTCAAAGCAACATAGAGAAAGAGAATTACAGTCGGCCACACAAGTGTTATGAAGTATAACATTACCGTAGCTTGTGCACACAATGTGTCCCGGCCAACAAGCCAGAAGCCTTCTGGTAAATGTCTTAAAGTTGCCGCAGCGGGAAGTTTGTACGAGTTGTTGGTGAGCCTTTGAGCCCTGCCACTCGACGTCGACAGCACCTAGGTACAGGTACGTATATGTAGAATATGAAATTATTATATTTATGAAACTTAATGAGATATAGTTTGGATAAGGGTTGTCTCAGTTAAGGTAAAAAGGATTGAGATATCCTTATGCAAATATTATAGGAAGGTTTTTAAGGATAAGGAAGCTTTAACAGGGTGGATACTTCCTGTTTCCCTTTCTGAAAGTAGCTTCCGCTATAAAACCAATTAGGAAAGATAAAAAAAATGTCTAAGCATTTTGATAATGTAAAATTGACGTTCCACTGCTCTCTTATATTTTGTAATTTATTATGATCAGACTATATGAGTGGTAAGCATTTCCTCAGCATTTCAAAATATTCCATTAGATAAAAGTTATGAGTGCGAGTGTACTAAAGTACCAAAGTATGTTACAAAAGCCGCAGATAAAAAAAAATATGAACTGTCAAAAGTCTAGATAGAATATTCAAGTTTATTGTCGCACTGTGAAGGTTGTCTCCTTTGAGGCAGTTTACAGCAAGTAGGTACCTTCATCTGTGACTTTACGAGCTCCAAACAAAGAGCTTATAGGACTCAGGAGTTGACACAAATATGCAAATACAGGGACCTCGGAGTACCAGTCTTACCGCTACGATATAAAATTCATTTTGAAAAAAGATAAATAAACACCTACCTACTATTAGTATGACCTAGATGCGTCACAAGGACATTAAATCGATTATCTGACCATAAAGTTCAGAATAAGACGACGCAGTAAAACGTCACACAGTATTTAGTTGGTAAAGCTGACGTGCATTAAAGAATAAATTCGTAGTAGTAGTAAAGAGATTCAACCTTGCTCTATTCAGCTGTTCTATTGCTCTAACGTCCTAGATTCAGGATATTTTTTTGGTAATTTTATGTTCATCACCATTCATGTTCTAATCCAATGTTATTGTTAGTCGTTACTGATTATATAGATCCCAGTTATTGTCTGTGAGCAAGTACGAGGCACGTTTGCTCATTAAAAAGTTGCGCAGTTTCACCCCGGACAATATACCTACCTAAGTATAGTAAACGAAGGATTATTGCCGTGTTCCCGTTAATTCAAACATTCGAAATATTAGCTTTTATCGGAGAGAAGGAAGGAAATTATATAATGAAGCGCAAGTAGAGAGAAAGGAAAATACGTGACAGACAGGGAAAGAAGACTAATGATGGTAGGTACCTATATACATAGCTGATAAACGGAAAGGATGCGCTTCAATTCACATAAAAATAATTGGAAGAGGATAACTTTACTATTTCATGGTTAATAAAGACAAATCGAAGGTTTCTCTTATCTATATTTCTTTATAAGCCAAGGGAAATGCTCTGAATACTTTAATAATTATTATTTTTTTACTTTATATACGCTTGTGTTTGACCACAATCTCACTATGTTAAGTGATGATGTGGCCGAAGGTGGTAAGCACACAAAACCCAGAAGGAACTGGCTCTCAAGTGCAGCTGCCGGAACACACCATTAGGTGTTTGGCGACAGATTTTCAACTTGGGGGTGGTAGCCAGTCAGGCGGGTACTACAAAGTACCCTACTACCGTGCCATGGTTTCCTCACGATGTTTTCCGTCACCGAAAGCTCAAGCTCATTGTGGTATTCGAACCCACGACATTCGCCGCGGCATCCGACGTCACTACCACTGAGCTATCATCATATATGGAAAATAAATAAAATGAACTTTACTGATATTCAAAAACATTTTTATCAGATTAATTTATCAGATCGAGTCTTCTAGTTAGGTTTAGTCTAGTCAGTTAGGTTTAAATATAGTTTATATAAGAACTCCGAAGTGTAGGATACGGGGTACAGCGGCAGTAAAATAAAAATATCTGTCGACATAAATCTCCCGGATTGGCAAGAGCGATCGTAAAAACAAATTAACTAATACAGATTCCATTGTGCCTCGCATAAATATAATTATTTATTGAGAACAAAAGGCGCTACCGAAAATTGTACAGGTTGATGAATTCAGGAAAATTTGTGTCTTACTTGATTTGTTAACAAATGGTAAAGCTATAATTGGTATTATGTCACAGTAGTCAATTACAGTCACATGAAGTTAATTACTTTATAGCTGTGATTTTGTAGAAAATATTATTGAATTTAAAAGAATTTGATAGAATGCGTATTAATCTAATATAAAAATCAATGCCACTTTTCGTTGTAATTTTATAACTCAAGAACGGGCTCACCTATCCAAACCAAATTTTTAGGCTTTGTTCGGACTATTTAGTAGATGGTTATGTGAAGTTTGCACAAAATCGGTCGAGCGGTTCTTCATTTATCACATTTTTTGTAACAATAAATGGCGGATCATTTTGTTAATGGGGATTTTGCTGTCAAATTGAAACTTTTTTCAGATGGGGATTGTGCTGTCAAATTGAAACTTTTTTCAGTGTTGACAGTACAAGCATGTTGTTGTCATTCAATTCTGTCTATTAATTTCGTCGAAATTGGCTAACGGGGAAAACTTATAGACACTTTATAAAGTCTGCGCGAGCGCGAAGCCGCGGGCGAAAAGCTAGTTATTTATAAGGTTATCTTACAAATGGTAAAAAATACTGTAATGTACAAAAATGTAAAGAATAATTAAGCAATCTTCAATAATGATTTTTAAAAATTAATAAGCTTTATTAATTTATTCAATTAATATACGTTAAAAATAAGATACTTAAGGCTCCAGTCTCCCTAAAATCAGTGTTCTTGCGGAATTTATCAAAAAGGAATAATATTTTTTTTAGTCATCAGAAAAGCAATAAATGAAATATATTTTAAGTTATTTTAAAGTGTCAGATTTGAAGTTTCCAATACATATTATATTTTTTAATTTGAGACCACTTTTATTAGCTTTGTGAGGCTTTAAACATACCTCTATTTACGTTCCACGCGTAGAAGGTCTCATTCATGCACACACCACGAAAAAAATATAACAAAAACAAGAAATGTATTCAGATTATTTTGATGATTTTGCTGTTATTGAAAAAAATATAGCCAATAGTCAGATTATAAAAAAAAAGAAAAATATATATAAAAAATGTAACCTTGCTGAGTTTCTTGCCGGTTCTTCTCAGTTGAAGGCTGATTTCCGAATCGGTGGTAGCTTCAGTAAATTCGACCTTCATAAGTGCCCTCCTAGGGCCTAAACTGAATAAATGGCTTATTTAATGACTTTGACTTTGATTACATTACCTTCTACGCGTGGAACGTAAATAGAGGTATGTTTAAAGCCTCACAAAGCTAATAAAAGTGGCGTCAAATTAAAAAATAAAATATGTATTGGAAATTTCAAATCTCACACTTTAAAAAAAAGTAAAATATATTTCATTTATTGCTTTTCCGATGACTAAAAAAAATATTTCTTTTCTGATAAATTCCGCAAGAACACTGATTTTAGGGAGACTGGAGCCTTAAGTACCAAAATATTTTCCAATATTACAACAAAAACAAAAATCCATTAGCTCAGTAGAACATTCAGTTACCTGAGGGAATAGTGAAGCAAATAGCTCAATACAACGAACCTTTAAATTGACTTAGATACAGGTTAAAGCATGTAACCAATAATCTACAGAGGTAGCACATCCATAGTTTGAGAGGACAAGTGCATCGCAGGTCTATTTCCGGTAAACAAGGCTGGGCGCCCCACACCCCCACCCTCGGGGCACCCCGGGGTCCTTCAGCAAACATGCCCCGGATACAAGGCATTCCATTCGCATAGTATGCACAGTTCAGATTCGGTTTAAGAACAGTGTTTGAACTGTAGATGTCGATTCGAGATTAGTTTGACGATTGCCGTGCTCAATGAAATACTGTTCCTATTATGACGTTTGATAAACGTTCCATAGTTGATTGCTATCGAAACTTTAGTGCTTAGGAATCAAGTCATATTTGAAATAAATAAAAAATATTCCAAATTATTAGTTTCCGCCCTGTAGTTTTACCTACTCGAGTTTTCATCGAGAGACTTAACGTCGGGACGAAAAATTATACTCCATGTTTTATTGTTTGTTTTATTCCAAGGTATGATTTATATATGAGCCAGATTTCAACCGAATCAGTTCAGTCATTGCAGTGTGATTGATGGTTATAATATTAAGTATTACATTCATATAATAATTTGTAGTAGGTACGCTGACACAATTCTCGGTAAATTTTATTAAGTCTTTAATAAATTGGCGGTTTGAAAGCATTTAGTTAGCAAGGAAGTAAATTAAATACAAGTAATCGCAAATCCTATTTACTATATACCTTTACAGACTTGCGAATCATTATGTTCAAGGCGAAAGGCCCTGAATAGCGATTTCCCGGAAGATCCTTTCCTTTAGGTTGGGTCACTTCTTGAAATCCAAGAATTCTGGATAATTCAATGTCGTACCTTTCGCTTATTACACTTTATTGAGATGTTACGCTTAATCTCAGATACTAATGGGACGGGAAATTGTCCCAGCATTTCTCGAAAGGTTTTTAAATATCTAAACGGAAATTCGGTTAGGCTGTAAATCTATCTGATTGACAGGTCTGATATAGAACGAACATAAAGGCGAATACATATTACTATTATATGTAAACTCTTCTCTCGCGCAGAATTAATAAAATATATCTCTTTAGAACTATTCAAATATCTAAGCTTGTGGATACTCCATGAAAATCCGTTCAGTGGTTTCGGAGATTAGTGTGTTGACAGACTGAGAGACAAAATTTTACAAACGGATTTGGATAAAATTTGATACATTGATATATCATACCCCAGAATACTTTTTATCTCGGTTACATATTAAATCCCTTAGGAACGCAGGTAAAACATAGGGGTAGAAGTTTGTTGTGAATATAAATCATATAAAAAAATGTATGGTTACATCAAGTTGTAATTTAAAATAAATTCTAAAATCAACTACATAAGGTATGTAGTACATTGTCAGTGAACCAAGTATACACTGAAGTTCGTATAACTAACTGTAGACAACACAGTAGAGTGATGGGTGAAGGTAGGTGAGTATCGGAAGTAGATCGTTAGCGATTTATGGGCTCGCAGCGACAGCTCAGAGTGTTTAATGTTCACAGCCGCGCGACGCGACGGGCAGCACTACTCTTACTTAGACGCCTTAAATACTTGTGCGTACTTTCAGAACTGAAATAAAGGTTTAAAAACTCATTACTATTATCTCATTATATATTTTTTTAATTTCGATAATGTGGCAAACAAGCAGCCCGGCGTAATGGTAAGCGGTTATAATACCAGGGGACAGTACCAGTACTTACTTGAAAAATTGCCAATTTTATTGTATGTGCGTAAAATCCCTAAAATTAAGTATTGGTCGGTGAACATACATTAGTAACTACAAAACTGAGATCTGAATATCATATGGGTGTTCTAACTTCTAAAACGATTTCGAAAATCCAATATTTTCATGTCGAATTTCCAAGAATTTTAAGAAGGGAAATTAAATCTAATGAACCTAAGTTCAAGCATGTATATAAGAGTAAAATGAGAAAAAATATATCTATCGATATTTTGAGAGTACAGGTTTTTACCTACTACGTCACAATACAGCATAAGCCATAACTGATAAGTTATGTCTTCATTATGAGCCCAGGAGTTATGCGATGACGCCAATGCGGGTAGTTATGCCCGTGACTAATGACGCCGATAACCGGGTACCTGGCCCGGTTACCGGTTATATGGCACGCAATAAAACTGCCGCACAAACATTTACTAGCTATCCATCTTGCCAACACTCAATCAACATCGCTTGACGACCTTTGATGTTACCGTTTTGCATGATATTTAAATGATATTGGCTAGATTTGCAAATTTCCAAAGAGAAGTAATGCTCTAATAATAGTCCTAAAAGTAATGCTCTAAAATATACGGAAATCCTCAAAAGAGACAGACTACGGTAGGTACAGTTGGTGGGTTACTATAAACTCTTATTGAGATTCAACTCGGCCTGAAATCGTTTATATGACAAAGGAATATCATAATGTAATAAAATAAAAAATAGCATTGGACAAAAGTTGACAGGTAAAGATGAGTCGCAAATCGCAATTAGAGTTTGTAGTATCGAACACAAAATAGCTGAAATTCTTATCAAAAGAAAATATCTACACAAAAATGAAATACCCATTGCAACTTCTTCCTCGGTCCGATGAAATATAAAACGCACTATTGTTTGTACCCGAACTCCGCACTCCGCGCTCCCTTCACACATTCACTAGCAGGTACACACAAAAGCAGGCGCGGAGTATGTACCACATGTAGCGCTACAAAGAGCGGGTCCAGTGAACTGTTCACCGTACAATTTTCTTTGTATCGCTACTGAACTGAGAGAACGGACGTGTCTGCATTTCGTGCGATGCTTTTTGCATTGTCACGAGCTCTGCCGGGGACACTTTACTTTTGTCTACGTCCAAAATTGAGCTTTTTAACTCTTTTAATGTCTCGTGAAATTTTTCCCTCGTTTCTTGAGTAGGTATAGTCATTTATTTTGTGGGTCGTCTTTAAGAGGTGCTACTTCATTTTTGTCGCAACGTGCAGTTAGGATGTCGTTTATTTCCTCTTTTTTACTAAGTATTTTTTCTTGATGGGCTTCATAAATTATTTTATCTTCTGACAGTGTCAGTTTACGAGTACCGCCCAAAGCTCATTAGAACTGAACTCATCAACTATATTAAAATACAAAAGCTTCCACAAAAATGTTGATGGGTGTACCCAATGTGAATGTCCAATCACTTAACAATACTGTCAAATATACCGTAAAACGATGGCTTTAGCGACAGTGTGCTCTATATGTCTATATAATGAAATTGGAGCATCAGCCAACTAGGTTACGGAGGCAATTCCGCTCATTTTCCTTCCTTATCGTGAAAGTAAATCAAGGTTATAACATTATTTAACCTTTTTATCCATAAAAACATTTGCGTAGGTAAATGTAAAAACCCTAAAATTTGCTTGTCTAACGATATTTTCTCACGAATGCATTTCAATTCGTGCTCGGAGACAGTTTTGTGTCACTCAACCGTTCAAGTATAAAGGGATACAGTAAAAATTGTTGCAAAAATAGGAAAAATAACGGTTATTTGCGATTCTCCACGTGAATCCCCACCACAAGCCACGTGACAACGTGAAACTAAGTATGAAATTGTTTTTCATAACGTTTGGAAGGTCGAAACACTTTGAGGTCGATGAGTTTATTCAGTTAGAGTTCGTTCTTTTGATACTAGGCATCAAAATAAATTGAGTTTCTAATACGAAACATGGCTTGATCAAAGCAGACTAAACACTTTAAGGCTTAAACGGTTGAGAGACAGAAAGAGTGTGTAACTCATACTAACAATATTTCAATATACAATGAGAAAAATAGAAAAGTACATAGTTATCAAGTAACCTTTCATTTAATTTGGTGTATAATTGGCATACACTGATCCAACATTTTGGCTGTACCTACATGAAGCTGAAACTGAAGTTGTCACTCAGATCGCAGTTCCAAAATACAAGTTCAGAGCGCTTGTCACATCACAATGGACACCGGGGCGGCGGGCGTCCGTCAACTGTGGTCGCCACTCATAATACCACCCATTCGTACGATTGCAAACTTTAATCCGTCGCGTTAGGGTCGAGACGGGTGACAAACTGGCGGGTTACTTGTAAATAATTCAACATAGTCCCAAAGTTATTACGAGGACAGCTGAGCGGGCTGTCGGCGTGTTTTGTCAGAAGCAATTTAGTTTTTGGCGCCTCTGTGTTTGCGATGTTCTCTAGACTAAAGAATTAAAATTACATTATTTATTTAGTAAGTTCTGTATCAGAACAGTTATTATCGTAAAACTAGGAGCCCAATTCTTACAGGTTGCAAAATGACGAGAATAGAATCGGACCATGTCTTTTGGCAAGCATACTATATTATAATGTATAAAAATACTAATGTCATAAAACACTACTGAAAATCATGAAACATTATGACAGCAAAAATGTAAAGTTTTAAATTAAAACGTAAAAACTAGATACCTAATGACATTATGTTGAATTTGAAGGCACACTATAATAAAAGCTTATAACATTCCCAAACGAGGATCACAATAACTACATTTTATCGCAATTAAAATCTCAACTGCGCGAGTTAAAGCACGCGTGGGCAGAGCCGGCGGTCAGCGCTAGTGCGGATGGCTTCCGGGTCAACTTTAATGGTGTTTCGCAACTACACTTTTATAAGTTTTCTTCATAGAACTGCTGGGATATAGGTATGGACGGGAGTCGGCGTTACATCTCGTTAATAGACTAGCTTATGTCAACGGTTCTGTTTGCAATTAATTTCCATTCAGAATATGTGTCGTCTAGGAATAATTTATATAAAGTATCTACTAATCTATACACGTATAATAAGGTCGCAGAATGTTCCAGATTTATGTAGCCACAATTGACAATAACAGGATATCAATCTCACTTTGTCTCTTTTTGGCACACGGATGGCTGTCTGTTGTAACTTTTTTTTAATTGTATTAGAATTTATTTTCAAGTATTTTTATGGCAAAAATATATAACAGAGAAACGCAGCTGCGGAAGTATTCTCGTTTGTGTCCTTTACCTAACCTTTCTTCAATATATCATCGAACCGAAATTTTAATAACTGCAATATTTTTTATTGGCTCCGCAGTATTCCTGCCAAAAACAGTAATACAAGTGAAATGTGGCCCGACAACGCATTGCCACAAAACGGATAAAAATCCCGCCGCGGGCAACAGATGCGCCCGAAGGCCGCCGACCGCCCGCGAGCTCGCCCGAACCATCCCGCCCCGCCCCGCCCGCCTGTGCTTTAAAATGTTGCCTATTTACATGGGGTATAAATAAAAATGCTACAAATGACGGTTGAATAATCGTATGTGCATGTAGGCATTTAAAACGCATTCAATATGTAGTAGCATACCTTCCTACCTTTTTGAAATTATTTTAAAAGTAAGTATATTTCTTTCAATCGAGGACGAGGGTGCTGTTCCTTTCAAATATTTCCTGACGTGACATTTTCTTCAATAAGTTCCATAATCAATAATGATTAAATATACAAAACACGTATTTACTTTTTCCTTGTAGCGTCCAGCTACACGCTTTTTACACGCTTGTTAGGGACTTCTAAAAAATAAAATAAAACTAGTGATAAAAATAACAGATTAACAAGATATTACAGTCTCCAGTCCCCACACTAAGATTCACAGTGTTTTGGACGGGTCTTTCTTACTGCTGAAAATGAAGAATACTGCAAATTTTAGTGCCAGCAGGTGCCAGTAGTTTTAATAACGCTCCATACTTTATTTACTGTTTATATCTACACTGGGGTATTATATTTGCGTGATGTCCGCGTTAAATAATGTGAAGGCATGAACCTAGGATTTATGGGTGGCGTCACGCCACGTCGCGCCACGCCACGCCATGCCTCGCCACGCCACACGGCGATCAACACGCCACGGCGACGTCACGCGCCGTCATACGCCACAACACCGCCTATTTATATCACAAGCTTTTTATGACGCTATAAAGCTCTGCAATTAAACTTTATGAATATAGGCACGTGACGCAAGCGATGATGCGTTCTTGACAAACAAGAATTTAACTTAATTGCGGAACGTGGAATAATTTTAGGAAACAATTGAACTGCACCACATTTAGATTAAAACAAAAAGGGGAAGATACGGTAACACGTGAGCACGTGTAGGTACCCTATCCTAATCTTACATCTAATAATCTAAAGCTTTCCTACCGTATATTTTCTCTTTAGTGTTAATGTAAGCTAACAAGTGATAGATAACACAATATCTAGCCGTAGCTCTGTTATCCCACGCACTGTGCCTGATAACATCTCATTTTTGTTTTAAACTAGGATAACTGATGTAACATCGTATTTGAAAAAAGAAAAAAAATGTAAGTAAGTAGGTACTTGTAATTATGGAGATGACGTAATGATTATGTTAAAAAAACGATTTAAAAAAATTAAGCCTTGATTGATATAAGCTGAATTAACTTTTTATACAAAAAAAAACAGTTTGAAGTAAGATAAAATATAAATTCTCCACCGCATTGACGGATCAAGTTAATCGTGAATAGCATACACGTGTGGTACGAATGAGTGTAAACACGTGCTGGGTCTTAGTGACCCCATCGCGGGGTATTTACTTAGGACCCCGGACCCAACCCAGGTCCCGCGGGACTCTCACAATCGAGAACAAAGTGCAAACCTCATTGTGCATACCTGAAAACTGTAACTGTATGTAAATAGAATTATAACATATTCTATTTTTAAATTAAGTCTACTCGACGATGAAAGCTTGTTTACCTACGCACTACTGACTCCTACTGAATGGGATGGCCCCCTAGTAACCCGATAATCTTATAGATTTATTGGTATTTGACGTTGAAATACCTACATTGAGGGCTGTCTCACGCGGTTCCACTCTCGTTTCGAGATGAAAATAATTCTACGTCATCTCTATGGTGACTTCAGTAGTTTCGATGTTCACATGTTCTCTTCTAGGCCTAAACTGAATAAATGGCTCTTATTCCAAGCTACTCTAAACAATCTATACATATAAAAATAAAAGTTTTCACTCACTCACGGACTGAGTCATCAACGCCCAGTCCAAACCCTAGAAAGCTGAAAATTTGTACTGAGTCTATTTATAATTTAGACAAGGAAAAAGGTTGGATTTTTCGAAATTCAACTCATAAGGGGGCAAAATAGTAAGCCAAGCTAGTTTTAACTAAAATCGGTTCGATAGTTTAGTCGTATGTATAACAAACTGATTGAAAGACATAATTTTATTCAACACTGGCATTACTATCATTCTAAAATTATAATTAATCTAGATCATGTAATATAACATTTATAAATATCAGTATAATATAGAACAAGAAAAGTTTAATGTCATAAATATAAGTTTAAAAAACTATTCTACAAAAAACAATTTAATTGCACACCATATAAAAGTATCAAAGTACATACCAGAATAACAGTGTAACGTTAGTTGATGGATGTCACTTACCTGAAACAAGGGTACATAGAATAAGATATAAAACGCAAATAGAACTGTCACATCACTGCAAACATAACAACACAATTTTCTGCAGGAATTGTCTTTTACGAATTCATCGCTAAATTGAACCTGTCCAAAAATCATTAAAACATTATCCGCTAGGAATATAAAAAGTTCCACGCGTAAAGTTCTGAGTTCAATTTTTTATGTAAACAACATTCAATTTTCCTACATAAAAAGCGTCAAATTTATCCATAGGCTGTCGGCATGCCTGCATTACGCAAAAAAGTTTTCAGTTTTATAAAAATAAATTGTAGGGTAATAAAGATAAAAATAAATGAAACCGCCAGCTCCGCGGCCCGCGACGCGAGTCAGCCTTCATGTGGTTAGTTGGTAAAGCGACCGACTCTAACACTCACTAACATGCCCCGTGGGTTATTTCAAAAACTTTAAAATTATAAACTTTCCACAGGGCATGACCACTTCCTTTTTTTCATTAAATTAATAAGCGAGACTTATTGCATAACAATGGAATATTCTGCGATTTGGAAAAGCATCTGTCATTTGTTGTTGACTAAAGACAATAAAAGTATTTTATATTTATTGGTAATATGTTATTAAAGGTTTTTTAATAATCTAATTAATGATAATATAGCTACCTATAGGTATTCAAATAAAAAATATGAAACGTAATATAACATCTAAATTAATAATTAATTTTCATTTTATGAAGACATAATCAAAACTTAGTAATTTGTACGGCTTAATTAATTAATTTTAAACGAGACTGAGAATATTATCTTAATGAAGTACCTATCTCACAAAAGCATATCTCACTAATAGACAATGAAAAATTTTTTTAAAGAAATTCTAATCATAAATAAAATCCAGACCCGACATGACAGGCTTGAGTCTTTAAGTCTTGGTACATAAAGAAAATACATTCTCGACTCGAGCTGTCAGAAAACGTGATTTCGCGTTTCTTCCCACAGACTAAATAACCTACATTCATTTCATTATCTATTCTTTGACTCTACTTTGTATTTTAATGAACGAGTTATGAAGAAACTCAGTAGATTAGTTCTTATGAAATGGTTTTAACTATGTTTACAGTTGACCTTGCTTATTATTAGATATTTGACTAAAAATTCGAAATGTGCATTTTACATTATATGAGTTAGATTATCTGCTGTTCAGAAAGAAATTGTTAACGATTTTTTAAATTCCATATTCCACAATATCCATTTTATTTTCTTTTAAAATGCTATACATATAAAATGAGCGAGGTAGGGTTTACAGCTCGCCATTCTGTATTTTAATCTTTTGAAGGATTACAGTTTTCTATGAAACATTAATATTTCCTGTGAAACAGAGATCTTTAGGGCTCCGTACATGCGATGCAAAACCAAACTATTACCTATAAGATCACTATCATGTCTGTCACAGCAATTTTTTTCCGAATCTATAACTGGACGAAAAGAGTTGAAATTTGGTATATTTATAAATTACAGACACGGTAGGTATAGCCTCTATGAACAAATCCGATTTTGAAAGTCAATTGTGGTAGTCAAATAAAAGGGCTCGTTTTGAGGTAATATTTATAATAATTTTAAAATTCATACTAATAAAATAAAATAGGGATAAGAGGGATAAGATAACATTAAGATTTTGAAGAAATAATGGTAAAGGCTTAAAGTTCTTACTGAAAACGGAAGATATTCATGAAGAGAAAATGTGTTATTGAATGTCACTTAGGCCTAATAAAGTTCAATTGGTCAAATGGTTTATATGATAACCAACTATTAGAAAGATTTGGGTAACGAATATTGAAGGAGTCGGGTACAAATTCGAGTCTACGATAAAAAAAAAACTTTTTTAGACGCTTAAACTTTTATATTATACGTTTAAAGGTACAGAAGCCACAGTGCGCGAGTCCGACTCGCACTTGGCCGATTTTTTTTAAATTGTTAGTAGTGGTAATAGTAGACACCTTTGCATATTATTGATCAAAAATTCATATTAATACTTTCGCTCATATACATACCTATTTTTAGCCATAGATCCTAATCCTAACTATCCTAATTCTTACTTCCTAACTAATGTTATAAATGCGAAAGTGAGTTTGTTTGTTTGTTTGTTACCTTTTAGGACTTACGCTTAAACAGCTGAACCGATCGCGATGAAATTTGGTATCCAGATAGTGTATGGTACGGAGAAGAACATAGGCTACTTTTTATCCCGGGAAAACATAAGATTCCTGGAGAACGCGGGTGAAACCGTGGGGCGCAATTTAGTTCACCTATAAAGACTTTAACTTGAGCTTTCGGTGAAGGAAAACATAGTACAATCCACAAATTGAAAATCTGTCGCATTTTGTTGCGTGCAGCTGCACTTAAGAGCCAGTTCCAAAACTCTAACATGAACTAAAAGACATATTTAATTTTTTTCTTCAATAGTCAAGTCTATCTCGTACATAGATACTTCGATAACTCTATATTGATCTACCAACGTACGTTATTTAATAACATTTATATGACGGTATTTAAATGCAAGCTGCGGCATGTTGGCGCCCGCGCCAGCGCCGCCGTCGCACGAAGTTTATTGGGTATTCTTTGAAACATACCTAGTTGGTGAATTTAACTGTTTTGTTTGTAGAAACATGAGTATTTTGTAATTTCAGTAAAATCTTAGTGATGTATTAACATATTGTTCATACAATGTTATAGGTTAGGTTAGCTGTTATCTTCCATCATCAGTCAAAAACGTTCAAAGCTGAACTAATCTTGATTAATCCTTGATACACCCATTAGTATTCAGCAAAGCAATACATTATATTATACAAATAAATTGTTGACAGTCTAATTTTAAAGGCTTATTATTTTAAGGGCGACAGTAAAATTGGTTATGTCGCAAAAATTAGGCTCTATAACTATCTAATAACGGTAGCGTAATCAAAGCCACAAGTAAATTAATTTATAAGTTGGCCATCAAAAATACTGACTTTGCAACTAATATCGCGTTTGTGTTTTTCGTTGTTCAGTACAAAACAATGAATTTGCAAACGCAAATATATTGCTTGCCATAAGGCTTAATCTGATCAATTCGCCCTCAGAAGCAAAAATTATACTCATTGGAAAAGAGACTTGATCACCTTCTAGATCCAAACCTGCATTAATTATACAATTTGTTACGAATAAAAATAAATAATTAACATATTTTGATTGAGAATGCTTTAAATTTCTTCACCATTTAAAAATCATTACCACTTAGTAATATATTAATATTAATGACATCTAAAACAGCGGTACGCTATTATGGCTTTGTTGAAATGAGAGTATCTCTACTCTCGCGCTATGCTTGTTTTTTTTTGGCACATGTGGGCGAGAGTCCATATGAGATAGCTTGACACTTTATACACTCGGCGTCACAAAAATAGCACCTCTTTAAAAATTTCCTTCAAAAAATATGAATGTAACTATGGTACATCATTTGAAAGGCAATTTATTCAGCTCTCAGAAAATATTGAGGGTTTTTTATTGGTTTCATTTACCAAGGTATGAAATAAAACGGGTTAATTGTTAAGAAAGAAAAATAAGTTTTATTACAACATCAAACAATTACAATCACAACAGAAAAAAACAATAATTTAATTCTTAAAAATAACTTAAAACCTAGTGTTGCTCCCCCTGATGACAGCTTTCATACGGTCCCTCATGGACCTAATTAATTTTACAATGGTTTCTTGAGGAATATTGTCATGGTCCTCAATGACGGCATCTTGGAGGTCTTGAACAGTGGTAGGGGCAGGTTTTCGGACCCGCACTTGCCGTTTCAGCTCGTCCCAAAGGTCCCTATCGTGTTCAAATCTGGACTTCGAAATCCCAACCTCTTGCAAGTAGACCCTAACAATTAATTCGGTGTGACAGCGGGCGTTATCATGCATTAACATGAACCCACTACCAACAAATCCCACATAAGGGACCACTATGCTCTTCCAGGATCTCTGTTATGTACCGAGGAGCAGTCAGCGACCCTTGACCGCGAGTAGCTCTAGCCCGGGAAACGCACACTTGATTAGTTTTCCCGTCGATTGAAATGCCGCCGTAGAACATGCACGAACCACCCCCGTATTTCACTATTTCTTCTATACAGGCTTGCACAAATCATTCCCCCTGTCTCCAGTACACCCTTTAACGCCTATCATTGCAGAAAAGACACTCCCTTGTCTCATCCGAGAAGAGCACAGCCCTCCATTGCTCTATCGTCCAATCAACATGGTCGCGGGAAAATTGCAACCGGTCTCTCCTATGCGTTGCAGTAAATTTTGGCCCTGTAGCAGCTCTATGGGCAACAATTTTCTTCTCGCGCAACCTTCTCCTAACCGTGGAGACGCTGACTGAAGTTCTGCTTACTGATCGGAGCTGTTGTTGCACTTCAACAGCATTAGAGAATCGATTGCGTAATAAAGTCGACACAATTAAACGATCGTCTCTTTCGGATGTGCAGCGTTGTCTGCCAGATCCACGTCTTTGGATATAGCCACCAGTCTCTTGGAACCATTGGAGCACTCGTTGAATGGAAAAACGGCTTAAATTCAGTTGCCGAGCAACATCACACTGTCGCAACCCTAATTGCAGTAGTGCAATCACTTGAGCGGTTTCGTCTGGAGTGGTATCCATTTTCAGGGTTGTTTTTTTTTTGCTGGAGTTGTTCACTTGTGTTCTCTTCAAGGTCTGAATGGCGAATGACTCACTTTTGACTTTTGACCTTCTAGGGTGGTGTGCAATTAGTGGCATCTGTAAAGCGTATTTTAGCAATAGTTATTTAACGGCTTGTGATATAAAGAATTGTGTTATTTATGAAATCTAACTGTTTTTAATTTAAACGTCATAAACATACTTTCAACAGATACCAATATTAATTGGGTTTAATGTATGCATTGATCGCTGGACAGGCTTGAATGCTATTTTCGCAGAGGTGCGATTTTTGTGATGCCGAGTGTATAATACTAGCTTCTGCCCCGCGGTTTCACCCGTGTTCCCGAGGGATCTTGTGTTTTCCTGGGATAAAAAGTCTAGCTTTTAGCCTTCCTCGATAAATGGGCTATCCAACACTAAAATATTTTTTCAATTCGAACCAGTCGTTCCTGAGATTAACGCGTTCAAACAAACAAACTCTTCAGCTTATAGATAATAATATACACGTTATCAAAAAAAAATACTTAAAAAATGAAAAAAATATCAGCTGTTCCATACAAAAGTTGTAAGTAAGTATGAAGCAACCGTATTATTTTACGCAATATCAGAGTTAGCCCTATAATAAAAGTTGTTCACATTGATGAGTACTTCCACCCCTGCAAGTATTGCCAGTGATAACAAAATCAACCTGTATAAAGTGAATATTATAAACTATGCGCTTATTTACCAGGTCCAAGTCAAGATAAATTCAAAAATCAAAAGTCAACCGTCATTGCTAATGGTTCTATCATGTGCCGACGAAAGTGTAACGTCATACCTTAAACTACCTTTTTCCATATATAGTTAAGACTAAGGGTTTAGATTGTAATCCTCATTTTCTATCTTACAAAAACTTTTATAAGTATCTAATCTTCAGAATTATTTTTGACTATCCAAATAGTATATGACACACTTTTATTTTCTATTAGGTATTATAAATATGTTAGAAATCAAAATGTTGCCAATATTTCGACTATAATCATGTGTCCCATCCATATTCCTCCATGCAATTGTAGGAGCGGATTCTGAATGAACTGCTTTCAAACTACTCATATTTACTGCCAGGAACTTTCCCACTGGAACAGACTTATTCCAATTTAGTTTTTCTAGTATATTCCAATGTTTGTTTCCAGTTTCTCGCATAAAACAAGTTTCTATGAATCTTTTGCGCCTGCAAACCTTTAAAATGAAAAAATACTTTTTATTACTTACAAACAGTATACCTCAGTGTTTGAAATTAAAAAAATATCTAAGGGATATGCATACGATTTCTATTAAATATTTTTTTTAAAGGTAACTTTCAGTTTCAAATAATATTATGCAAGCGACCACCGCACACTACGTCATCGCAGTCTGAAATATTGTTTCAATTTTTTACCCTCTTTGTGTGTGATGAAATTGAAATTTTATTCATAAAATAAAGTAAAGTGAATACTTTAATGTGAATATGATTATACACAGTACGTTAAAAATGAATAATAAAGTAGCTACGATATATTTAATCATGCAGTTTAGTACTCCACCCCATTTTTAGCGTTCCGTAGCCAAATGGCAAAAAACGGAACCCTTATAGATTCGTCATGTCTGTCTGTCCGTCCGTATGTCACAGCCACTTTTTTCCGAAACTATAAGAGCTATACTGTTGAAACTTAGTAAGTAGATGTATTCTGTAAACCGCATTAAGATTTTTATACAAGAATAGAAAAAAAACAATAAATTTAGGGGGTTCCCCATACTTAGAACTGAAACTCAAAATTTTTTTTTCGTCAAACCCATAAGTGTGGGGTATCTATGGATAGGTCTTCAAAAATGATATTGAGGTTTCTAATACCATTTTTTTCTAAACTGAATAGTTTGCGCGAGAGACACTTCCAAAGTGGTAAAATGTTGGTCCCCCCCTGTAACTTCTAAAATAAGAGAATGATAAAACTAAAAAAAATATATGATGTACATTACCATGCAAACTTCCAACGAAAATTGGTTTGAACGAGATCTAGTAAGTAGTTTTTTTTTAATACGTCATAAATCGTAAACTGCAATTTACCTTTCATTCAATCAACTCAAATATAAAAAAAATGGCAAAAAGCAAGGTCTTACAGCACAAATAAAGGAAAACTTCTAAAAAATTTAAAAAGTTGAAATGTAAAGGGTCCCCATATTAATAAAGACCTCTGAGTTGTATCGGCGCTCATACAATTTAGAGGTCTAGCTTAATTGGCACCAACCTCAAATAAGGTAAATAAATAAAATTGTGCATTTCCCTTGATGGACGAACAATGGACGAAGTTTGTACGGAACCCTCGGTGCACGAGTCCGACACGCACTTGGCCGGTTTTATTACAAACATCAATTTTATTTTAATTTACTTTTAAAGAATCTGCGTGTAAATGTCACAGTGCAAATTGCAAGGCCTGTTTAGTAACCAGGTTTTACTCACGTTCTCGATACCTTTGTTACATTCCAGGGTTAATGCAACGGGATTGTAGGATTTACACTGGCTTCTTAAAGGCCCGTTCAGATAGGCGCGTAGGCGGTATCCATTACGTACCACTGTGCGCTGCTGTAGGTGTAGAGAATGTATGTATAAAGTGTCGCATAAGTACCAATTGTTTTTCGCAACATACAGCGCGGTTGAAAATTAGTAACAAATCCTATTGTTATATGAAAGTTTGGATGCATGTTTGTGACTCAATCACGAATAAACGGCTAAACGGATTTGGATGCAATTTGGCACACAGATATAATATATCCTCGATTAACATTTAGGATACTTTTATCCCGGGAAAACATAAGATCTCTCGGGAACGCGGATCAAACCGCGGAGCAGAAGCTAGTAAATTATAAACGAATCTGTAAAAAGCATAAATCTCATAATAGCATAGCACACCCCACTCGCACTAAAAAGGTTGATAGTTTACGACATCGGTGCGTTCAACATAGCAGTTTTATGATTATTCGACGAGGAAGAATCAATTTCAACCTTCCCCTATCAGTACGGGTAAAAGAGGAAACCTCAGGAGCAATAAATACACCCCTACGGAATCCTTTCAGTATGACAACCTTCAAATATTTCAATGACATCATGCAAATGCGATTCGAACGACTACATCAAGTTCGGGGTCAGAGCCAGACAAATATCGACCCTATTTGTAGTAGATAAAACTTTCCGCTCACGCAACATAAGGTAGGGTTACCATTCATCTGTATTTTTAGGTTTTTTTTTTGTGAGGACATGATGATCCTTGATAAAAAAAACATTGAAAACTTTTTCTTGTAACGTATTATACAAACGTGTTAAAACAATATTTAATATTTTAAGCTACATTGCAAAATTCTATAGTGATAATTTGTTAATTTTTAGTCGATAGTACAGTCAGCAACATAAGTAGCTGATAAGACCAAATGCACCTGTACACTAAAATTATCCATAATATGAAAACATAATAAATAGGGTAGATACTTCAGCTACTTTTGTTCCTGACCGTACAATTATATTATACTAGCTTAACCCCGCGGTTTCACCCTCGTTCCAGAGGGATCTAATGTTTTCCGGGATAAAAGTATAGCCTTCCTCGATAAATGGGCTATCAAACACTGAAAGATTTTTTCTAATCGAACCAGTAGTTCCTGAGATTAGCACGTTCAAACAAACAAACTCTTCAGCTTTATAATATTAGTATAGATAAAAATTACATTTGGTATATTCTCTATGATTCATATGATTTTATTCGTAAGTAGGTATACCAAAGTAGACACAGTATGAATACGATTCACAGTTCCATATACCAAGTAGGTACCAAGGCTTAATCCTGACTTATTGGGCGTACATGGGCACCGTATATCGGGGTAATGGCCGGTAATTTTCGGGTAATGCGAATCCAGCATCCCACGGTCTACTCACGTCCGATACACTCGTTACGGCCACTAAAACGGCACTTGGAACTTTCTGGCCATTTCTGGCCGATACCGAAGCCGATGGTGATTTGAATCGAATGTTTTTCACATACGCATATTATGTGATGAGCGGTTTTATTGACTGGGATATGTCTACACGTGTTCAATTATACATTATCTTATAATTCTTTGGCTCATAGACTCTGTATATGTATCCTATATTAGTCGGGCTCTTCATATTATATAATGTGTGTTTGTTACACGATCACATCCTAATGGTTAAACGGATTAGGAATAAAACCTAACACATGCTCGTAGGTAGAACATGTCCTGAAATAACTTATAAAACAAAAATATTGTATATACCGGGAATATATTCCGGTAGAACGGTGAAGTACCAAATAAAGCAAAAAAAACGGATGAATACTAACAAAATCTTTGAAGAAAATAATTTATAGACGATCTATTATAACACATAAAAAACATTAACATTTGCTAAATAAACGTGTTTTATGACGTTATTGAATATAATTTCATCATATTTAAACTATATATTTTACTCATATTTAACATTTTGTGTTAAATTATATAAATAATTATGTGTACTTATTTATATACAAAGCAAAATTCTAGGAAACATTCAGTTTCCTAGAAAATATTAAAATGAATATCGTTTGCATACAGAGCATTGTGTGTGCCTGATTCATATTAGGTACAATTCATTTAATAGAATTTATAGATAATAAATAAATTCAGATATATTAATAAAATGTTTTAGTATTGATATTTGTTTATTTATTAAACTCAGTCTATCAAGGTGGTAACATTTCTTCCAGTAACCACGTCGCACAAACCCGTTTACCCAGCAAAATGTTCAGTTAGAATTCAAATTCAAGTTTGCAAATTGATATAGTAGAAAATGGTATTTTAAGGCGATGATAGCTCAGTGGTAGTGACGTCGGACGCCGCGGCGAAGGTCGTGGGTTCGAATCCTACAATGAGCTTGAGCTTTCGGTGAAGGAAAACATCGTGAGGAAACCATAGCACGGTGGTAGGGTACTTTGTAATACCCGCCTGGCTGGCTACCACCCTCAAGATGAAAATCTGTCGCCAAACACCTATTGGTGTGTTCCGGCAGCAGCACTTGAGAGCCAGATCCTTCTAGGCTTTGTGTGCTTACCACCTTCGGCTACATCATCACCTACCATAGTGAGATTGTGGTCAAACACAAGCCTATTCAAAGTAAAAAAAATAAAAAAATGGTGACACTCTTTTATAGAAGTCAAAGTCAAAGCCATGCAAGGATATATTTTAAATTTTTTGGTCGTTTTTTACGATCCACACGGTCGTGTACCGACTCAACGTCCTCTGTCTGTCCTCGGTTGGTGGTTGTTGACAACCATATAGCAGCCCCTTTAAGCTGCGAGTCCAATCTAAAATTTGTGTCGTCACAGAAAATACATACGAGTTTCAATAAATGTATGAAGTAATTCTATTAGCTCGGACCCAAAGGATATCAAGATGAAACGAATCCAATTCAATCGAACGTTATTTGAAATGAAATAAGTTTGTTTAGAAATTTAATTTTAAAGTATGAATTGATTTTTGTCAAACATACCTAACCTACAATAATGCGCAAATATATTTTTGAAACGATGGCTTTATACAGATCCTGACAATCCTCAGATCCTTACCGCTAAGGAAAAAAAATATTGACGCGACCACCTCAAGAGATTCCTCAATGACTATCACTCTCGTCAAAAACTCAACAAGCCACGAAGAGCCCTCGACGTGGTGAGACCTCGATACAAACATAATTTGTCTCACTTCCAACACATCTATATCAATCGTATAACGATCTCAGTTCGAGGTTTAATTTAAGATGGTGTTGCCATGAACAATCAGCTCCGGGATTAGAGAGTCCGGGATAAAAATACAAACAAACAAAGCAAGACAAAGGCGTGACGAGGGTAAAGGGCGGCCCTTATCTGGGCCCCCGAGCTTCCAACCGACTTTGTTCAATTGTGAGGGAAAAATCCTCGCTTTTCTGCCACTAAGTTAAGGTATATAACGAATAGGGTGGTAAGTGTGATTGCTTGGAAATATTGGATTAATTGTGAAAATTAGCCGATGTAATGACATTACCAGATTCCTATTAGGTTCCTTCTTATTGACATTCTTTATGGCATTATATATGATAGTACTTACATAGGAAGCTTTTGATAATGAAGCAAGCCACGAGATATCGCTTCCACGCAATAATTGGAACTAATTGACAAAGGAACCATCTATAATATCGCTTTCTATAACACTAGATACTACTACAATATTGTTGTTCCATAAATAAAACAAAAGAGAAGCAAAAATAAACCAATCAACTGGCTTCAATTCGAATCATCATCTTGTCATACGTTTCACATATCATTGGGCACCTTAACTCCACTCTGTTCAAGTGGAAATACTCAGAGATCAGTCTCAGTTCACAGCTCAATAGACGTGGCTACTTTACACGCAGTGAAAATACCGACATTATTACTAAACGTGCCACCGCAGGTAGGTAAAGTCTATAAATAAAGCTAGATTCACGTGAGGAAACAATGGACTCAGCGGTGATAAATTATGTAAGTTTTAGTGCAGAATTTTATACGACCAACGTACGGGAAACCTGAGATTCACTATGTTGACAAAAGCTTCAAAGTAGAACACCTAGTATAATCTCCAAGTAGGTTACATGCCATTTTGAAACATGAAAGATTCGCATAAGAAGTTGGCAGCAGTGGAAAGTTGACGTTTGCTACTTCTGTTAAAACCTTTGACATAAGATTACATTATGTGTTAAGAACTTTTCCTTTTTGCTACATACGATTATTTAACAACGTAGTATTTGCAAAATTGCATCTAAATATAAATTAAATTCGCATCAATAAGCTCTAAAACTATTCCAAGTATGGTTCAAGTTTCTAAGCAGGCTTAACTGGGCTCAGGCAAGTTCTCGAATAGATGACAGCTAAGTTGTACGTAGGTCGAGTTATTCCATGCTTCAGCGAGCACATTTGGTAGGTCTACCCATAATCACCGCTCTGTGGATAGCCAGGCTTAGGAGCTCTACTGAGGGTGGGACACGAGCAGAGCTGAAGAGACTAACTAACTAACTCTAGTCTATATATATAAAAGAAGAAGTCCTGACTGACTGACTGACTGACTGAAAGGTACACAGCCTACGCCGTTGGTCTTAGAAACACGAATTTTGGAGGGTATGTTCCTTTTGATGGTAGTGTATGTACTAAGAAAGGATTTCCCAAAATGTAACCCAGGTAATAGATAATAGCGGGTGTAACTACGTGGCAGAAAGTTAGATCTCTATAAAATTAGCAAGCTTGATTTGTGTCTACTCAGTTGATTGTTCTTTACCTTGTCCAATTTTTATCCAATCTGGAACCAACTTTGCCATTCTATTTATTTAATTTTCGGATGTTTTAAACTCCCCTGTTATGACAACAACATCAATAGTGTTATATTGGTCATTAAATAGCATCAGTGAGTTGTTACTATGCCTGCCGCTTCTTACACAATGAGTATGACGTTTTTTTAATTGGCATTTAGCTCTAAATGGTTCTAGCTATTGTTTATACTGTTTGAGACAAATATTGTTTTTGTCCACAAACTTCATGAGTTTTAAGACTGACTTTCATCACTTATGTGTTTACTATCGACTCGACGACATCGCGTTCACTGATCTGGAAAATGTTGGAGAAAAACACTAACAAAAAAGAACTTTTTCTCGTCTAGACACTGCCAATTGATATGATATGAACATATTTTGTGAATTAATGCTGAGGTTCTAATACTGAAATGATATTTAAAAAGAGAACTGATGCTGCTTGTGGGGGCTGGACTTTTTGAATTTGCTATCTACTGTGTCCCTCAAAATGATGATCTATTTTCCACTTTGTGAAATTAGAATGAAGATTTAAAAGTTTGTGTTAAAAAGAGTGATTACTGAATTCAGGTACTGTTACCTTATGAACCGGAATTAAAGTCAGACTATTCATATTTGTTTGATATGAAATCTCAAGCCTCATTTTGTTTTAATCATTTGGTGAGGGAAATACTCAGAGTATTGCAAAAGATTGGTGATGATAATATTTGAGTAATACGTTACAAAAAAAAAGGAATATCTCATAGATTTCCTATAATAATTAAATAAAATTTCATCAAAGCTTTCTAGTTCTCAATCTGGCAACCCAAGAACTTAATAACTTTATCAAAGGTTTCGTCTCAGGTTGGCAATACTCGGCCAAGTCTGCAACTAGTTAACTACCCGCCAACTTCCAGTCCAAGTTTTGCGTACAGTCAACCGCAAAAATACCACTCGAGAACTCAATTTATGTTTGGTATTCATGACTATGAACTATTTGACGTTTTACAGTTTTGAGAGAAAAATAATATCTCATTTTATCTTACTAATAATATACATGTGAAAGTTTATGTGTGTGTTTTTATATTACCATTTTTGATAATTTTTAGAAAGTTTCGCCTCGCGTTTTCACCCGCGTACCCGAGATAAAAAGTATGTCAATATCTAGTCCATAAACTATATCTATACAAAAATCACGTTGCACCAACAAACACACTTTGGCATTTATAATTTTAGAATAATGGATAATTAAAATAGGAATAATTAATAAATTGAACGTATTCTTAAGACTTGACTGAAGTGTAGCACTACGGGTGTAGTCGTCTTTACAAGTTACGAATTAAACCTTATTTTTATATGTGCGTGATGTACTTAGGTACTCCGTATATGAGCTAAACTTCAGGAACTTATTTTAATATGCAATGTCAAAGGAAACTTGTAGCGTGTCTTGTTCGTACAACAGCGCTTCGCATAGTTCTTATCGTTACTGCTTCATAAAATATGTTGTTTCATACGATAAGTATTATTCACATCAACGTATACCTACTTACATGATGAAATTTTGATGATTTTAGAAATTAAGGGCATGACCTTATATCTGTGACAAGTCTGTCATTCCATTTCATTTGTCAGTTGTCAATGAGTTTAAATGGCAACATTATTTATTTTATATCGAAACAAAATTATAGGCTTCGTTAAAAATAATATTTATTTATGAAAATATATAAATTTTTTGTTCCAGGACTATCTAATAATTTATACCATGGATCCATAATAGGTATGAGCTCTTTGCCCTTTGTTTCTTAAATAAATTAAAACAGTGTAGTTATTTTGCCGTATATCAGACATCCTTTCATACAGCTCTGAAATTTTAAGTTAGAGATCTTTCTAACAAATAAATAAATCTACAGAGCCTGCACGAAAGAAGCCATAAACTTGCGATGGTACTTATTACTAATTAAAAAAAAAATTGACACTAAAATTAATTGATAGTGATCATCATTGATATGAGATAACGTAAATGTTCTTTGTTTTATGTAAAACAAAAACTAGCCCAAAATGACCTTGTTATCATTTCCATTCCAAAGGACAAAAGCTCATAACAAATGCTAGACCTATCAGGAGTTTACGATATTGTAGTCTATGTCTAGAAAAACATAAAACCCGTCTCATGCCCATAACAGTTACCGCTCGTCATAAAGTTTTTTTACCCTACCCTCGAATATAATCCTCTGTGAAAACTCAACGGAACAATGTACTTAACAAGAGCTATTCTTTCGGCTTAAGGGTAGGTGTCCAGTGGAGGGAAACGCATATGCTTTTTGTAAGAAAACGTTTATCTATACTTTAATATTATAAAGCTGAAGAGTTTATTTGTATGAACGCGCTAATCTCAGGAACTACGGTTCGATTTGAAAAATTATTTCGGTGTTGGGTAGCCCATTTATCGGGATAATATATATCGGATTAATAATAAGCATAATTTATGTTACGATGATACTTCATTGTTAGCAACTTAAAAGCGACGCTTTCTGCTCTATCTAAGCTCATTGGAGAGCATCGCTTCACACACACAGTGGACAGAGTCCTTAATTAGGTATTTCATAAGTCCAACCGCAAAACACTTTGAGCTCACGTTCGTACGTACGAAGGTAATTTTTGTACGAGCACTGTTGGTAATTTGGCCTGAAAGGGACTCGGGTTTGACCGTGTCTATACATATTTTAGTTATGAAAAAAGGAATTGTATGCGTATATTCATACAAAATGTACGTATATATTCATACAAACGTATTATGATTTATATATAAACTGTTTCTTCACATTAGGCTTAGAGTTTGGTTTGCATTTTTATAAATTCAAATTCAAATTCATCATATATTTCATCATATTTCTTAAATGAAATGAAATAGTTTCAACCGACTTTAAAAAAAGGAGGAGGTTCTCAATTCGGTTGTATTTTTTTTAATGGATGTACTCATTACTCCGTCCTTTAAGAACGGATTTGAAAAAATATTTTTTCATTTGAAAGGGTATACCTCCAGATTGGTCCCATTTAATCCTGAAAAATTGAGGGAACTCCTCAAATATTATAGGCATATACATAGAGATTTTGGTATTTTCGGTAACAAATCAATCATTTGCATTACCCATATTCGTAACTTAAGTGTTAAATAAAAATAATTTATAAATAAATAAAAAACCGACTTCAAAAACTGAAAAGCATAAAAAAAAAAATTCCTTTCTACATCATGTTGAAGTCGGCGCCAAGTAAAACATTAAAATACTAAGGATAACAAACACAAAACAACAACTACAAAATATTACAACGAAAAAATATTAAAACCAATCATTCACACTAACTCGAAATATCATCAAAAATAAATTAACCTAAAGACAACAATATTATGACAACTTAACTAAATTTAGTATGTGTTTATAGATACTACTTACCTTTAAAGAAAACTCGCTGAAACAAAACAAATCAAGAAAGTAACCTGAAGACCAAGTAATTTTTATGTTTTACTTGGCACCGACTTCAAAATGATGTAGAAAGGAAATTTTTATTTTATGCTTTTCAGTTTTTGAAGTCGGCTTTTTTTTAATTTTTTAATTATTTTTTACTCAAAAAGGCCTCCCTTCACAGGCACTTATGAATAGTCATACTCCAAGTGACTCTATTGGATGGTTCGGAAGGTTGATTTTCCTGAGAAGAGATTGCAAAAGATTGTTTGGATGTTTATTATTCAATCATGCCGTAATGACTGAACGTATTTGCATGAAACATGGCTAGATGGATAAAATTTAGGGTACTTTGATCCCGGGAATACAATACATCGCTCGAGAATGAAGGTAAAACTGCGAGGCAAAGCCTACTAAGGTATAAATGCCTTATAACGAGGGGACACGAATAAAATTCGTATTTACAGCAATATAAATAAAAACTGAAATTTTCCCATAATTTAAACAACACAAATAAAACGGGCCATGGCCAATTAACAAGCCATCAAAACTGCCATTATTTTGGATTTCCCGCGATGATAATAAAGCAAAGATTGCTCTTCACCCCCTGGCTTAATACACAAAGAAGTATAAAGGGGTGCTTCAGAAATTTCAAAGGCGAAAGAAAATTAATATCAAGGTTCATAATTAATTGAAAATTAATTATTTAAGCTCATCTTTTGGTAATTGCAGAAATATGAATAAAGGTAATTTCGAAATGGTATTTTGTGCTCATCCTTGAATTACAGTACAGTCAAGGTGAAAATGAGCAAATATTTAAGAAACAAATGTACGTACAATTAATTTTAAACGTTTCAAACATAACTATATAGCGTGTCATCACATAGTCATCCAACACCAAATTCAAAGCTTAAACGAAATTCCAGCGTGTTTTGAAGCAACGTAATGGTAGGATAGCGACGATCATGAATAACATTATAACCCCACCGTCACTTATGACGCGAAAGAAACGAGCATGTTCCCTTAAAAAATATAAAAGAATTCCTGCGCAAGGTCTTAATAAAGAATCATTTAGTGAGGGTAATATTTCAGTTGCGTACATGTACGTAGGAGAGAAAAACATGCGAACAACGCGAGCAGAGCAATACGCGCACAATCGCTCGGAATAATTTATGTTGGGCCCACAATGTTTGCTTCAACGTACTAGGTACTAATATGGACTTAAACTGTGTGCTGTTTGTTTATAATAGTCGATGCTATCAGGTTTAAAAGAAGCCATAAATCTACTGCTGATATAGACCTCATGGATATCTGTAACTATCTTACTAACACAGTCAACATATTATAGACCCACACTTGTCAAATTTTCTTTATATATAATCTCTATGTGGGTCAATTGCGTATTTTTTTATCTGTATATCCTGAAGCTTGCCTCCTTCTAGTTTAATACAATCCTTCTGTCTTAGATAGTAAAGTCTTAAACCGTCTTTAAGCTAGCAACACCCGTTTAAGCTAACTAAATACCTCGCCACCCTCATCCTGCCCTCCACCCACCTTGTAAAGTATAACCAAGGTTGATTAGGTATTAACTAGATAGTTGGGAACAAAACACGCTTTTAATAGGCCTACGTATTGAATAACAACAACAGAGAGCTTTGCAAATTAGTGAGCAGGTCATATTTTGTTTTCATTAATCTCAAAACCTAGTGACCTTTTAGAATTTATATTGACTTTCTTCGAAATATAATACCAGTCAATTAACGTTTGCTTTAGAATAAATCCTCGGTAACCTTTTTCGGACACCAAATCTACTTTCACAATTTAATATGTAAATGTTCGTTGTGATGATAGGTCATTGGTAGTGACATTGGATGCCACCGGTAAGGTCGTGGGTTCGAATTATACAATGAGCTTTGGGTGAAGGAAAACATCGTGAGGAAACCATAGCATGGTAGTACTTTGTTGTAGCCGCTTGGCTGGCTACCACCCTCCAGTCGACAACACGTTGGCAATCCCCTGCTATTGCTAACGTCTATAGGCGACGGTAGGTAGTTACTTACGATCAGGTGGACCGCCTGCCTGCTTGTCTCTGCAGCACTCTGACAAAAAAAACATTTCCTGTACCTTAAGACGCCCTAGGGCATCAAACAAAAATTATTCGTGCAATTGATTTTCGTGTTTTTAACGGTCCTTTATAAATATGACGCACATTTTGGCACAATAAGGAAAAAGTCAGCACCGGAAGGCATGTGTTTGATGGTTTACGATTAACCTTAATGATATCTACTATTAATCTTTATCGGAGATTCGGAGTAATCTATCCTTATTTTGTGTTTATTGTTTGTGGCGAAGTGAATATAATATTGAAATGACATGCCCATAAATTGATTACGTCTAAATTATTAGATATTTAATTATATTGGCACGCTTATATGAACAGGTGATTACATGTATTATAACAGTTATAAATCGTAACAGGTATATAACATGATAATATTTTCTAGAACACGTAACAAATGTGCCACTTATGTATTTTGGAGCAAAGTATTTTGTAATCAAATAAAAATATCTTGTTGGCTTGTATCGTTCTTTGGTATACGTAGTAAAGATTTATACAACTTTAGTGCGTGAGTTCACTTGAATATATCTTATTCTCTTGACAAATCCAAAAATCGGACCTATTAAATATTTTCTGTTCTATTTTGTGTCATGTAGAGGCTTCCTGTAATGCATAAAAGCTGAAGTTTGCTTGTTTTTTTTTGTTTTTTTGTTACAGTCGGATTTGGAAAAAAAACTTTTTCCATTTGATAGCCCATATTTGAAGTAAGTATATAGGCTATTTAACATTAAACTACGACCCTAAGGAACTAAGCAAAAAGAAAAAAGTTAGAAAGAACGCTAAGTGAAAACGAAGTAATTTATAAATAATACGATTTCTTTTAAAATAAACGACGGGTGAAACCGCGGGGCACATCTAGTTATATATAAAGTGGTTTGCTTGATATTGTGTATATTATTTAAATGTCTAAATGATATGCGTTTTCATTCCATGACAAATTTAATAAGGTATACACGGATCAAGTGTAGAAACGAGCCCTAAGTGGGTCTCATATCCGGTCCTTCCTTTCACAAGACCTTAACATCCTTCCAAGGGTATTTATTTACGACAACAAGTTATATATGTATGCATTTATATTACAAGTCGGACTTGTCTCCCGACTGAAGTAACTGTGAATCTGTATGATTGTAAGTTACATTGAAAATATTAATTGAAAGGTAGGCATCGCCGACTAAAAACGATTGTAAACACCAATGAAATACGGGCCTTGTTGATTTAAGATCGTGGGTTCGAATCCTACAATGAGCTTGAGCTTTCGGTGAAGGAAAACATCGTGAGGAAACCATAGCGCGGTGGTAGGGTACTTTGTAGTACCCGTCTGGCTGGCTACCACACTCAAGTTAAAAATCTGTCGCCAAACACCTATTGGTGTGTTCCGGCAGCTGCACTTGAGAGCCAGTTCCTTCTAGGCTTTGTGTGCATACCACCTTCGGCCACATCATCACTTACCATAGTGAGATTGTGGTCAAACACAAGCCTATACAAAGTAAACATTAGAATTAAAATACAACAACAAGTAAAATGCTAACTAATTGACTCAGGCGTGACTTGGCGGAAATCCATTACAAGATTAATTCAAATTCAAAAGTTTCTTTATTAAATGAACTCATTACAAGTATTTTTAATCGTCACTTGTTCCAATAATAGATGATGTATATTTCTTTTAAATTAGGTATACACTTAGAAGTAGGTATAAAGTATAATTTACAAATTTTATATTATAACAATAGCCTGCGGAGCGAACAATTCATTCAAATGCGTTCTTGTCATCTATAAAAGCAAAAACTTTATAGTACCCTTTCTTAGATAACTTCTGTTTTACTATCTTCTTAAATCTATGTACAGATAGTTCTTGGATTTCTTTGGGTACTTTGTTATAGAAACGTATACATTGCCCTTTGAAAGAGTCTTTTACTTTGCTGAGCCGAGTTACAGGTACAGAATTATACAAAAGACAAATATTTTGTAACTAATTCCGCTGGATCTCCTTCTCTGTCGAGTCCCACACAATGAAACTGTTTCATTGTGTGGGTCTGTTACTAAACATTTACGCACTGTAAGGCTGGTCCACCTAAAAAATATGTCTACATCATGTTAGAGACGAAAGAGAGAATTCGCTAAATCGATAGGTGGACAATATTCGCGCTGGCTGCACACGACTCAAGCAGACAGTGTAATGTAAGATTGGATCAAATAAAAAACTATTATCCCATTTTTTTAAATTATGCTATGTACCTATTTTAAAGCCACATTTCTCTGGATTCAAAATAAGTTAATGTTCTAAAATAACCGACAACGTTTATCTAAAACAACACAATCAAATAGTCTGTGAGCCCGACACGCACCTACACACAATGACCTCTTCGCGCAGATTCCAGGGGAACCAAACCTATCTGAGAGTTCCGATTGAGATGTATGACAGGGGACTGATTGCAGTAAACAAACAACTGGCATCACGTCGTTAGGCGAGGTTGCCTTGATTGCATGCGATATACACTTGGAAATAGGAACCCATTCACTACAGGTGATTACGAGTAACACGAAGTTTGTATTGTTTTATTCTCGCTTGTTTAGAAGTTTTACAAGCCGTGATGGCCACTCTTTATTGTGATTGTGAGGTTTGGACAACTTCTTTTTGTAGATGAAAAATCGTTAAAAACTGTGTCTGAAATGTAAAATTAAAATGGTATTTGATTATAATAATTATTATTTATTTCTGAAATAGGTTTATAGTTGAGTTATGGAGCTCTGATTAAACAAGAGATTAAAAGTTCTTTAAAAAATAATTCTATGATGATGGACCATCCAAAGAATTTATGAGTTTGAGCTGGTACCTATTTTGTACAACTCCTCTGGCTAGATACCGCTCTCAAGTTGCAGTGCTTGAGAGTGAATTCCTTTTTAAACATTGTGTGCTTTTGCCTTCCGCCACATCATTACTTTCGATTGAGAGGTTGTGGCTATCACGAGGAAAACACCTTCCTTATGTTCAGTTTAGGATTTGAATTCACGACCTTCAAAGTCAAAGTCAAAGCCTTTTATTCAGATTGGACCCTAGGAGGGCACTTATGAAAGTCGAATTTACTGAAGTTACCACCGGTTCGGAAGTCAGCCTTCAACTCAGAAGAACCGGCAAGAAACTCAGCAAGGTAACATTTTTTATAAATTTTTTTATAATCAAAAACAGCAAAATGTACAATAAAATATGCAATCAAAACAAAGAAAAATGCCAATATAGTAAATAATAAAATGATCCTTCTTCTCGTTCGTAACTATCATCGCAACTCAGCATTAGATTATGAGTTTTACATTGCTAACTAGCTGTTCTCAGCGGTTTCACCCGCGTTCCCGGTATAAAAAAAAATCCGTGAATATTTCCGATGTTTCAATAGTTATTTTGCTTTTCGGGGCGAGACAAATCTATCAAATCAAAGACCATAGAAATCGGTGCAGCCGTTCTTGAGTTATATATGGTGTAACTAACTAACATGAGTTTGTTTTATATATACATAGAGATAGAATAAAAGTTACTGAAGCAATCAACAAGTTATTCACAAAACGATCTGTAATTCATAAATTTTTGATAATAACAATCAATACAACTAGTGACAAAATAATATGGCGTGTTATCCAAACATAATTAATCTTCCTACAAACTAGTTAAGCCTCAACCATGTATTATTAATTGAGACATATGATAGAGAAGTCTTCGAAACAAGCTTACGACGCCATTCCTCTGATGCAATTTGACGAGATTGCATACAAATCTACTTTGGATGCAAAATTATTCTGCATGTATGCATCTTGAATGCTCGATATATAGATTGATAACACGGTTTTAGGATTGACCATTAATCAGTTGCACAAACGTGTCATTAAGTATTATTTCATTAATTTTGAAAAAAAATTGCACCCTGATTTAAAAATAGAACGATTTGTTAAGTTTTTTATCCATATTTAAAGTTATCAAGCAGGCAGACGTTTCACCGCATGGTAAGTGGTAAGATGACGACCTTGAAGAGCTCATTCCTTGAAGAATCCCTGTCGTTTTTGTTTCAATACAAAATATTTGACAACTTCGTTGCTACAATAGATATAGGGTGTTGATTCCAGTAGCAAGCTAGCAAGTTAGACGCATAAATCTTGCTAAGAGCTAATTCCATTGAAATTATCTTCACGCACCAATTGACAGTACATAATGAGGCTATTGTTAACAAGATGGCCATGTTGTGGTGACAGGTCGCATGTGGTCGCATGTGGTCGACATAAACCTTTGAAATACATTGCACATACAGTATCTTACAATTCATGGCACATTACAAAATATTTACAATTACAAGAGGTTGAAATAATTAATCTGTAACTTCTGGTTTAATAGAAGGACAAACTGACTGACTCTATCTACGCACAGCTCAAACCACAGGGTTTAGTTAGAAACATGAAATTTCGCACACAGGTTATACAACGTTATATATACTTATATAACGTTAACATCCACTCAGGAGGGGATTTTTACAATTTACCTTATAAGGACTATTTTCTCTGGGTATTCGGGATGGTTTATAAAATATTTTTAAAGCATGCCTAGACAACTTTATATCCAGCGGGGAAAATCTGATTTCTATAGAGAAACTATCAAACTGCCATATTAATCTGGAAGTTAAGAAGTTACTCTTGTCTTATTGAAATAATTTTATTTTTTCGCACACTTTTTCAAAGAACCAGTTTATGTCTCTGTGAAGATAATTGAGGAAGAAATATACGAATAACAAAAGTTATAATGCATTTTACCTAGACTATTTACATAGAAAGAATCTTGGAAGCATTGCTTTCAACTGTAAAAAGTTCTATAAAGTTTGTAAAGTCATTAGGGCGTCTGGAAACTTCATATCATTAGGTTTGGATCCGAAGAAAACCGAGTATCCGTTGGCTGAAGCAAGAGTTTGAAAAATTACGTTTATTAAATGCGTACCTACATTACAAGACGTTAACTTATTAAAGTACATGAGCTTTTAAGTTTTTTAAGTTTTCTATTTGCCAGCCGTAATACTGAGTGTATTTAATTTGTGAATATAATACGTTGAAAATTCTAAAATTAATCTAGGTTCACAGCTATCACAAACTCTCATAGTAAAGTTTGTAATTGATAGGAAACGATATCGCAACGACATGGCTACAGCCCACAAGCCCCCGCCCAATCTAGGTCGGGACTCGAGATCAATCACTGGACGTCACTAGATTCAGTTACACCTGTAGCACACAGTCGCGCGACAAACTGAAAGTGGCTCTGCTGTGATCGTTCACCTTGTTGACAGCCAACTAATACATATACGCTGTTACAAAGGAATATGTTTGTTACGATAGTGGGCGATTTTAGACACGTCAATTAGAATGAGATGGGTTATAGTTATTTCATTTTGACATTAATGTCTTGTGTTTGGCCACAGACTCACCTGGCGATGATAATGTGGAGGATAGTGCACGCTGACTCAGTAAAATAAGTTCTATTACTTTTCAAATAATTTAAAAATTTACATAATCACCTGGCGAAAGCCTAAATGATATGTCCGTCCAGTGAGAGTTCATCAAGTTCTATATTTTAATTTGAGAACTTATACCACGGATACACAGTTCAATTCTTCCCTCCCCCCCTCCCTTTCCCACCATATACCTTTTTAAGGTCTTTATCGTTTTAACGTTTTATTCAATGTATTTTAATGTTCACACGCATTTGCATATCAAGCGATACAAGGCGATTCTGCTATCAATATACGAGACGTCTATGTGCTATAGGCGTTTATGCTCGTTAAATGCTGTCACCCTATTAAGGGATAATTTGTTCAGCCTTGTTTCCCTCTTGGTATCCTAGTACGTGGACTATCGATCGATTCAATTATGCAGCGATATTATATGGAGAGTCTAGAAGCTTATGTCATGGAATATACAAATATACAAGTAGGTATATAGTATCTAATGATATCTTGGAATGTTTTTGATGATGAACGAGTCTCCGATACATTTACATACAATGTTAAAATAATAACGTTACAGTAAACTACATTTATTCAAAACTAATTTTGATGTAGATAAGGATCGTTAACACGAAAATCGTGTTATGTAAAAAGCATTGCATGCTCTTTTTCTATTTAGCTCACAATTTATCATGGCGCGCAGTTGCAATTTCACCTTCATCGTCCTGGCCAGAATTAACATTGCGGTAGGGTTGTCACGCACTGGATACATCAAACTTATATTTATGTAACCTATGGCACCTTCGTTTCAGTGAGATTCAGATTATCTAAATCACTTTGGGCCGACTAACTTAGATTGCTTATATTGTCGATGTGGTTACACCACACTACACTGTCATTTAGCCGCAGTCGGTTTGCACCTTTTAATTAAAATGGATTCGTCTAATTATGTTTATGTCACATTATTATCAAAATAATTCTAATGAACTTTTTTAGATATTACTTCATTATTACTCGATAGTTTTGATTCCAATTTACTATATTTGGAGCGTATCTGGATCTCATTGGTTTCACTACTATAGACAAGTTTATTACCGATCAGGATACCTACACTATACGTATTGAAAATATATTGACCTTTTTGGAATCCAAGCAATATTCATTTTTTGCCCAGCGAATTAAAAAGTTACAAACGGAAAAGTGCAACAGGTACTTCTTATTCTATGATTATTCATCTAGGTGTTACATTCAAATACATTAATAGTTCAGCGAGATTGAGTTGCATATATAAACTTTTCGCATTTTATAATGGTAAGGGCTGATTTTTCAATGGCCAGATAAGCTGTATCTAGCTGTTAATTTCAAATTAGAACAGACTAGGACTTATCAGAGGAATAGCTTATCCGAGGTTTATCCAGCCATTGAAAAATCGACCCTAAGTCATCTGACTTTCTTTTATACAAAAAACATCATCGAAGAAATAAGGATAACCAAAAATCAGTAATATATTTTTATATAAATAAAAGAACAAGACCTGACTGACAGATTGATTGACTGAGAGCACTGGTTCGCAGAGCATAAACTACTGATCATAGAACCATGCAATTTGGCATGTATATTTATTTTGTAACGCAGGCTTTTACTGAGAAAGGATTCTCCTAAAATCAACCCCTAAGAGGATAGGGGAACGCACGTGAAACCGCGTGGCTGATAGGTAGACTATGAGGGAAAGGAAATAAAGAAAAGCTTTGACTTTGATCAGTTCACTGGAAAAATATCGTTTGATTTCTATGACGTATTAACAACTTCCATCCGATTGCTACAGAGATAAGCTCCATCAAAGCACGGACATACAGTAACTTTGTGTACATTCTAAAAAAACGAAAACGATAATAAAGTTTATAATAGGTACCTACAATAATTACAAAAGCTGTGACATTGCTCTAATAAGACAACGTTACTGAAACCATTAATATAAAAACAAACCATCAAAGCGTTGATAGAAAGAGAACACGTATGGTGTGCTAAAGTAATTTAATGACCTGACAATGTAAAATGTATGCATTTTTAATATTGGCAACCCTTTCAAGGTGTAGTCCGGCCGTTCATTACTCGGCGGCCGCTCGTCGCGTCGCGACGGCAGCGCGCAATTTACACGCTAAGTAAAAAGGAAAAGAAACTAAAGGAGAGTGATGTCAAAGAACCAGTGCTGCCAACATTTTCCGTTGTTTAGACATTAGCCTTTTGAAAGTTGAAAATGTAATCCTTGCGGCGAGGACCGGCTGAGTAATGAACGCCATTTCTCTTGAAAACAAGGGAAATGGGTAAATATAATACTTTACTAAATCTGTTTTTGTGTATATTGACATCGTAGGTATCTGTTGGAGCGTCGTCAATTTTGTACATTTATAAAATACACGGGTATTTAAGGTAAAGAAGAACGTTATAAAAATAACGTAATGTTTCTAAATGTAGTCTTGTATAATGTATATTGGAAAACGCTGGATACAGCCCCATACCGGGGATACCCCCATACCTATTGGAGATCCTTAGGGGAGGCCTACGTCGTGCGGTTGAGATGATGATGATGTACCTATATTGTGTGATGCATTATTTTGTTAATATATTCGTATTTGTAACAGACAAAGGTGTAAAGTTATAAAATGGAAGATGGAAAAGAGATTTTTGACAGATTTTTAACTTGAGATTGGTAGCCAACCAGGCGGGTACTACAATACTTTGTAGGGCACTCTCTACCCCAGTATTATGGTTTCCATCATTGAAAACGCAGGCTCATTTTAATATTGGCGCCGAAGAAAAACCTTCGTCACGCAGACGTCAGTCCCACTGTGCTATTATCGCCTTAAATAAATGATGAATAAGTAAATTATAAGCTAAAAAAAAAAAGATCCAAAGTCCTCGGGACGTCACACAGCACCCAAATATCACTACAAAAGATAATATATATTGAACAAAGTCCGCCTCTCGCTTTGTTTGCGTCGGATTTATCACCCAGCTAGGCGGTACACAAGTAAAAATGCTTTCTTTGAGGAAGAGAGGGCTTCGCTTTTAAATTTGCAGATTGCTATATAATGATATGAATGTATATGAACATCTAACAAATGAGGAAGTAGGAAATAATGCTTCATGGAAAATATTTCATTTAATTTATATTGCAATATTTTATCGTTGGGTGTTATATCGTTAAAACCATGCTGATTCAATTTAATTGAAATTTCCATTTTAATTTGTTGTGGCTTCCATTTATATGTAAAACAGCCAAATATTATGTAAGCGTATGTTTTGTTATATTAACTACTTCGATGAATATTACCATCACTAAAAGATGTTGGCGATAATTACATGCGCCTGACCTAACTAGGTATCATGTAGTTACATTTTGTAAACAGAGTATACATACATACCCAGTTCCATTTTATACTATCTGACCCGACAGACATTGTAATTTATGGTCTTGATTTCATACAAAAACCCCATAGAAAAAGCACTTTCAGCTTTTTCCAATTTTCTGGGAAAATGTTTCCTTTTTTTCATTCCCCGAAAACCTTATTCGAATGAAATGAATGAAAATGAAAACACCACAATACATACACACAACTAAATTGAAGTCTGTGACCCTTAAAGTAGGCAAAGCCTGTATACTAAGGGTCGGTTCCTTCCCTAGACAAATTTGACATAAGTAGGTAAAAAAACAACGTATAATTTTCTCTAATCAAATCTAAGCAAATTCTGCAGATAAAAACAAAACAGTAAATCCAATGCGGTCACCTTACCCTCGGTTGATCCGGAAACTGAGAATGGAAATAGAAAAAATCCCACGAGTTGTATTAAAAAGTTCCTGTGAAACGATTGGCTGCCAGATTAAAAACTATCGGCTAACGAAGCAGGTTTAATTAAAACTCGTGACCTGAAACAACACTTAGGTCTCCTACAGTTTGCTCTGTCCTACGCTTTCCTCTCTTCCATATCTTCCCTAACAAACTTCATTCATCCATCGATAACAAATGTTTAATATAGTAAATTAATCTTAGACAATACAGTTGTTATTTACAAGAGAATGGACTGAACTAGATTTATGATTTTAGGGGTTTACCCTTAAGTTTATATTGTGAGAAGTTAGACATACTAATTTATGATCGGAGCATCAAAAGCTTTCAGCTTCTAAATAATGTGAGATGAAAAAGTTATAAAAAAATTAAGACTTCAGTTTATTGTACGAATAGCATTTCACTACCCATGATCAACAATTGAGGGCCTTAGGGCCCGAATTTCGTAAAATTCTTTCCTAGTACACCCCTACGTTACAAAAACATATCCTCCAAATTTCGTGTTTCTAGGATCAGCGGTTTGCGACTCTGAGTTGATTATCCTATAAGTCAGGACTAATTCTTTCATAGCTTTAATTTCTATATAGGTACTTAACAGTTCATTCTTCCTTTGGCATAAGCATTAGTACATACTCTTGTTAGTTTTGTAGTGGCTTTTTTTTCGCTTTCTATCAGGTGGGCTGTAAGCTTGTTTGCCACCTATGTAGAATAAAAAAAAATATTGGTACGAGCATATAAAAAGCAATAAATCTTTCATAAATTGGTATTTGTATTTTAGTGTACTATTCTACATATTGGGTTATTGTTATGTATTTCCTATTACCCAAAAGTAGCCTGGAAGAAATCACTTCAGGCTCCAGTCTCCCTAAAATCAGTGTACTTGCGGCATTTATCAGAAAAGAAATATTGTTTTTTAGTCATCAGAAAAGCAATAAATGAAATATATTTTACGTTATTTTAAAGTGTGAGATTTGTTTAGTTTCGGTAAATTTATTTCAAATGATTTTTTGAATGCATATATTTTTTATTCGACAGATAAGTAGTTGCTTTCGGAGTGGTTAAAGTGGGATTTCTCTAAACCATTATTTTGTAATAGAAAAAAATAAATGTTGCAAGGGTCAAATTCAGAAATTTATAACTTTTTAAAGCAGTTTAAATAAGAAATTGAGACGATTTTGAAAAAAACTAACTAGATAAGATTATTGTAGAGGATTTGCCGACAAATGTAATATGAATACATTTCTTGTTATTGTTATATTTTTTTCGTGGCGTGTGCAAGAATGAGACCCTCTACGCGTGGAACGTAAATAGAGGTATGTTTAAAGCCTCACAAAGCTAATGAAAGTGGCGTCAAATTAAAAAATAAAATATGTATTGGAAACTTCAAATCTCACACTTTAAAATAACGTAAAATATATTTCATTTATTGCTTTTCTGATGACTAAAAAACAATATTTCTTTTCTGATAAATTACGCAAGAACACTGATTTTAGGGAGACTGGAGCCTTAAGGTGACGCCGCGTTAAGCTTAAAAATCTGAAATTCAACGTGCTGCGTCCCGCTCCCTACTATAGCGACCTCATAGAAAACCCGCGTAAACGGAACGGGCGTATGCGACAAAATTGATTTTATTGTTTAATTTAAAACTACAAATATATTTCATAAAACCTAAGTACAATTTATAGTATCACTTTCAATTAATATATGTAGAAATTTTGGAACCTCAAATCGATCCTTAATGCCGGTAAAATTGGAATCTCTTATTTTAAAGAGGTCTTTTTGATTAATTATTTTGTGTTATAAAAGTTAACCAATCGTGTTATGCAACGTACAATTTAGAATTCTGAAACGTATTTAGGATTCTGTAGTCAAACAAGAAACCCTTATAGTTTCGTCATTTCCGTCTCATGTCTGCTATGGTCATTTTACTCGGAGAGTACCAGTAATATGAAGCAATTTTTTTACTAGTTATAAACTTATATCTATGACGCAAACAATATCGAAAAAACCTTTTTTTAGGGTACCTCCCCTACATGTAAAGTTGGGGTGAATTTGTTTTCTTTTCCAAGGATTTGAATTCAGACATGACAAAGTGCAGATGACATTACACTACAGTAATAATAAAGTACCCCAAAATCTTAAGCAACGGGTCACCGAATTTATCAAGTTTATATGAGCACACAACAAGTTTGTTATGTTCTAAAAATGAGAAGTTCAATGCAGAAGAATGACAATTTAATTGCAGACTAAGTAAATATAAGACAGGAGTATGTGCAGGAGTTTAGTTACCAACGCTATTTAGAATGTTTAAGTAGTATTGAAAAATATGAGAGAGAAATATGTAAACGCACTTTAAAATAATCCTGTACGTTAGGTGACACCAAAAGAAAATAGCTAGCGAAGAAATTTTACTATAAGAAAAATTGTACCTAGTTTAAAAGAAGTGCCAGTGCTTCCAGTGCAATAAAACTTAATACAAGTTTTACTGCAGACGTTGTGTGGGACTTTAACCTGGGCTCGGGACTTTAGTCGCAAACGGAGTTCGCCAATAAATAAAAATTAAAGTAACTGCCGCTGAACAACTGTGGAACTGCGAAACCTCATTGTGCTGTATAAAGGTTATATAGTATACACTGTAATAAAATTGGTATGACTTTTGGTGGTAAAAAATATTCAGTATTTTAAAATACAGACATAAAAGCGTATAAACTGATCAAAATGCGTACGAAAGGTCAAGTAAAGTAAAGTACTTTGACCCCAAACGGCAAACTGGTGAAGACAAAGGAAAAGTGAGAACGAACAAACTAAATAGTACAAGGTTTTATCAACTAATTACGCTTATCCATTGCAATCCAGACAATACTCTTTAGAACTCATGTCATTTAACTTTATAGTGCAAATAATCTCTCCTATCGTAAAACGGAGAATATCTGCATTTGTTACTAACTCTATAGTGGTACGGAACACTCACCTGAAGTCCGATACCAGTCGGATTGCCGCGATTTACTCACTACAGTAGTTTTAACTCAATTTCAACTTTATCCGTGGGAGAGTTTGTTCATTTTTGCATGCCCTCGGCCGAGCTACCGGGAGTACCGGGACACATTTGATATTGAATAGTACGTTTGTACGTAAATAGTGCGGAGCACCGATGCATCCAGTGTTGTTGCCTCGTGTCATGAACACACAGGAAACTGATCTACTAAAATAATATTTTATATTTCTAGTATAGCTAGTACTAGTAACCTGAATTGATGACCTACTGCATTTTTGCAATAAAAATAAATGGTCGTTGTAAAAGAGAATATAGCCAATAAAAGGATAATCTTGAGTTAAGAAGATCCTCAAAAAGACGTCAGAATAAGCAAATACCTATTTCATTTTTGACATAATTTAACATCCTCAAATTTCCTTTGAGTACTCTACTTTCATTCGAAGTATAAAGATTCAAAATCACACGCAGACCGTTACGTCAAATATTATTTCCCGTTCAAAAGAAACTCAATCGAGGGATATTGGCAGGTCTTTATAAGGTGCTGAAATAGCGGTGCGCCGACGAGTTACACATCAAACGAGAGGTTTGATCTCGCAAGTAGCTGCAATCTATCAATGTCAATTAGTACAGGAAGCGGGAATTTAAACTTAAGCGTGCTGCGTGATACATGACAGGCGATTGTGGGGAATTATGTAATTATTAACAAGTTGAGCGATCTACAAAGTGACGATTAACAGGTAATCAGATGAAACAGGAAGGGTGATTACAATATCAAAGTGATTGGAGAACTCGCATTAAAGTAGCACTTGTTTGATAACAAACAAACAAATCCTTTGATTTGATCCTGGATTCCGGAAGCATTAGATTATTTTTTGGATCCAAGTTCCTTTACGCGGCTTGCGGTAGGAGTTAACTGGCAGAAAAGGGAACGTAACGAAAAAGCTTTATATACGTGTGTGTAAATTACAATTCACACGCACACGTATATAATGCCTGTTGTGACTTTTATACATAAAGACAGACGTGACGTCACCAGTTATCCCCCTTCATGTGACTTTCTCAGAGGTTCAAGAATAATATAAAAAAACCAAAAGAAAGCTGAAGAGTTTTTTGTTCGTTTGAAGGCGCTAATCTCTGGAACTACGAGTCGGATTTGAAAAAATATTTTTGTATTTGATAGTCCATTCCTGAGGAAGGTTATAGGCTATTTTTTATCCTGGGAACGCGAGTGAAACTGCAGGGAATAGCTATTAGTATATAAAATACTTACAATTGCTGCAAAATTTATTATTTGAACTTCGATCCTAGCGGGGTCCCCACACATTACTTTTTGTGTATTTGTAGGCTTGCGTATGAACTCATTTCAGTTACTAATAATGTATCTAAAGATGTTAAGCATGCAAAAACAAGATGGTAAGTAGTAATTATAATTTTCGTCTCATTTTTATTATGACAAGCAAATTACTAGGCCTTCAATCTTCAAAGGTCAAACAGTCTTACAATAATTCAACCACCAGCTATAAAAATACGGTCAAGTGCGAGTAAGACCTAAGGATCGCACCCTGAGAGGGTTCAGTAGTCTTGTGTATTTTGCGGGCACTCGTATTATAGTACGATGTATGAAATTAACCGCAAATATAAGTTTGTTTCGTAAAATTTATCTTCTAATTTATTTCTTCACTTAGGGCCTTAAGGATCTAACTTTCAAATTTCAAAATTGTAGTTCACCATAAAGAACTCTATAGGTATTTATGATCCAGTCTAGTAAATTTTTATGACCAGACACTTTGACAGGCCATTTATTTTTAATTATATAAAGTTTTTGATTTTAATATTGGCTATTATTTTCAACATTTCTGAACAAATGTGCTGACACATGGACAGACCGACGGGCAACGGTAATCTCACAAAGGTTCCATTTCCATTTTAAGATACGCAGTCCTAAAACTACATCCAAAAAATGGCACACGTTGCGTTATCCCTTAAGCCTGCTCACCTGAAGGTAATTTTTCTCCTAAATGGAGGCGTAAGATGGCTTTGATAGGCGTGCCATTGGGAAAGTGTGCCCGTGTTGGGTGCCCGCTTAATTAGAGACAACTGGCCGGGTGTCCTCGCCGGCAGACGTGACCTGGGTGACAACCGAAGGACCTGTAGGGTTGTCACGCTTCACAACTCACTAAGCTGGACGATGGATACCATCTTGGCATAGTACCTACTCATACTGCTGGATGTGATGGTTTGGTGATTATAGTGAATTAATTACTAAAAGGTATGCAGATATTATGGGTTTTGTCAACAGGAAACTATTTATAGCTGCATGTTGAAAATTGTGATGAATTGTTAATTTACACTATTGAAAACCTAAGGCCTACATGTTATTTGGTGTACAGTTAAGAAGTTAAGATCATTCTTTTCTTTAAGTTTTTCATTTAATTCATTGAAATAAAACGGGATAAGACGATTTGACTAATTAGTAAATCGTTCATCATTCGTTTTTTTTTTGACAAAATTATGTTTCATTTTTCTAAAAAAAAAAACTCGTTACTCATGTAAGCAAAAAGTTAAAAACTATTAATTAGCTTTGAGAGCAGAGGACATTCCATAAATAATACAGTTTATAGTTCAAGATCGAGCCCTCAGGGAATGACGACAAACTCGAGGAAAAAATCAGTGCAGAGACAGACAACCCTACGGACAAAGGCGTAGCATGTAATTGTATAGACTTGTTGAGTCGGAGCAGGACGTCAAGGTGATAGCTATCTTTATCAACGAGACGGTTCGAATTTAAAGCAGATACGTTAATTAAATTTCAGTTTTAAGTGCTAATTTGTAGGGTTCAATTTGCCTAATTACTTTTAATATAAAGTGCCTATAATTGTGCGGACTGTGGGAACGCTGTGACCCCATTTGGATCAGCAACCTTTTTAGGATTCCGTAGCCAAATGGCAAAAAACGGAACCCTTATAGATTCGTCATGTCTGTCTGTCTGTCTGTCCATCCGTATGTCCCAGCCACTTTTTTCCGAAACTATAAGAGCTATACTGTTGAAACTTGGTAAGTAGATGTATTCTGTGAACCGCATTAAGATTTTCACACAATAATAGAAAAATAAAAAAGCGTTCAAGTGCGACTCGGACTCGCGCACCGAGGGTTCCGTACAAACTTCGTCCATCACAAATGCACAATTTTATTTATTTACTGTATTTGAGGTTGGTGCCAATTAAGCTAGACCTCTAAATTGTATGAGCGCCCATACAAATCAGAGGTCTTTATTAATTGGCGTAACTATGTATGTATGGGGACACCCTTTAATTTTCAACTTTTTTTATTTTTTAAAATTTTTCCTTTATTTGTGCTGTAAGGTCTTACAGCACAAATAAAGGAAAAATTTTAAGAAAGGTCTTTCTTTTTGCCATTTTTTTTATATTTGAGTTGATTGAATGAAAGGTAAATTGCGGTTTACGATTTATGACGTATTAAAAAAAAACTACTAACTAGATCTCGTTCAAACCAATTTTCGGTGGAAGTTTGCATGGTAATGTATATCATATATTTTTTTTAGTTTTATCATTCTCTTATTTTAGAAGTTACAGGGGGGGACCAACATTTTACCACTTTGGAAGTGTCTCTCGCGCAAACTATTCAGTTTAGAAAAAAATGATGTTAGAAACCTCAATATCATTTTTGAAGACCTATCCATAGATACCCCTCACTAATGGGTTTGACGAAAAATAAATTTTTGAGTTTCAGTTCTAAGTATGGGGAACCCCCAAAATTTATTGTTTTTTTTTCTATTTTTGTGTAAAAATCTTGATGCGGTTCAAAGAATACATCTATTTACCAAGTTTCGACAATATAGCTCTTATAGTTTCGGAAAAAAGTGACTGTGACATACGGACGGACAGACAGACAGACAGACATGAAGAATCTATAAGGGTTCCGATTTTTGCCATTTGGCTACGGAACCCTAAAAACCATAGCACGGTGCTAAGGTACTTTGTAGTACCCGCCTGGCTGGCTACCACCCTCAAGTTGAAAATCTGTCGCACAAACACCTGCCGGTGTGTTCCGGCAGCTGCACTTGAGAGCCAGTTCCTTCTGCTTATTCACATTCGGACACATCATCACTAACCATAGTGAGATTGTAGTTAAACACAAGTCACCCCAACAAGTTTATCATTCAAATATTTAAATGCAAAAAATATATATCTATTGAAACTTTTTATGTCTAGTTTTCCTGTATCAAACCCATATATTTTTATCACATAATCATAGTTTTACTTAAGTTGGTTTAGTCAGATATAAAATGTTTTATAAATAAACTATTGCAATCTATTCTACTAGTGATTTTGAACAAACAATTTTCAGATTTAGTTTCATATACAGTAAGGCGCCGTGTATATGAATCGTTGGCTCTGCCTTTTTAACTATGTCAAATTTTTAAGGAAATACCTTTCCTACGACGTAAACAAATAAATGCAACCTCTGTCCAAAAGGTTTACATAAAATCCCGTCAAATTATAAACTATTTAAAGACGGGAAAGCAATTTTAAAAGTGCACCAAAATGGTGTTTGCTATTCCCATTTGTGATAAAATGCTGTGTCCCCAACGAGGCGTGAACCCGCCGAGTCGTCCCCAGCCAAACTAACCCTTTGTCTAGACTAAGCAATTATTTTCCGGCGCTTCGACTTCTCTATGCAAATAAACACGTAGACGAGACGTGTGTTTGAAATACTTATGATTTACTACTCACACACGTTTTGATACTAGCTTAGATTCCGTCGCAAACATCATCAATTTTCAGCGTAGAAATATCCTAGGATGTATATAAGCCTCCTATATGGATGTCCACAAGTCCACAACAAACACTCTTCAGTCATTATCGTCGGTCCACCGTGCAAGTTGCCCGCCCCGCTTGGAAAAAGTCAACAAAACATAATGTGAAGCAAACAGAAAGTAAATAATATTATCAAACCAACTCCCATTCTCGTTATTTTCCTTTCCTCTTTTCAATTCCAATTCAAACGATATAATAACAATGATCAAATTTTAAGGAGCATTGAATGGACTCCGAAGACGCGAGATCGCTTGTTCGCTTGTTATGCCATCAGGGGTCCGCGATTGATACCTGACCCATTTGTGAAGTGGCCAGGCGTCGAGCCACGTTTTAATTACCGCGGACTCCCCTCTTTGGTCGGGTTGGCCGACACTTGACCCGGCCTTCTCAACACAGGGTTGCCACTGTAAGAAGGTCAAAATAGAATGTAATCAATTTATCTTTGACCTGTCACAACCTTGGCCCGTGATACTATTACTAAATATTACTAAACTATTACTAAATACATGGCAGTTTACTATTATAAATAAATTTAACGCTCATTTAATGATTGTTAATAACAATTCCTGGCCAAAATAATAATAATAGCAGGTTTTTCTAAACAATTTGCCGTAATTGCCAACCCTAGCTGCGAAGTAATCCGACAAACGTGGTGGAAAGTGAACCTTGCACTTTGATACAAATATACTATGAAATTATTGCTTGTGAGTGGTGGAACATACCATCATCTTACAGATCTCACTTTTAGACACCTTCAGATTCACAGACCCATTACCTTTTTACATGATGTAATAATAATTATACATGTATTAAGTATGACCTTCCTTCCTTTCTTTGCATCCTTTTGTATGTCCCACTTCTGACGACAAGCCTTTTTTCACGAATGAGAGTGAAAGGGAATGGGCAAATACCCACCATGTATAGTTCGTATGTACAGTCAGATTGGAAAAACAAATATACAAATATCACCTAAATAAATAGATGTATAACTGTATTAATAGTAATAACAGGAATTTAAAGAGCTACTGATAGCGGGTAGATAACTAAGTGACAATACGGCCGAGTTTCCTCCCAAATACAGATGTCATACATTAGGTACATTTGAAACTTAGGCGCTCAGCCAAACATATGCTCTTTAATCTAATGATAACTTTAATGGGTATAAGGAAACCGTGGACACCAGCTAGTTAATAAAATAATAAGTTATATTCATCCGGTATCTTATCAATCAAAAAAACAACGACAAAAAAAATCACAGCAAAAAGTCTTCCATTTATTTATCAATCTTTAGATAAATATAAAAGAAATCCTCGACTTACTTATTGACGCAAATATTTTGAATGAAACAATAAAACAGAGTAAATAACTCACCCTGTAGGTATAATAGGTATCTATGTTTTTTTTCTGATCTGCCTTTTCAATATTGTATAACGATCTTTTATGTCGAAAATAAAAGTTTGAAAGCATTATAGGATAATGGATTAGACGCTGGACGATTGCATTTAAAATATTCCGTACTAGCTTCCGCTCTACGGTTTCACCCGCGCTCCCCAGGGATCTTATGTTTTGCTAGGATAAAAAGTAGCCTATGTTCTTCTCCGTACCATAGGCTATCTGCATACCAAATTTCATCGCGATCGGTTCAGCGGTTTAAGCGTGAAAAGGTAACAAACAAACTCACTTTCGCATTTATAATATTAGTTAGGAAGGATTAGGATTAGGATAATTTGACGACAATAATCATTTGATTGATGGTTCATAAAGATTAGATTATGCTTTTATTAAATTTATTCAAAATCAAAGATTTGTTCCAGTTTGTTAAAATAGTTAATTTCCATAGATTTTTTTTTCCCCAAAAATAATAAATTCTAAGCCATTCATATTATCTAGGACCTGTTTACCTCACTCTGAGTATTTTCACAAAAATCTATCACTAAGCATATAGGTCACCACACAATCTTTATGAAATCGCGTCAAGCCAGCCGATCCGTTCTCTTATTTCACTAGGGAAACATAAAAACCGAAGTGATTTAGATGAATCACGCCATACAATAGACAAAGGAAATACATTATCTGGGTGAGAGGGTGGCGGGAGGGGGGTTGTACCTGAAAAATCCATTGAAAAGGAAAAAAGCGTGACAGAGGCGCCTTACCCAAGGCAAGGACAATGGCCGTGTCCGCGCTGTACAATTAAGCTAAGCGATTATAGCTTGAGATGCTCAGAGTTCTTGTAAATTACTTTTTAGAAATTAGAAATTAAGGGTGCTTTGCTTTCTGTTAGGAATAAAATCCTATTAAATACCGGAACGTCAGGAATTTATAATGTCATTGGAAAACGACTCTCCACTTTGAATATTTCCAGTTATTCAATATTTTTTATCCTAAGATCCATCGCGTAAAAGAGCCTACAAAAAATCGAATCCAACAATGAGCTTGAGCTTTCGGTGAAGGAAAACATCGTGAGGAAACCTTAGCACGGTAGTAGGGTACTTTGTAGTACCCGCCTGGCTGGCTACCACCCTCAAGTTGAAAATCCGTCGCCAAACACCTATTGGTGTGTTCCGGCAGCTGCACTTGAGAGCCAGATCCTTCTAGGCTTTGTGTGCTAACCACCTTCGGCCACATCATCACCTACCATAGTGAGATTGTGGTCAAACACAAGCCTATATAAAGTAAAAAAAAAAAACTTACTTATTTAAAAACATGGAAGTTGGTCTGCCACTTTTTTTTCGCAATTTCCGCAGATTATACCTCTGCGCTGTAGGTTTTGTAATAGTGCTTAAAATAACCTATGGACTTCTAAATTATTTAAGACGATATTTATAATAACTTCATCGAATTAATGTGTTTCTTTTTAGGGTTCCGTATCCAAAGGGTAGAAACGGGACCCTATTACTAAGACTTCGCTGTCTGTCCGTCCGTCTGTCTGTCACCAGGCTGTATCTCATGAACCGTGATAGTTAGGCAGTTGAAATTTTCACAGATGATGTATTTCTGTTGCCGCTATGACAACAAATACTAAAAACCAGAATAAAATAAATATTTAAGGGGGCTCCCATACAACAAACGTGATTTTTTGCCGTTTCTAGGGTTCCGTACCCAAAGGGTAAAAACGTGACCCTATTACTAAAACTTCGCTGTTGTCCGTCCGTCTGTCTGTCAGCAGGCTGTATCTTAAGAACCGCGATAGCTAGACATTTGAAATTTTCAAAATATATGTATTTCTGTTGCCGCTATAACAACAAAAATAAAAACAAAATAAAATAAATATTAAGGCTCCCATACAACAAACGCGATTTTTTTGCCGTTTTATAGATAATGGTACGGAACCCTTCGTGCGCGAGTACGACTCGCGCTTGGCCGGTTTTTTACTTTTTATTTTCAACCTGTTCTAAGTGAGGGTGTAATAGTTGATTGACCATAACGTGCGTCCATATGAACAATGCGGGAATAGCTAATTAAGAAACAATACATTAGTAAGTTAACTAATTCTCGGGTAACCATAAACTACACGATACCTATTACAATATCTTCGTCGCTTATCTAATCACATAGCTAATATATCTATAGATATCACGTGATATAATAATTAGTACGTAGGTACCTACCCTATAACAATGCAAGACGGCAACTCGGAAATTGATTTATGTGTTGTTGGGTAAGCGTTGATTATTGCTTACGTGGTCTACCACCTACCTCTGGATAGGGAGGAGAGGGGTACGGTGGTTTCTCATGCATATTCTCAGTTATAGACGTGTTGCAGGAAGATTGGGGTTCGAAGGCGCCGTGGCAGGCTTAGATAGATTAATAGGTGTTCATGGAACAGCTAAATATTTTATAAAAATATAAAGATAAAGGGTGAATAAGTAATTCGGTCAATAACCTCAGTTCTGATAAAAAAAATAACGGATTATTAATCTATTCAAACTAAATGAGTGGGAGATCTAAGCAAAGGATGAACACCTAAGTATGAAAGGGTAAGCCTAAAGATATTCTTTAAAAAAATATTTGTTATCCCGTGGGATCTTATATTTTTCGTTATAAAAAGTATTCTATATTTTATTGAACCATTCTATATTTTACAACATAGAGGGTAAATTTTATCCTGATAAATAAAATCAGTAATTTGCTTAAATGTGGGTATAAGCTGTTGTTACTTTTATAATTGTACTAACTTCCGCCCCGCGGTTTCACCCGCGTTCCCGAGGGACCTTATGTTGCAAAGGATAAAAAGTAGCCTATGTATTCATCCAGGGTGTCAGCTACCTCCAAACCAAATTTCATCAAAATTGGTCTAGCCGTTTGAGTGTGAAGAAGTAACAATCAAATAAACACACACACTCACAAACGTTCACATCCTAACTAATATTATAAATGCGAAGGTGAGTTTGTTTGTTTGTTACCGTTTCACACTTAATCCGCTCAACCGATCGCGATGAAATTTGGTCCGCAGATAGCCTATGGTATGGAAAAAAAGGACATGAGCTACTTTTTTTCTCGGGAACGCGGGTAAAACCGCGGGGGACAGCTAGCTTATAATATTAGTGTGAGATAGACTTGCAACCCAAGCCCAAAACCCAAATAATTACCGTAGCCGGCATGCAAAAATAAAGGCACGTTTATAGTTTTATTACAATTCAGAAAGCATAAGTTTCTTCAGAAACGCGAGTGAAACCGCGGTGAAGAAGTTAGTTTTACAATAAATTCTACACAATTATAATATACCTCCTTAATCATTTATAATGTCCGATAAACTCACTTATAATAAAAAGACATCATCACAATATAAAACACAACGGGAAACCGTCCGTCGACCTTCGTTATCATCGCGATTATTCATTACATCCACTCAGAATGGATGTAAACCGATGTAAATATAAAATAAACGAAAATGAAACAATACACGGGGTCCTCGAAATAAAATAGCATTCAATTAAAAAAGGGCCCCGAGCCCGGTCCAGGGCTCCGGTCCCGCCCGGCCTGTCGGATACGAGATAGCATCGGCTACGTCAAACGAACTGGTATTGTGGCTCTTATCTCGCAGCTCTTTGTTTCATTTGTCGAGCTTTTATTGGTTGTTGGGGTGAAAACGGGCGCGGATAAAAATGCGGATAGCTTGCGGATAGGAGCCGCTGCGGTTCCCATTCGGGCCACGTCCGCGGCGGATAATGAGCAACCGAAAGTGAGTGCGTCCCGCGCAACTATTGTACATTCAATCTTCTCCAATTTCCCCGGGCGGGTGTTATTCGGCCTGCTCCGCTTCTCCTATACCCATTTACAGCTAAAGTGTTGATTTGAAAACGTGATCGGTTCTGTATATACATTTTATTTATGATTACTTATTGGGTTATTTTGGTAAATTGTTGACTGTCTGTAAGTATACGCAACTTTCAAAAAAGCAAATATTATTTTCTAGTAAGGTAAGTGAGGGTCTTGAATCACTCAAGTCTGAGTTCTTCACTATTTTGGTATCTCTCTCATATTATGATAACACAAGAAAACTTTGTAATTTTTCAAGGTGAAAATAGATTTGTGGAAGTATACCATTTTTGCTTTTTTAAGATCCTTCCCTACGTAAGTTTCAATCAAAATAAAAACAATATTATGTACTTTCGCATGCATTTTTATAGCTATTATAGGTGCTATTTTTCCTAAGAATTTATTTTAATTAATACGCGATTTGTGTTAAATATTTTTAGTGACCCTATTATTTGGATACACAGGTAAAATTTTAGCAAATGAAATGATTTTATAAATAACCTTAATTGTTTATATTGTTCCATTGTAGAATACGGAGTGAATGAAGCGGTAAGAAGCTTGTCCAACAATGCCCTAATATTCCGTCGTCTGTGAGAGCCCTTACTTCGTCAAGCATCTAAAACTTATGACCACTTATAGTAATAACCAATCCGAAGGGAAATAATTCACTTTTCCCGGGCACTTTATGATATATCTACTCTTTGTTACAAATTACAGGAAAATATTGTACGGGATTATGATGTTTTTATAATATATTTTTGAAAGTATAAAATCTTATTACATTCTATATTTTATCGTATTTTAGAAGACCCGCATCAAATAAGGTAAAAGCTTTTATATTTTTATCATTAACTAAATTAAATATTCCGTCGTGTATTTTGAAGATTACTTAATAAGTAGCGTCTTAAAATAGGGCAGCAAAATAAAAAAAAATAAAGGTAGAGGAGTGTTACATTAGGTATTCAATATTTTCTAGGAAAAACATGAGGCTCTTTGGAAGCGATTAAGTGTAGGTGAAAGGGGTAAAGTGAAACCGGCAGACAACAGTGATTCGGTATTTTTACAGGAGGCTCCCGATCATCAATCATAGCTCTTTCATCTGGAGCCTGCCCGCCTGCCTAATGATAACCATCTCTCAGTGTACTGGAAATACTGAAATATAACCGCGGCCGGGTGGAAATTAACTGCCAACGCTAATGTAATCCGAAAGTTTTGATGAATCGCGACGTCGACTACGGATAAAGAGATCAAAGATAATTTGTTTCAAATGACTTTGATCAAAAGGAAATAAGACCTTATATTTGAAGTTCGCGTTACAGAAAGCTTCCATTAGTGTAGGTGGCTGACGGGGTTACGAGAATTTGAATAAAGTTAGATAGGTACTAATACAAAACAAATGTCACATCGAGGGAATCATTAAATGAGTTTTAGGGAAAACGGGCCGTCTTACTCTGGGTACTTTTGGTTAATTAGATTTACGTTGTTTACGTTTCATTAAATTCATCGATTAATGAGTTAAAATACTCTCCATGTTTAATTAAAAACACTTTACGTAATTGCTTTTGCTTTTAAAAATAGCTTTTCCCGTTTTCGTTGATTCTGTGCGTTATTGTTATTAACTACCTACTTAGTCATTCAAGAAATAGTCAGTGAGCTAACGCCAGACAAAATTCGCTGAGATATTTTGGCACCATTTCTCGTATTACTTACTCCAATGTGTAGCTATCGTATTCACAAATAACAACTGGAGCCTCTAAAGCCCAAATGAATGGATATCGGAAGAAACTCCAGCATCAGGTTTGAAAACCGCATTTTCGAGCAGGAAATTCAAGATTTTAGCCACAAAAGCGTGTTTGTGTTGAAAATATCTTCATATCTATTATACCCGAAAAAATATGACAAATAGCTCAATACCGAGTAGGTAATACTTTTTATGAAAGATATTTAAGTTCCAATGTAACATGTGAGTTATTCATTGTCTTATAGCATATCTTGACTACAGGTGAACAATCTAACCCGAAATGCAATTTACTTGGTAATCAAACCGAGGAACCTCACGTCTCAAGCCCAGACTTGTGGCCCTACCACCGATTCCTATTACGATTAAACTTCGTCTTTGTGACAAACGACGTTAAAACATGGAAAAAAACGATATTTGACAGAAAAACAATTATTTTTGAGGTAAAGTTGAGTCGAAAATAAAATATTATGGGTAGACAGGCCCCCCTGCTTCACTCAGTCTTGTAGAGATATTTTAGGGCTACATTTTATCCGGAAGTTCTGCTGGTAGGGGCAGTGCCAGTGAGTCAATTGGTTACTCAGGAGCCGACAAACTGCCAGATTTATAGCTCCGTATCCATCGACCAGGCGATTCTGGTTACTTCGACATGGAAACCTAGACACTTGTCGTAAGCAGCCAGCGGAAATGGAATTTATTGTTACATGTTTTGTTTTGGATTTTTTTTACGTTTAACATCAAATAGATATGTTTATTTTTTGTAGATTACCTACTATGATAAAAATAATCACATACCCTAATATACCCGGACTACAAACATAATACTATGTCTAGAACTTGGAAAGTTCTATGAAAATCTTGGCATAAGTACCTTATGCAAGCAATACTTAAATATAAGTAGGGATAAAAATAACCATTCTATTTTCGCTACAAATATAAAATAGTCGCAATATTTCTTATATTTCCAACACGACAAAATGTAATATGAATACAAAATCTTTGAAACTTTGGCAACTATGGCTCGCTGCACACGGGCCACTCGCCGCAGCCACAAAACGCCACCGAACTGTGGACTTCAGTTTTCAAACATTTTATATCAACTCGCCGCATATGGTTGTTGCTAGTGGTCGCCACACGCCACGAATCACCGCTATTCGCTTCTTGCGGTCACCACTGACTACAAAACGCCGACACTCGCCAATCGCACGCACGTTAATTTACCGTAACAGGTTTAATAAAGTAGTGGCCACCGACCACAAGTGGCTGTCGCGCGCTTCGGCTATATAGTAGCCACTTTTAGCTTCAAGTGGCGTTCTGTGGCTGTAACAAGTGGCCCGTGTGCGACGAGGCTAAAGCTAGTTTTATTTTAAAAAGCATCTCTAATACTCTGCACTTTTACTTGGAGCCACAAAAAATATAAGTAGAAAAATCGCTTTCGCTCATGTTACATTCCATAGTCTAATATGAAGGCGTTAAAACAAACGAGGTTTCAAGTAACAATGTACCGTAGGACGGGACATTTTACACCAACCATCGACTTTTGAACAGTCTCATGATAAAGGCTAATGGATTTTGTGAGAGATTTATAGACGACGGGCTTGTACAAAATTAAATACCTTTTTGTGACGGAAATAAAAATGGATGGTGATACTGTCAAATAACTGACTCATAATAGTGAATGAGTTACAATACCTGTAGATATAAAACAGAACCATAAAATGAGAAGTACGTATAATATTATACAGTTTTTTTTCGATTATGATGCGATATTATCTATTCTAAATTAATAAATATTTTAAACTAGCCTCCGCCACTCGGTTACCCGACACGCGTTCCCGAGAAATTTTAAGTTTTCCCCGGAAAAAAATATTTTTAAAAAGTATTTTTATGCTACCAGAGTATGATCTATGGTGCCAAGTTTTATCCAAATCGATTCAGCCTTTACGGTGCTGAGTACACACAAAAACTTTCGCATTTATAATATTAGTAATATAAGATAAGATATTACCCAGTAAGATACCTCAAGTAATTCCATAGGCATTGGTACCAAGGATCAATTAAATCGCTAATCTCCTACCCCCAATACTCTAGCTCGAAGTAAATGTTGCCGAGAGTGTCCGACGGATGCCGAAGAAAGCCGAAGAGGCACCAACTTCACAAATTGAATTATAACATCGCCGAGCAAAATAATAGGATAATGTTGTGAGATAAAAGCGAGTATTTTCACAATCTTCCAACCAACTTTAACTTATAAATCATGCGTGTGCTTGGTATGGATGGTGTGTACGAAAATTGTTAAGTTGCTTTTTGTTTTTGGGTTTGTTTAGTTGCTTTGTGTTGTGCAATATCTATAGTAAAAAAACAGAATTCATGATATGGGAAATACCTATTTTATTATATCTGCTCTAACGGACTTCACCACGGTGGTATGGTACTTTGGAGTACCCGCCTAGTAGGCTACCACCCTCTAGTTGAAAATCTGTCGTCAAGCAACTAGTGGTGTGTTCCGAGAGTCGCGCAGGCTTTAGTCGGCAACACATTGGCAATCCCTTGGTAATGGTAATGTCCATAGGCGACTTACCAAAAGGTGGACCGACTGGCTGCTTGATAAATTTCTGACATAAAAAATAATAATTCAATTTTTTCTCATATATTATAGTTTTAGCTACTGGCGTCGAAAAGGACGACCATACCATGTATTAACAAGAGCTAGATTGAAGTGGCTGTAGACCGTGCGTTTAGATAATCGTTGGGGAGACCCACGTTCAGCAGTGGACATCTCTAGGCTGACCATGATGACGATCATAATTTTATTGACTATTGAATCAATTTTATCTGAAAACATACTTTAGGTACCCCAATAGAGTCCATATTTCTTATTCTTTATCGTGTGGTTAGTGCCCAAAGTGGTGTCAGAGTTGCTCAAGCCATCCGAAGGTCTCTGACTTGGCTTAGCGATAGCTACTTCGATGATAACAACCGATGTTTCACTTGCTCTCCAAAGCACGGAGTCGGATGGTCTCTATCTCTGAACAACCTTGCCTGACGCTCTTAACCTTCCGATCGACTACCTATCAGTAATTGCAACTGGCTATGAGAGCCTCATAGCGAGTCAAGTAGCGATGGTAACTTCAGTAGTTTCGACATTCATAAGTGCCTAAACTGATTAAAAAATGACTTTGACTTTCACTTTGTATTTAATAAACTTTAGAGTAATTTAAAGGCGGGTCAGTGCCCAAAAGCATATAAAAGTATACGCGATGTATCTCAAAACATTATGTACACCCTAAATACATAGTAGGTATATATGAATGTGCGTACAAAATGTTGTTGCGCGAGCCATTTGTCATACACAGAAGCCGATGCAGGCATTTTTTGTACTTTCGTTTGGCTTTTATTGCATCTGGACGGAATTTAATGGGATTTTCACTGAAATAGGTACGTCTGGGCTTACTTAAATAACGTTGGATAAATGTTTTTGCTGCCAAGAGAGTCCATATTGCATCTTGTATAGCATAACTAGTGAAATCTTAAGACTGATATCGTTGTACATTCTTATTTTATTGATCCATTCAATCACAAACCTATTAGAGTTAAGGCAATCTGGCAATCCACTATGTATTAGTAATTCAGTACAGAATGTAAGTTTTCTGGAATACTTTTGAATTAGGGAGGTATTATTATGTAATGCCTTTTCTTTTCTGAATTTTATTTGTAAAAGAGAAATTCCAAGATTGCTAAAATAAATACTGAAGCTCAGACGTCCTGGAACTCAAGTAAACATTACAGTAAATATTTAACTTTGCCTCAATTCGGAGACATTATTTAGGTAACGTCTTCCATCGGGCTCGAGAAAGGCTCGCGTGATTCCTGCGCGACTCGTCTGATACATAATTCATCTGCAGCTACTTTATACGTTCGCACTAGTCCATAAACTTTACAAAAGAGGCTATCCCCGCAGGTTTGTGTAAACGAAGGAGAAGAGGCGATAATTCAGCGATAGAGTGGCGGTGGGGGCCACTGGGGGCTATTGATCCCCCGGCGGGGCGGGAGAAGGGAAGCGCCCTGGACGGCTTCCAACATGTTTCCAAGAGTCTCGTTGACCACTCGGCGTGTTTCTGCTAACATGCTTTTGTGGCTATTCGCTATTGATATTTTCATACTGTAAGAATATTGTCTAACACATCGTTTGTGAGGAAATGTGTTGTTATGATTAATTTGTATACATTTATACAATGTTGGTATTTGTTTATTTTTCTTTACGGCTATTTGGCTCTAGTGTTGGTTTGTACATACATGATATAATTCATTTAGTGACGAGATCATATTATGATGTCTGTGGGTTCAGTTTATTTGATATAAAAATTATGATGCATATTTCTGTAGAGTTTTATGATGCCTGTAAGAAATAATATGAATTCTAGAAACCTGAAAGGCCCCTACTGTTTATTGAAATAAAAACTAACATTTCAAAAGAATTACAGTAAAAATTGGTATTTTTAAGTGTAGACAATGTCAACTAAGCTTCTGTTACCTTTGAAAGCTTAGCGGAAATTCTAAGAAGTTTTACTTTAAGTTTTTAAATGTTTACTAGAGAGTAAAATCATCGCTTCATATTAAAATTCAATATTTATAAATGGGTGTGGGTTTCATTTTTAACTATAGAATGTACGTAAAATATTAACATTAAAAAAGATCAGGACTTATGAGGTCGATAGGTCGTCGACAGTCAGATCAGAAGCAACATTTATATTGATTAAAATATCCATAAAAGGTTTATTGACCTTAAAAATAATAATAATTGAAGACAGATTACATCTTACAGTTTAACTCGCTCTTCATCAAATTAGTTGTTAATGGTTTTTTTCTACGTGGCAAATTCCCAAACCTTGAAGTGAACCGTTTGTCTCAACCTACGACCAGTCGCCTGTAAAGCACTTGTTCGGAGATGTGATCTGACCAATTTAATTTTTCAAAGGGTACTTAGTAGTACTCGCCTGGCTGGCTACCACCCTCAAGAAGAAAATCTGTCTCCAAACATCTATTGGTGCGTTCCGGCAGCTGCACTTGAGAGACAGTACCTTCTAGGCTTTGTATGCTTACCACCTTCGGCCACATCATCACTTACCATAGTGAGATTGGGTCAATCACGGCTTGTGTATACAAAACAAAAAAATGCTCCAAAGTCTTATGACTACACTATATCTAAACTAACAAGCTGAATCACTAATAAATTAAAGTAATATCTTTCATATTCCTCGCTAAAACAAAATGAATTTAAACATAATATATATTAAGTTAAATAACAAGTAACTAAATACTTAATTGAAGCCCTGACGAAAGTAATCTGCGTAAACTTTGTAATAACCTAGTTTTAAATTCCATCAAGTTATGAATTAGTTAATATTTGATCTCGGCGGCACGGGGCAGGTTTGATAGTGTAGTTCACTAGGTAACTAATGTAAATTCCGACGGTTTACAGTTTTCAATCTAAAGTTTGTGAACCAAAGAATCCTTTAATAAGATAGGCTTTTAAGGGAAAGGATAAATGTATGTAAGGCTTGTTGAAGAGATCTTCCAAAATAGTATGTTCTTAATTATATTGTCGATAGCCTTCTGGAAAATACCTTGTTTGTTATTTATTGTGAAAATGCTAATTAAGTTAATGGAACCTATTCATAATTTAATACAAGAAATAAAGTTGGAAGTAAAAGCAATTTATAAATTGTCTGTGATTTTCATTAAATGAAACATTTTATTTTAATATCTGGTACCAAATAGGAAACTCAACACGTATTTCATAATTTTATTACATAAAGTATTTTTGGGTCTAAAAATAAATAAGTAACAAAGTCTTTAACTGAAGGTCCTACTAATAAAAACCGGCCAAATACGATTCGGATTAGAGTAGGTACAGAGGCTTCAATAATAACAAAACCATCTTAGTTTTATGGATCTGTAACTCAACTGTGTTATTTGGTATGATATTGCTATTAGGAGCAACAAACACAATATTTGTAAATAAATTTTATTTACAACAAGTATTTACAATCAATATTTCTTTTTATTTGTTATGTTACATAGCCGTAGCTGTACCAACAGGATATGAATAATAATGTTATTACATAACCAGTTGCAACTTGTTACGTAATAAATAATACAACAAATGCTGTCACTGCTATATCTCGAACAACTATCATTTTTTTAATTCTAAAATTTTATCTATATTACTATACTCTAATATTATGAAGAGGAAAGATTTGTATGTAATTATGTTTGTAACGAATTGGCTTAAAAAGTACAGGACCGAGTTTAAAAATATATTTTATCCCAGGAATGCGGGTGAAACCGCGCGGAAAAGCTAGTTCATTATATAGTTGTGTACAACAACAAACTATCGTTAACGGGCACCCCGCTCATAAATTCATTTTTAACCACATCTTAGTGTCCCGTCCTTGGGACCAACATAATAATGTATCAATTTCACGACTTTATCTAACTTGATTTAACGGATCGACCGACGGTGTTCCATTCGGACAGAACCCAAAAAAAAATTGTAAAACTTGTATTCAAAAAATATTTTACGAAAGTCGTAAATATTTAAAATATTCTATAGACGAGTGTCTTGACGACGAGAACCCACTATGCTAGTCACGTTACATTGCTTATCAAAGATTCGAGCCAAAGCTTTATTTAGAATAGGAATAGAAAATGTAACCAATAACGTATTCAACATGATAATAATTATGCAAGCCAACTCTGCTTCGCTTCAAAGGTAGCGAAGCCTTAGGGAGTGCACGGGACATAAAACCTAACACTCCGTTAACCGCCCGCTACATAAATTAAATTGCTCTGTAATTTTCACTTACTGTCGTTAAAATAGTTTACATTTTAACTTTCAAAACAAGTTGGTATTAAAACATAGTACCGGAGGCTTAACGCAAACCACCGCGTCCGCGGTTGGCTTACAACGTGAACGTTTGCGTTCAGAGTAGAAACAAAGGGACGCCAGCCCTTTGATCTTGCGTCATTAAACTGTGTAGTTTTCTCGAAACAACCGCGAGAATACACTTTATAATATAAAACTCATAAATAAAGCCTGCGAAATATGTTCCACAGATTTTGGTAATGTATATAGGTAGGTACAGTCTTCCTAGTAATGCTACTTATGCATAAGAAACACGAAAACTTTTTGAGATATCTATCTATACTGACCTACGCCTGGGAAGAACTAAACGCGACGCGACGTAGGTATCTCTAAGGATAAAGATGCTGAAGTGGCAGTGACCTGGCCGGCGTCAGGTATATGGGGAAAATGTAAGGCCAGAAGTTGGCAACTATAGGAAAAATATGATAAAACCATGCCTAAACATATCCAAAGTATAGGTACTTATTTAATACTAGCTGTCCCCCGCGGTTTCACCTGCGTTCTCACGATAAAAAGTAGCCTCCTCAATATAGCTATGTAACTCAAAAATATCGGTGTCTACTTTGGGTATTTCTCGAATTTTCCAATTTTCTAGGCAACCTGTCCAATTTTTCTCTTCTTATCCTTGGACATCAACCAATATTTTTGAAAATAGTCAATTTACTCCACCCGTTCTCGAGTTTCGCGCTTAGCAACATTTTGCCATTCATTTTTATTTATATACTATATCTACTTTCGTATTTCAAGATCGAGACAGAAGTCAATATATTAGATAACTTTATCAATATTCAAGTGAAGAAATGTAAAGATCCTGGATGGATCCTGGAAGAATCCGAGATGGATATAGGTCAAGGCAATAAATCTCATAATCCAATAGAAATTCTATCTGAGAATAATTACAAGTTCCAAACAAGCTATAATTATAATAAAACTGAGGGCGAGCCTACACTGTAATAATAGTCACAATTCGGGATAATTCCCAGCACAAGGTAGTAATTACGTTGGAATTGTGAGTTCAGTGAAGAGTCTTAATTAAACGAGTAACGAAATTAATGTTCTAGTCAATTCTGGTGAATTATTCAATACCAATCAAGGGCATCGCATCGCAATCCTTTATAAAACGATTCTTCAACTGGTTATGTCTTTTATTTCATCATTGAATTTTTATAAGTACTTCATCTTTATTATCTCCGATCATATTTGAATTAGTGACGTCATTTTTTTTATTAGAATTTCCTTAATCGATGAAAATACATCCAAATATCAGATTAATTTCAAAAATTACAAGTAATCATTTGAATAAATATTTTAGACGTTATATTTAACACTCATCTAAAATAATATCCGGCTCATAATTTACCCATCCTGTTACCAATATTTCTTTCTAGAAATCCTCCTATCAGGTAGGTTTATGCAAAATATTTTCTTACTTCTTATAACTTCTTATCTTATTCTTACATCTTACTAATAATAAAAGTGAAACTTTGTGTGTAACTGTAATGTTTCTTACCTCTCAGCTCCGTAACCGGACGGTTTGACGGGCCGGTTGGTGTGGTTGGTAAGATACCCTATCTATCACGCTACAGGTCGTGGGTTCGATTCCCACTCAGGACAAACATTTGTGTGCATGAACTGAACAGACATGTTTGTCCTGTGTCTGGTTGTAATTATCTATATATGTATGTATTTACAAAAGAAAAGTACTATATGTAGTATATCAGTTATCTGGCTTCCATTGTACAAGCTCTGCTTAGTTTGGGGTTAGATGGCCGTGTGTAAAAAAAAAAAACCGCTGAACGGATTTGGATGAAATTTGGCTCACAGATAGAACATGATCTGGATCAAAATACAAGATTTTTATACCGGGAACGCGGCTGAAACCGCGGGGCGAAAGCAAGTACTATTAGTAATATTACTTATCAAGCAAGAAGTATTCTCATTCATAAACTCTATAAGGAATCGCCCTGTAAGATTAACGACAAAGACCCGAAGATCTTATGCAAATGAAGAAATGTTGAAAACCCTAAGGACGTTCAAAGAGGGGTGGAAACTGATACAGGACGTTGTTATTGAAATTCAACTGAAGAGATAATGTTACGCTTATAATAAACACGGATTACACGAGGGGATGTAGCTCCAGCTCCTTAAGATATTTCAATCCAAACCATCTTTATAGTATATAGTAGCTTAGTAGGTTGGCCACAGATCCAAAAATGACAAAACACATGTACGTAAATTGTAACAATTTTTTTTTATGTCAGTCTGGCAAGCAGGCTGGCGATCCACCTGATGGTAAGTGGCTACCGTCGCCTATGGACATTAGGAATATTAGTGGGATTACCAATGTGTTGCGGACCTTTATAAAGCTTGGAAGGCTCTCAAGTGCAACTGCCGGAACACACCAATAGGTGCTTGGCGACAGATTTTCAACTTGAAGGTGGTAGCCAGCCAGGTGGGTACTACAAAGTACCCTACCACCGTGCTCGGAGGTAAGCCCTAGGGGGGAGGGGGTGGGGAGATACTACATTTTGAAAGCTGATAAAATTCTCTATAACTTTGATTCTATACTCATTTTACCTATTACCAATAGTTGTCTAGGCTGAGCTCCGAAAAACGGTCATATTTGACCTCAATAGTGCACGCACAGCCTATTATTTACGATATTGTCAGCCGTAGATTTTGGTTACATATAAATTTAAAAAATGTCTAATCCCCAGCTTTCATAATGCTATACAACAAAATTTTCTATGACGCATCGTTTTCGTGATGTAACCAAAAAACGGAACCTTCTTTGCCCCCCACCCCCAGGTCTTACCTCCGAGGGGGGGCTTTTAGTATGTTTTTCTCCTAACTAGTTCAAACCAAACTAAGTTCCAAAGTTTAAAATTCTGCTTTCGACCATTCCATCCACACACTCCTTTTGAGCACTCATTTACCCGACTACAGCTCTATTGATACGATATGATAATTATAATGAATACTGTAATCAAATCAAATTATTCGGTTTATTACACGATTAATCGGTTACTAAAGCTTAACTGTAGAACAAACGTTTTATAAAGGGAACAAGTAACGGTCGATTTACCTTTATATGTTTAATCGGATACAAACTAATTTTGTTTTACTGCCTTTACAAACATCAAAACGACAACGGGTTCCAAATCCTCCATTTATTTGAAATAGGCTTTAGTTTCAAGTGTGACGGAATTATCTTTGTAAAGTTTAGGTTAGAATGAGAGCGTGTAGCGGAGCGTTGGTAATTTCACCATATTTCTTGAATTTTACAAATAAAATTTAAAAAAATACGAAGGCTAATAGTGATCCGATCGGTAAGGCTAGATGTGTTTTACATAAGTGTAGTACTTCATCTTATAGTTTGTTATCGAGTAGATATACCTAAAAAAAATGTAGAGACCCAACTGGTGGTAACTTCAGCAACCTTCATAAATCCCTCCTAAGACACAAACTGCATTAAAATAAAACATTTTCAAATAAGTTTTGTAAGTATACTTTTAAACTCCCCCACGCAATGAATGCTACCAACGTTGATAAATTGATGACATAAACTAAACTAAAATCGCTTTGTAACGGACGCTAGCCTTAGTGTCAGTGAATGAGCGGAGCGGTGCGTGTTCGCAGGGCGGGCGCGCGGGCGACACGCACGATTTAGCCGAACCAATAATCCGACGTTATCCCGCCTGGACATGCGGAGCTCAACAGCAGCTCAACAGCCGCTGCTTGTCTTGTTTGATACATGACACAATCTAACCATGATTGGAATTTGTAAGCTGTCGAATTCGTAATTTAAATAACTATAAAACCTAATGATTATTTCTTTTTTTGCCTGTGCCTGTGTATGAAAAATATCTATATAAAGATGTAGAGTTTTTTGCTTGTTTGTTTCTTTAAAGGTGCTAATCTCTGGAACTACCAGTCGGATTTGAAAAAATATTTTTGCATTTGATAGCCAAATTCTTGAAAAAGGTTATAGGCTATCTTTGTATCCCGGTAATGCGAGTGAAACCGCGGGGAACAGCTAGTAAGAGATAAATTGAATAAATGAAAGAAATATTTTCATTTAAATTTTGTCTAGCTTTTCAGTTTCCTCGGAAGGAAAATGTCTTTTACTTACAGAGAATTATTTACAGAGTTATTTACAGAGAAGTCGTGAAATATTTCTGCACCATTTTTTTAATTTAATTACTAATTACAGACAGATACACCTTTCTCCCATCTGTCCATGTTACTACAGCGTAATTACATACAGTGGTCTATCGCGTTTGAAGTCACGCGAAATGCCGCTTTGTATAGGCATTCGAAATTGATCCATTGTGTCCCAAGCGAGTGTATGGCAGCTTGGGCTCGCTACCGCCCCTCTCTCACCCCGCAAGCCCCGCACGATTGCTCTGTCTAGACGTGTCCATTGGTCAACTGTAGCCGGTCATATAGCGAACGACTAACGAGGTCGAGTTCCGACTGACTCAGACCGAGACAGGTATACGATGAAACAAATTGTCGTGCGCCAACTTCGATAGTGCAGAGTTGTGACGTTGCATGCGGATATTTGTGTTAGTTTCTAAATCTAAATTCAGGTTCTATTTACGAATAAAAAGGAAAAATAACTCTATAGGTACCTACGAAAACCAGTATTTGCCAAAGGAACTCAAAAATAAAATTATCCAATGTTATTTACCTCCCGGGGAAAATATCTCAATCATTCTTGCTATCAAATAACCAAAGATGGATATTTGTGTAATCTATACTAATATTATAAAGAGGAAAGATTTGTATTTGTGTATGTTTGCATCGAATAAAGTCAAAGACTACTTGGACCGATTTCAAAAATTCTGTCACCATCATAAAGCTACATGATCCCCGAGTATCATGGGCTATATTTTATCCCGGGACCGCGGGTGAAACCACGCGGAAAAGCTAGTATATTAAAAAAATAAATATTAAAACCGAAGTAGATTTGTGTAGCTTTTTTATAGATGTTAAGTACATATACAGCCTAACTGACGCAGGCAGGTACGTATGATATGCCTACAGAAGGTCAACTGAGCCAGAAATAAATAGAGTTAGTTCCTAAAATATATCCCCAACACTAATTTATTTTATTAATTTATTTATTAAGCATACTAACAGTTGTTACACAACACTAATTTCAATTATACAATGAAATGGTTCCAAAACAAAAGAGCGCCTCGATAGATTGAAATAGGAATGGCGAAAGATTTGCTTAAAAAATAAGTATATATATATCTGTAACAAAGTTGATATATATCTGGGAAAATAACACGTATTTTCAGCATGTAATAATAAACAATTTTCTCATCCACAAACTCTCGACATTTTGAACAATAAACAAAACGAAATGGACGCAGAATAATCTGATATTATTGAAGTTGGTAATAAAATCAGCGGTTAAGGCGACGAGAGCCGCGGGCAACACCATACCATAACAAAAGAGGGTCACTAGTGTTGGCACTTTGTCGTATAAACTATCTGCGGATATTTAAAAATGTTCAACCAAACATAACCTGTATATCACATAACTTTTTTTTTAAGTAGAGTAATTTTTAACAATGTATAATTTTTTGTAAGAGATTTCCAAGTCAATAGATAGTAATATTGTTTACACAGATGAACTGACACCAAAAAGAATACATACATATTTATAAATAAAATAAAATATTGTGATATATTCAAACAAACCACAGCTTGTACTATGAAAACGAAACAATTGATATTGTAAATATATATTAGACATTTAATCCTTTCTTTAGTTATATTCGGCGTAAAATTTTATTTATATTATTTAATACCGTTTTATAAAGATTATTCAAAGCAACATTATTATCAATAATGTAAGAAATCGCGGATAAATGAAATATCCGAACGATAAATTCATCTACAACGTGGCAGCCCTATAAAGCGATGAATATTCATCAACATTAACATAAACAAAATACATAATACAAACGATTGCAAGAACTGCGGGTCGCTTACAGCGATTATTGCGCGACCGCCCGTAATTTCGGATTCCTTGTTATTCGTTACATTTTCACTTGTTGTCTTTCGATGGAGTGAAAATAAACATTTAAATTGTTATTATTTTTGTTTGCGGCTATCAATTTTTAACGTACTTTGTGGCACGTGCATAATATTTATAGGGGTGATTAAAACTAGTTTTTTTTCATGGGCCAAGTTTCAGGGTATAGTAGCGGGAATCAGAGTACGTGGTAGAACCCATAAGATTGACCGACCAAATAAAGGCTGCAATAGACTGCACCAGAAGGTAGCAGATCCTAGTGTAGCAGGCCCCTTTATGCGCAACCTGAGAAATTCGCCTTAAATATTAAGTTTTTGATTTCGACTAGTTGATGGTTATTTGTTTAAATATCAATCGCGTCGATAATTCCCAATTAGACAGTTCAGTAAGTGTTCGTATAAAATACGGCCGCTGAAACTAATGCCAATATTAATTAAGTGTCCCAACATAGTAATTCGCTTTGAACTAGAATATTTTATTGAACTAATCAAGGTTTAATCCAAATTTTATTAAGTATAATGAAACTATTTTAAAATTCAGAATGTTCTTGTATAACGAATCTAAACTCACGTAAGCGTTTTTAAACTGCAGTTTTATTTCAGACAGAATGAAACGAGCACACTATCCATTGAGACATGAATGTACGAATAGTAGATAAGCTTTCTATAATGTTAATTTTATTGCAAGCCTGTCAACAAAAGCGACTGAACTGTACTTTTATATATTAAAACAAAGATTCTAATGTTTAATAGTTGAACAACTGAAAAAAAGTAACCATAAAAATGCCACCATAGAAGTTAACTGACATTGTGGCTGCCACACGATTTGAAGCTGTATGTATAATGTTATTATTGAACCAATAAAATACTTGAATACCATTTGATTGTCTTAAAAAACCGTAATTCGGAATATGTTTAAATATTAGTAGAATACAAGACTACGTGGTAATCTAAATACTATATGATTCAGCAGAATGTGGAGGATCACAAGATGTGGCAACTATAAGGAACAGATCCAGGAGAAGATGTCTGCTGGCCACACGTATCGTCAAGTACCAGTAACGATATTGATGTGTTTGTTGATACCTGGCTCTACTATTAAACTAGTAGGTACTGGTAAAGAAGATAGTAAGCAAGGCGAGAGTTCATGAAGCAACACCAGCAAGTAATACAGTGATTATTACAACGAGCAAAGTTAAGATTGGGTGCAAACTAAATTCAAATCCATCCTGTTCTAGATGTAAAACAATTAATATTCCGGGGGAATGGCGCTAGGAACGCAACGACAGAATGAAAGCTAAAATTAATAAATACCAAAGTGTAGAAGCTGGGACGTGGGAAAATAATTGATAGTAGGTAGGTACACCTAGTTTAGTGTTCTGTGCATAGAGAATACGTTATGAAGTTTATGGAAGACGGCTGCAACATTAAAGAATATCCATGCTCTATGCAATACTAGATACGTTTTTTAGTTGTTTCGAAGACAAAAAGGTTTGATTAAGCTTCATCAAAATTTTATAAAATTGTTTTCAATTTGCTGTAAATTGTTAGACAGAGTCACAGTCAGTCTTCAGTATAATTAGTAAAATAGGTAACAAGTTAATAGATACATCATTAACGTATTAAGTAATTTTCTTGTAATTATTTTTGTTATTTTCTGCGAATACTTTATTTCCTTAGCAACACATAGGTATGATATTATAGATTATTTTATTATGTCGATAAGCGAAAACTAATCTTACCCACTCCATCAGCGAGTGCACAGTCAATTGTAAAATTGTGCAGATTTCAACATTCCCAGCTCCCATCAATCGTGCTAATTGGTGGAAAATTATAAGCACATTAAAATGATCCTCTTAATTGAGTTAAGTATATTATTCGATTCCGACATCCACGGTAACATCCGCAGAGACAGCGATGGCGGAAGGGAGTCTGCGGAATCGGCGTTCGGAACGGCAAGGGGCGCTAGGGGCGCGGGGGCCCGAAGGCGGAAACCCGGAGCCCCCGCACGCAATTATCACGAGCAATTAGTCGCCGGCCGCGAGTCGCAGCGAAATCGCAGCGGAAACGCAACGCGAGACGAGCCGCGCTTATTACACGATCGTCTGGGTCCTTTTAATGGCAATAGCTCCTTGTGAGTTGTAATTGCCGAGGTATAGAGCAGTCAGTAACAAAAATGAACAAGTGGATAATAAGGGTATATCTATTTGTAGACGGCACTTGCAATTTGAAGTCTGCATTATAGTAATTTTATAAACTCGTTTTTTTATTTACACAAGCAACACAAATAAATTTCTTTAAAAAAAGATAATATCTTTACGTTGTTCCTTATTAGTCCATTATAATGAAGTGCTTAAAATAGTCATGTATTTATGGACCACCTTTAACAATATAACTCGGTAAATGTATAAATGTACTGACCGTTCTATTTCCAAGGTTGCGCACTCTGCAGCTGAGGTAGGCGGACTTGCCAACCAAGGCAGTGACGTTGCGTGGAGTGGCCGCGTCGAAGGATGGCGCTAGTCGCGACCCCGCCGCGGCCGGCAGTGAGTTCACGGAACCCGCACCACCAGCCACGTCACTCAGACCTGAGAAAAAAAATGACGTTAATTTTGGATATTTTTGGTCTAAATTTGGAAACTAATGTGAATGATATTATATCTACGCAATAGTAGATTAAAAACCGATACTCTTCGTAAAGATAGCTGAGAATAAAATGAATATTCTTAATTACTATAATAACAATTATATTTAAATAAAACCTGTATTCTAAAGGTATTTGTAAATTGTTTGGACAAAGAAGCTAAATTAATGGCGCTCTCAACTCGCTGGGTCCTATCGTAAGTTTAAAATGTTTTTAATTAAACAAAATAAAGGATTTTCGAAGCTTTGATCTCTTTCCGCGATAAAGTTTAATCGTAGTCATAAAAAAGTGATATCCCGTCAATAAAGAGAGAATAAACATGGCATGGCTCGCAAACACTTTGACGTAGGTACCTACTTAATTTTCTCGATTGTTTGACTTTTATATTTTTATAACTTCTATTCCTTTTAATTTATGATTACAATATTTTTAATTAAGCCAATTTGACCAATACTTTTTACAAATCTATTTACGTGACATTTTAAAATTTACAACACACTTGCTCGAAACGTGGTCTTCGTCTATATGTTCATTATAGGTAATATTTTCAATAATAGGCGGTTTTGCGGCTTCGTCATTGCCTCTCCTTTCAACTGCGCGCATAGCTAACTCAATAAAAGGCACGGCGGGCTAAAAAAGAATACCGCGCGCCATTTTTAACAGACTTTAAAATTCTCAATTCGGTTGTATTTTTTTTTTCACAAATATTTGTCAGAAAATAGTACTAGTTGATTTTGTCAGGAAGCCATATTATTACATAGATTCGACACCGCTGGAAATACTTACTAAACAATACCATGTTGCCATCAAAATCAAAGGTACTGTATATAAATTTATGAATTTTTATTTATGGTTGTCCTCGCGTGTGTTGAAAAACGTCGTATGAAACGCTTGAGCATTCTATTTACATTCTCGGCTCCATTATACTGCATCGAGTGCCCGGGTGTAATAACGAACATGGCTCACTTGTTACTTAATCTATTGTATCATCCATACTAAAGTCTATCATAAATTGAATCTAATTTGTTAAAAACAATACGCCTGGCAGCATAACAATTAGTCAGTACCTACACCACAGAAATATATCTAGATAGAAGGAAAGAGTGTATGTACCTCGCGTGGCGAAATGATGAGAATTTCTCATCATTGCTTGCAGCGTACTTCAGTCTGCTCCCGACCGCGGTCTACGTGCGACAACACAAAATGGTTTGTTGCGCAATAACCAATTGTTCAAGCGACTCCAATAAAGTTGGAGCTGTAAATCGAGGTATTTCCTTTTTTCTGTGAGTACTGTTTGTCCTTAAATCTCTGTTATTAATTAATAAACGATTTATTTTACTATTTTCATCAAAACAGTAGCGGGTGATTGTGTGCCAACGCTAGTTTTCCATGTGCTGTAATGCTGTACTGCGATTTTCTTACTCGATTAAAAATCGGTATTGAAAACAGAGTAAATGATAATTACGTTTTTATATTATTATGCAGCTATATGATGTGCGTAATGCAAAGCGAATATTATTAACAAACAGGTTATGGTTACTTCTACATTGCAATTTTATTTCAGTTTTCCGAAAGATATTAAAAATGAATGAATTGAAGCACTGGGCGTAAAAATTGGTTTCCTACAAAATACAGCCGGATTTGTTCCATATATTTCCACGAAGACACCTTTACTGGCCCATCAAAGTACCGACGAGTAATCAGTACAGCTTATACGACTATTGATGTAGTGATGATGTCAAATGATGAAATCGAATCGAAAAATGCTTTTGAATTGTTTTCGCGCTGCTTATGTTTCCCATATCTAAATTACGCTCGTAACGTCAAAGTACCTACGCAAAATGTTACACGCTCGGTCTCCTTACAAATTGGTGAAATATATCTAGATAGAAATCTAGATGTATTTCTGTGACCTACACACATTTCGTAAAATCTTTTACAATTTGTGTTTTATAAATAAACTAGTGGGCCCAACAGACGTCCTGTCCAAACTCGATTACGAAGCCATCTACCGGGTCCAATTGTCAAACCATCCAGGGACCCACTCATATACACACACAAACTTTCATCCAAATCGGTTCAGCCGTTTAGGAGGAGTTAGGTGACAAACACACGTACAGAAGAATTTTATATATTAAGAAGATATATAATATTATATAAAAAGAAAGATGTTCAATTTATTAGACAATTGTCAAATCGGAATTTAACTAATGTCATTGATTTGCATCGTAAAATTTGCATAAGAATGAATTTATTGTAACGAATTGGAATTTGTATTTCCTTCCTTAAGGATATGTTATAAACAATACATTGAACATGGTCGCCGAGGCCTTTATACGTTGGGTACTAGGTAACTTATATTAGATCAGTAAACCATATATGACTAATGCATTAACACGATATATCGAGTTGTGCCGTCCTCCCGCACGCGTAGCGCGTCTGACGCGGAGGAAATTACTTCGCTTAGCTGTGCACTAGTTTATCGATTGATGTCTGTATGAATGCCGAGTATGCTATCCACATTAGGTGTCTCGTAAAAGAAGATGTATCAATTTTACTTAATAATCTACTAATCAATGTAATTTTCAATTTAACACCTGAAGTAAGAATGCGGTGGCTGCCACACGGGTCATACTTGTGAGTGTTGCTTGTTAGAGATGGTCTGCTCATGTTGCCCTGATCAGTAAGGGATTGTGCAACTTCTTCAAAGTCTATTATTATTTAAGTATGAGCGATATAACTTTAAACCCGAGAGGTATGAATCACTAATTTCACAGTGATCACTCTATATATCGTTAGTTTACATTAGAGTGTGTTAACCAACACGCGTTATTGGTGCATTGAGTGTCTGCGTCAGTTCCGTTCCGCCGGAAGCCACAAGCTATGTTGAGTAATGCAATAATATCAAACGATTTATTGGGTGGCTACGAGATCAAGTGAACGGATGTTGTCTAGTTTAGATAAACAAACTGTTTTGGATAATCAGCTACCGAACAGTACAATGGAAGATTTCAATAAATATTTATTACGATAAAATTTGCATTGAAATTAATTTAATAGCATTTCAAATATCTAAAACTTTGATGAATAAATAACTGTAGCCCCGAAACTAATGACTACTTCACCTTTCCTCAATAGGGTAGTAATTTTAGAGCACGAATAGTTATTAATTAATTTTCTCTTTCAGTCACAAGCTAACAAAACCACTAATCAATCTCGGCGCTTCCGAAAAAATGACGGAACACAAACTTAATCAATGGATCATCAATGGCCGCCCCGTGATGGATGTCGCCTTAATTAAGCAATATTGAGTAGCCAACACAAACTGACACTCCACCACTTGAAAGCAAACCTTATGGTCTCAAAAATAAGATCGACCTGACCTGAAAATTTCACATGCATTTGTGGTTACATGCTCAATTGGACTTTCTTCCTCGATAATAAGGGTGATAAAGGTAGTAGTGTTTAGTTGGTAAATATGTGAGTAGGTTGTGGACGCAAACGAGGCAATGATGATGATATAGTGACCAGAGACCCGGTCCTGAGTTTACTTCAGGAAATCACCACATAATAATATCTCACATAATTATCTGCTCATTAGATTTCACCAATATTATATGGTTTGAAATAACAGTTTATGCGGGCAACCGAGAGGAATAAAAAAATAAAAGGGGCGGATTACTACTAAATATTTGTAACGAGGATTGTCATAGTCAAAGTCATTAATTCAGTTTAGGCCCGAGGTTAATTCATAGGACGCTTATGAATGTTGAATTTACTGAAGTTACCACCGGTTCGGACACATTTTTATTACCTTATTATTATCTCACTATCAGTTAGTTTGATTTCGTTAATTTAATCCCGATAATAATTTATAATTAAAAGAATGAATGATACTTAACTCACGCGCTTAAATTAATACGGATTAACGATGAAAGCATAATTATTAATTCACTTTATTATGCACATTTTGATTACAGGTTTTTCAGCTCCTATATATAGAAAAATCACATATTTTGGGACATTCTTCACACACGGCTATCTGATCACAAACTAAGCAGTTTGTAGGTACTATGTAAACCAGATTATTCTAAATATATGTACAAATATACTTTTATAGACGTTTGTCCTGAGTGGTAAACGAACCCACGACGTGTAGTGTGGCAGTCAGGGTACTAAACTCCACGCCAATCGGTCCGTATCTAATCGTACCATAATCTTATCTTACATGTTATAAATGCGAAAGATTGTGTGTATGATTGTTACCACTCAGCTACGTAACTAGTAGATCATAACCTAACTCTGTGTCATAACTCTGGAATAAAACTTAGGACATTGTATTCAACAAACATAAGATCCCTCAGGAACGCGTGTAAAACCGGGGACTTCCATAGGGATGAAAATGAGAATAAACGCTATTTTTTGCACTCCTAAGGTACTCAAGGATTATTTCCTCCTTACATTTTTTTAAATATTACTACATCTAACAAGAAAATGGGATATATATGAAAAAGCAAAGTTGAAGACAGAATTTTTTCAATCAAATTAAAGTTAATACATATTGCTATTATGTTTTAGCAATAAATAAATAAATATGCACTAAAATCGGAAAAACTGCCGTAAATCGAGAAGTGTGGCAACATTACTCATGCAGGAGGCTTAACATATTAAAATGTATATCTCGGTTTGGTACGTAGTTTAGGATATAATTATATATATAATTAAGTGAAAAGGGGTTCTATTAGAAAGTACGCTGAGCGATAATAATTTATATCCACAGATATATAGTGTAATATTAAATTATATCCCATGGCGAAAGAGCACCTTCATACTATTTAAAACTTATAAGTAATTTAGTAATTTAACTTTTAGCTGCCTCCAGGCATGAAATGTCTACGGCCTGTATAAAATGCCAAGACATAGAAAAATCCAGCCTAAAACATAGTATAAATACATTACTAACTTGTAATTAAGTTAATAAATAATAAGGCTAAGTAAAATTAGAAGTTATATTGTTCGAGCAAGTAAACCAAATCTAAATCTTAGCAAAATACTAAAAGAAAGTACAAATTCAATCTCACTATATTAGATTTTCACGTGATCTCAAAGTTAATATTGTTCATTGTTACTATTACTATGTTATGCCCCTCGGTTTCACCTGCGCTGCGCTTCCGAGAGCACTAGTGTTTTCCCGAGATGTAAAGTAGATACCGTACCTAAAGTACCTATACACACACACAAACTTACGCAAGTATAACATTAGCAGGATACGATAGGATTATCAAACATCAAAGTCATTTATTAAGTTAAGGTCCAAAGAAGGCATCTACAGGTTTGTTTTACATTCCCAAATGACAATTACTTACTTAAAATTTGTATTAAAATATTGTACGAATCGAAGTTGACGAACTACAATTTTTTATCTGAAGTCGGTCAAAGAAGTAAAACAACCCCAAATGTTTCCATTACTAAGTATTCCATTTACATTGGCCAATAAAGGAACATTAACAGAGTTTCTAGAACGACTTCCTCCGCTATTATTTACCCATTTTTGTGTTGTCTTTTATCTTTTTCTAAGTAAACTGTCGCGGGGTACACATATGTTGTCTAATGGCCGACTATAAACCTGTCATTGTTAACAGTTATGGAGTTCAAACTAAGTAGGAACGTAAACTGCAACTGAAAACAGATAGAGACCAAAAGGTCCGCTCTCGACGTACTCTGGAATACGTTTCACGCACACATTCACGCCATACACAGGAACAGAATACTATTGATAATGCAACCAGAAGTAACATATACACGTATGACCTTAGAATAACAATGTTGACCTTGAGTCGAGAAACTGAAAGCAAAAGTAGCATTCTTGAATCATTCCGCTCCCCGCGTTACCCGACCCGCTACCCTAATCCGTCGATTCAATGATTGATTTTCCGAATCATCAGCCGGCAGAATTGTTTGCTGAGTGCACTAATCGCTGCTCGTTCACTTCTACGATATATTTCTAAAATAAAACCGTTTGTAAAGCACTGCTGTACTGTACTTTAGGAGCAGAGATAATAATTGTGTGCGCCGCGCCGTCTATGTGTGCGTGAAGATAGCGTGCACGATTTTGGAGCGTTTGTATGGGACAGTCCTTCTGTAACTATTTATTTCCTTATAGTTTATTTATAGTTGAGCTGCGCGTCGCCTTTGACGTGTCATCGGAACGATCAATACACTATTTGTGCAACATTTATATTTTACGATACGTTAAGCAAAGTATCGATGACAGAAGTTAATTTGTCTTTAATAGACACTAGGATGAAACTTTTGGTCTCCAATTTGAAAGTTAACGAATATTTTTTGCGTTTTAATTTATTAATAATTTTTAAGCACCTACGACATAATTTTAATTTATTTTGTTGAAGGAAAACGTTTGAGTTGAAATCAAACATCTATCGGTGTGTTCTGGCAGCAACACTTGAGAGACAGTTCCTTACTAGACATTGTTTGTTTACCACATTTTACCACATAATTACTTTCCACGCGGAGTTGTGGTAAACCACAGGCCTATCCATTAACTAATAAAAATAATAAAACAGAGAATAAATATATCTAAAATAATAATAATGTAACAATTATAAACTATAAATAGTAAGTCACGCACTTAACTATTAATTAAAACCTCTTGCAAATAGACAAAATACAAAAATAATACAGAAATACAGAAATAAAATACAGGTAATTTAAATAAATATAATATTAATTAAGTCTACTATCATAAAAGCTGTGCGTATTTTGCGCCATGGCCAACTTTACAATCAAAGGTAAACATAATCGAACCCGGTACCGGATTAAACAAAACATGTAAACATAATTTAAATCCGTTTAAACTGCCCTAATAGGAGTACACACTGGAACCGAACGAACATTATTTTTCGTTAACGAATGGTCGGATAGCATTTTCCTATATACCTAAAGCGTTTAATTACCTAAACTTCTCAGTTGGAGTCCGATTTCCGAACTACTCAATAAATGGCTTTGACTTTGACCTGCTTGAGTGAATTTTGTAAAGCATCAAGTTGAAAATCTGTCGCCAATCATAATGTTCAAAGTAACTTTTACATGGGAAAACCATTTGTTTCATGATTACGAAAGTGTCGCCAAATAAAAAAAAATCGGATTCGTGTTCTGAATCTGTTCTTGAAATATTTCGCATTAATACTTATGCACCATAATCGTCCATATATAGGTACTTTATTTAATCTTGGTACCCATTATTTACGGAATGATCAAACGTCTTAACACTGTTACAAATGTTTGTAAGTTACGAATTAGATTTGCGAGCAGTCACAGCCAATATACAGGCTCAAATGTTTGCGAGAATCGGAGATAGCGAGAATTATTGGGAATCGACTTCAAATGGAGCGATATGTAAACTGTAGATATCCGACAAATCGGCCGTCAGACGCCCGGATCGGACGAGGGCCCAAATATAAATCACTACTGAAACAACAAATAAACAAGTTAAGTTCAAAACTAGTTTGAGTTACTAACATAAACTGAAACTAGTCGGTAGTTTAGTTAACGTCATGGATATCTAAATGAGTATAGAAGTGGTATACTTGGATTTATCGCTACAATAAGTCCCAGTGTAGCTTATGTGAGCCATATTTTTCAACTATCGTTATAATATTTTGAATAAATTATTATGTACTTTAAAGTAGTTTAAAGTATTTATTCATTGTAGTTGCACATGCATGGTATGACTAAACGCGTCTTACTAGATTTTTTGTGTTTTGGCAGTTCTAGTTACAGTAAGATTTCTATGTTACCGATAAAACAAGTTGGTGATGAAATAATAGGGATGTGATGAGTGGTGATGACGAATACAGTCGTAATGTGCGCAGGCGCATGTATTTATATTACAGAGGGGTCTGTTAAGTTCTTTAACACGCTTTCGAGTTAAAATAAATAATGTGTGAAAGATAAAATATTATTTTTAACTGTGAAGTGTTTTATTTTTATTCTGATTGTTTTAATTAAGTAAAATGTTAAACATAAGGCACAACCCAATCACACCGTGTTAAGTGATGATGTGGCCCAAAGTGATAAGCACGCAAGTTAAGATATTTAATTTGACTAACATACAAAGCTACTTAGTTATGTTTAGGATCAGCTGTGCGGCTATTACAGAACTTGATTGCAATCAGTTTCAATTAGAAACCGGTTGAATATAGCGTTTTTCTGATCACTATTTTACGAGTGCTTCATTGCAAATGGAAAATTTTTTGACAACGTAATATTAGAGGTTGTTTCTATTTGACACTGAATATATGAATACTCGTATATTTCTGCGTGTAATTCTTTGCTAAATAGCAATGAACAAAAATGTTATAAGCATTAAATTGAAATATGAACTTCCTTCTCAAAGCTGGTTAAAACATATAGATCTAAATATTGTAAGTATGTCATCCGCTAGAGTGAGGATAAACAAACAGAGCACATGCGTTGCGTCACGCAGCGAGGCGACCGACGCGTCATCGATCATTGTCAAGCAATGATGCGTGCGCGACGTCGGCAGCACGCCTCGGACTTCGCCTCGCGGCTGTCCGCCTCGTTATACCGGCTAACCTAAACAGATGCTGTGCGTCTATTTGCAGTTAAACGTTTGTTTATTATTAATCTATGGCTTTTTTGTTTTAGGGTTGACAATATTTTTATATTTACAAGTATTTTTTTCAGATTAGGTTAAATATATAATAAGCATTTTCATATGTGAGGTCGGCAGGGTAGAGTTTATGATTTAGGAAATCCCTGAGTAACAAAAAACGCACTTTTCATACTGGTCCTAATAGACTAATGTAAACAAAGAGAAAGCACTTTTAACGCAAAGTAAATAAGGTTCGTAATAGTTTCCGTTCTCTATCAACGAGATACATTAATGTATGATTCTTGGAACTGGGACGCAGTATCAATAAACACGCTTCCATCTCACGTAACAATCCGCACTCAGCAAAAGCTAACAAACAAACAAACAGGTAAATATTACTTATGGGATAATAAATCTGGCCCACTAGGGCAGACAGAGTTTCGGTTTAATATCCTGCTATGCGGAGATGACGCTCCCCGCACCTCCGCTTCACTCCGCTCTCCGCAATTCCGCACTCCGCAATCTCGGAATAGTTGTCTACACTACACATCCGCAGATATTCCGCACTGATCTCTAATTAATACCTACTACAGATTGTATATCATTTCTGTGAATTTGGCACTATGTTGACGATTATTACTATGATTAGAGTTTACTTGTGATATGAAATAAGGTTAATTGAAGTAGTTTTGATATTAGTTTATTATGAAAAATAACTGGGGTCAAATATCTTACTAATAAATGTGAACGGGATGGTTGTGACTCAATCACGCATAAACAGTTGAACGAATTTCGATAAAACTTCTCACAGAGATAGATCCTATCCTGGAATAAGACAGAATACTTTTATTCCGAAAAAACATTAGATCCCACAGAAATGCGGGAAAAACCACGGGGCGGAAGCTGGAAGTTATACATAAAGGAAAATATTAAATAGCGCAATAACGAGGCGTAAGTTTTAGCATGCTCGCCTAGAAAATACCGATATAATGATATAAATATACATACCTACATATAATATTGAAGAGCATGATTACATCGTGTATCTAAATAACCAACTACAACCATTGTATTTCTGTGAACAAATCTCTCGCGACTTCAAAGCACTTTGTAAACTATTCCACAACTGTAAAGGACACGACAGAGTAAGTACAGAATGGTGTCCTTTGCTATAGTAGAGAAGTCGAGGCAAACGGGGATTGGCGATATCACCCCTATTAACTTGTTATTGATGAGGAAACTTGCCCCGTCTCCTCCGCCATCCGGCTTTACATACCGTTCAGGTACCGCTCCGGCCGAATAACGGACACTTTCAGTACCGGTCCGGCGATTATCAGCCCTGTTATCCGCTGCAATAACAATATTAATTCGTTTTATAGCGGTCTTTTTCGATACTATGACACTATTAACATTGATAGCTAAAAATAAGCAGTTTTCCGCACCCGTCCGAGAAAAGGGTGAACTATCAGTAAATAAATGATTTTAACGATCTCGGGAATGGTTAGTTGCTTTAATAAATGTGAATGTAGGTATATATGCTCAGCAGGCGGAAAGTAACAATCATAATACTCAGAAATAATATAACTTGACTCACAATTCCTGGAATTTTATTTTATGTAGTTTTGGGACACGCGTCCTATTAGCGATCCAAGGCGATAGACAAACCAAATCATATCAAATTAACTACTACTATATAAAATACTTAACATTACGAAATGGCTTCATATTGTTTATGTTAATACTATAATGGGTTTCGATCTGATCTTGCAGCATTTTCTGCAATTAGCACAAAAAATGGTAATATATCCGTGAGACTGCAATTATGCTCACCATGTCATCTCATTTGCATTCAAAATATCTTTAACAAAATGTGGGGTGCTCAAAATTCAGACCTCTACCAGATTATATGTGCTAGAGTTACTGCTGTCAGTTTACTCATGGTCACTCATCCAGTCCAACATGGAGCACTGAACTGACTGATTGAGTCAAAAGATTAATTTACACATTTGGTCTCAATTTCTTTATACTGCTTTTACATGTGTATTTCGTATAATTATCTATTTATGTATTTACAAAAGAAAAGTAGTTGGTATATGTAGTATATCAGTTATTTGGCTTCCATAGTACAAGCTCCCAGAAAATGTATTTTTATTTTTGATATTTAATTAGGTATTTATAAACTGTATATGCATACAAAATATTGCAAATATAGACAAAACAAACAACGAACAGTTGTTCGTATCGAGTAAATAATTATGAGCATACTTCAGAAGTTAAGGAGATAACGGCTGCATTGAATAGTTCTCCAACATTTACCATGCGAACAATACAAGAGGCAAATGTACCGACGAAATAGTCATTGTTTCAAAACGTATCGGAAGATCTCCACAAACGGTGTATTACATTAGAAATAGTTCTGAGCTAGCGACCGAGAACCGCACTTGAAATTAATTTAGGATAGTCACTAGGGATGCTTGCAGCACTGGTTATTATGTTAAAAGGAGATAGTCGTGGCTGTCACATGCATCATACTTATACACAGTTGCTGTTTGTAGAAGCTGATCTCGTTGAGTCTATTTCTAAAAAGTAATTGCCAAGTTTGTTACCGGCTTCTCTCAATAGACACCATCCAAACTAGTTTAAGACTTACAATAAAATACTTTGAAGGTTGAGATGTTTATAAATAAAAAAATATTTATATGCAAAGAAAGCAGAATTTTAGGACTGGGATTTTATAATAACCGTAGCTAAAGGCAAAACATGATACAAGAAACATAATTATCCATCTTTATTTCAAATATGATATAGACCCAAAAATATATATCAGAATTAGTTTCAGAGGGAGAAAATAATAAGCCAAAAAAAATAATACTTGAGACACACAGGAGACATTCTTAATGTCCTGAATACATGAGATATTCCTAAGGGACAATATAAAAATGGGAACGGACTGTCTGAGGCAGGATCAAAGTAAAAACTTTTACCTGAAGAAAGTTTACTTCTCAGTATTTAAATGTTGGTTCAGACCACGCGCTAAAATCCTGTGAGAATAAATTCCACAATTTGGAAAGGCTAAAGTTCTTTGTCCACAGTCCACCGGGCATAACCCTCGAGTCGAAATAACATAAATAATTGCGTAACTTAGTATAGTACATATTCCCGGAAATTGTTAGATTCCCACGAGAGGATACCTAACTGGTGGAAAGGCATTCCTTAAAACAAATCATTAGGGGAGCTAGATTGCGGTTCGGTACGTTAAATATCTGTTATAAATTTCAATCACACTTAGTGACGTTCTTCGGTGGAAGTGGCTGTACTCGCTAGTTTTCAAGTAAATCCATCGATCCAATTATTACTATAATTACTTCATCGTGATGCTTCAGAGAGTCACGACATTAGATGATTATAGCTCCTAGAGCAAAAAAACACAAACATAGCGAGATTAGGAGAACATCATCTTGTTATAGTAGCATTTTAAATGTCTAAGAGATTCTATGCTACTTATTCTTGTATATTTATATGGATGGTCGTGTGTGAAGAATGTCCCAGGATATTTATATGTATTATTCAGTCCACTGTTAGATATTCAAGCCTTATTAACAACATGGTGACATAACGCCAAACCTTTGAAGTACCCGAAATGAAACCAAACAAAAGGTTAAAAAAGGCAACGGCATTTCTCTCACATAAAAGGCTTGCCAAATACAGCATCCTTGGTAACCCTGGGAACTCTGGCAAGACAAAGCGTGGTATCTGGCGCGCCTACGCGGTACGAACAAACAAACTTTCCGAACAAAAGGCATAACTTCAGAGAGCAATTAATGTTTCCCGACGAAATGAGATTTCCTTAGTGTTTGCACTAATATCGAGGAGTGCTCCGAAGCGCGTTCGGTGCGGAGCCGGTCGGGGTGCCGTGTTGATTGATTTACTGATTGGAATTCAATTTTGAGGGTCGTTACGTTTTTTCTTTGGGATTTTGTTTTCTTTTTACTTTGGAAAATTGCATACATTTAATGCATATAGGTTTATATAGCCAAGCGTATACGCTCTATATTTTTTATTTACAGGTCTGATTGATTCACTAATTTCGATTGAAAATTCTGCATTAAAGGAATAACAACATAGGTATTTGTCAGAATATTTTTGAATTTATTCAGTTTGTTCTGAGAACTAAAGTCCCTATAGTGTTTTTACATTATTTGTTCCTCAATCCTTACGAAGAAATACCTAAGTGAGATTCAAATAAACTCTAAATAGTATAAAAAGAAGTCGTTAACTGCCTCTGTCTGTTTCTCCACTTACGTCTTCTAAACCACGCAACGGGTTTTAGATATTTTTTCACTAATAGACAGAGCGATAAACTAGGAAGGATGGTGTATATAATTTGTAAATATTTTGTACAAAATGTCTCAACTATCGTGCGAAGAATGTCGCTAGTTTTCTTATAAAGATAATGTTTTTAGTGGGGAAAAATAGAGCAAAATCAGCAACCGTTTTTTAATGATACAGTGACACGAATCTGCGTAACTTGAAGGCACAGGGTTCAATTTTGAATATGTTTTATAATTATTTTCTTATATACCTTTGATGATTTAGTTTTTAGTTTTGTCTATTTCGAAGTCACTGGGGGAGTGACTTCGAAATAGACAAAACTAAAAACCATACCATCTCAAAGAGTATTGGGATTCTCGGTGTCGACATTGCGAGTGATGTCCAGTTCCGGGGTCATTTGGAAAGTAAAGCTAAACTGGCTTCAAAAAAAAAAGCTGGGTGTTTTAAATAGTTCCAAACGGTACTTCTCACCACTCCAGCGGCTTCAGCTTTACAAAGCGCAGGCTAGGCCACATATGGAGTACATCAACTAATGTCCTAAAGTGTCCTAAACCAGCCGTTACGCTAACATTTGCGCCAACTACTGCCACCTGCAAAATTTTGTGCACACGCTGGGCCAGTATTGTTTTATACATGGACATCACAGCATATAGAATAAGCTAGAAACTGCGTTTCCGAGGTAAATATTTTCCTATTTACCTCTAGATTAGAAAGAACGAAAAAAAGAAAAGACAATATTTACTCTGAAGAATACACAATACAATAAAATTCAGCACATGGTAAGGTAATGAAATTACAATACAAAAAATATAAAGAAATTAGTACAATATAAAGAAGACAATTGTCGTGTGACATCTGATATATATATATGACATCATGGACCACGACTCGGTTACAAATTGTAAGTCCAGAATAGGAACTGGATTCATCATCATCTCAGCCCCAAGACTGAATTTCAGTCGTTGCCATTCCGTGACGTTACAAACAACTAGGATCACAATAAATTACGTCTTTCCTACAGTAATTAAAATCAGTTTAGAAACAATTTAAGACACGCGATAAAACCAAAAAAAAATCGTCAAACTGTTTGAATTAGAGTTATAGAAACTGCGATCTAGCTGCTAGAAACCTGACACTAATGTAATCAATAATTTTCATATGCAGGCTAAGAATAATGACAACTTTTGCGTATCGAACCTAGCTTTGTTCATGTAGATTTAAACAATATTTTTGGCTTAGGGCCTCTTTTAAATAAACAACTCTTGACTTTCACATAAAATCAAACCATTTGCCTATTATTATTATTATTTTTGTGGCAACATTTTTGTACGCTCATAGATTCTGGTGTATTCCGCATTCTGTATTTAGAGCACAGGTGTTTAGCTGCGTGCCTCCATTATTTCACACGCGTACTCGCAGTAAAGTAACATACACATATTATACGTAAACTAGATAGACGGGAAAACGTGTTTTTACCGCACATTTTTTTTACAATTAAAATATGTCTACCCTATTAACACTTAAAGATCTTTTTCCAAGATTTCATAGAACTACCATATGAAATGAATTCTCTTTAAAATTCATGTCACTAAATCAATCATTTTATAATTGATATATTGATGTTCATAAGTTACTTTAAACTCCATTTAACTTAGCTTTGATAGACAGACATTATGATCAATAATTATCGTGAAAGATGTTATTATACCTTATAATAACTGTCCTTGTTTTAGTTACGCGTAATTCATTTTTTCTTGAAAAAATACATTACATGGTTTATGTTTGTTGACATTATAAAGAGCACCGTTAATTAGTACTAGAGATTGCGTTACACCGAGCGAGATAACATAGATTTTTTTTAATAATAGTAATATCCTGGGAGATTCCTCACACTCGACCATCAGATCCCAAACTAAGCAAAGATTATACATGGAAACCAGATAACTAATGGAGCAACTTTTTTCGTAACATATTTCCAATTTACAGGTAAGTAACTACAAATACCTCAAAACAGTTTTATTGCATGTATGGTTACGCAAAAGAAACCAATACGTAGTTCAATCGCCATTTGTAAATAAATAATTCATGAGTCACGTCGTCATAAAACGTCGGTGGCCTCAAGTTTCCTCTATGGAGCACTCTTAGTATATATTATGTAGGAATAAATACTAAGAAATCTTAAAAAAGTATAGAACTGGTATTTTTTGTTGATTCGACCACGTGATGCATAGGACAATTAGATTTGTATATTGATCTTGGATTTCGGTATGGTTTTCAGACATTTTAAAATCTTTTTTTGTCTTAAACTTCAATTCATGCTGAGGTACACACGTTTATAGAATACTAGCCCATCCTCGCGGTTCCACCTGCGTTGTAGGTTTAATCTCTAACATGTCTTACCAAAATGGTCAATACTAACTTAAAACTATCTTTAATCACAACAGAATAATATATAGTCCTATTTTTTTCTCAAGATATCTAGTAAGTGATTGTTAAAAGGGCGTCATAATTTCTGCAGTTGTCGTCGAGTTACAAGCGCACTAACGGATAGAGACTTTGCGTTAAAAATATGTAAGAATTTAGGTTTCTATGGGTACATTCAAATAACTCAAGCGGAAATCCCCATTTCCCCAAAACTGATTATTGCAGAGACATTGCTCACACCCCAGAATTCATCAACAAAATGTGAATACGAAATTTATACGGAAACATGAGATTTACATCGGGAAGTAAACAATTTAATGCCCACATCGTGTTTGTAAGGAATACGTCGGAGTGTTTATATGAAGATTCGATTTATTTCACATTTTCTGGTGGAAAAATAAAATGATATGATTTGAAAGTTAAGTCAATTCTATTTAAACCCGATCAGTACATATTATGATTTATTTTTAAGTGATGTTAAAACATGTTAATATGGCATTGCTTTTCAATCCTCAGGGTATCAATTCAATTCTGGACCGTGCCAAGAAGTTGTGCTAGCAGTAGTGAAGGAAAATATTGTGAGTCACCTACCCACTAAGATTCCAACCCACGACATTCACCACGGCATTCTACATCATTACCACTGAGCTATCATCGTGTTTAACTTAGCGTTTAACTTTAACCCAGATCATAAAATTAAGTCATTAACTTTATCGACCGCGGATCCCAATTACGTTTCCCTATTCACAGTTACATATTTATGTACCCTTTGATATAGGCAAGGGCGTCGGGTACAGCTATTAATTGGTCCTGACTCCTAAGTAAGTGCTTCAGTTAACATTTTTTTTTTTTTTTTTACTTTGTATAGGCTTGTGTTTGACCCAATCTCACTATGCTAGGTGATGATGTGGCCGAAGGTGGTAAGCACACAAAGCCTAGAAGGATCTGGCTCTCAAGTGCAGCTGCCGGAACACACCAATAGGTGTTTGGCGACAGATTTTCAACTTGAGGGTGGTAGCCAGCCAGGCGGGTACTACAAAGTACCCTACCACCGTGCTATGGTTTCCTCACGATGTTTTTCCTTCACCGAAAGCTCAAGCTCATTGTAGGATTCGAACCCACGACCTTCGCCGCGGCGTCCGACGTCACTACCACTGAGCTATCATCGCACAACGTACACTAATTGAACTGGGTCCAATATACCTGCAGAGAATCATCTATATATACATCATGATGAAGGTAATGATGGCTCACTTGTAGTGGTGTGGGATGCCGCGACGAAGATCGGAAGCTTAAGCTTTCGACAGAACGGTGATAGGGGACTTTGTAGTAGGTACCCGCCTGCCTGGCTAACAACCTCAGTTCCAGCAGCTACATTTGAGAGACAGTTCCTTTCTAGGCGTTGTGTGCTTACCACCTTTGGCCCCATCACACTTACCATAGTGAGATTGAAAACACAAGCAACAAAGTAAAAAAAATACTCAAATAAAATTCTTATATCAGTCGTTGTTATTTTTTTTTTATTAAAGCACATTTCTTTTGTCTATGTGTGATATTATATTAAAAGGATCCCATATAAAGCCACTTTAAATATTATTTCCACCTGATCCCCACCGCTCTCTAAAAATACAACCAAGCAATCTATCAAACTGTAACTGCCTTAAGGTCCACTTACACAATACCAGCAAATTTCATAAAAGCTCGAGCAGTATGTCGTATTAGATCCCGTTACACGCCACCACGGAGCGTCCCACAGCACCATGTCCAATTTCACTAGCTTAATTAAAGTGTCGCCCGCGTGCCGGCGGCCTAACGGAATGTCATTTAGTGCAGACTATCTGGGTAGCTTAGAGGAGATTTTGGTCGCACCACGGTCTTTTAAATGCAAACATTTGTTTTGTTTTCATTTTTTAAAGTCTCTTCATTAACTATTCTATTACCTAATTAGATAATTCAAATACACTATTATTTAACTGTGTAAGACTCTCATGTAAAGATCAACTATTCAAGGGACACAACCGAGGGCAAATAGAGGGCGTTGATTTGACGACGTTTTAGCGTTTCAAGTAATTTGGTTAACTACTTCGATCTACTCGGACGGTCGTCGACTCAACGTCACTGTTGACAATCTTTAGTTATTTCGAAAAAAGACAATGTAGGTACGTATTGCGAATAACAATTCATATTTTTAAGATGAGAACCTACTAAGGCTACATGCGCTCTATGCAGTTAACCGGAATGCGATCAGCCGTTCGGTTTCATAAATGTTGTCAGCAAAAGCAACCTTCCGAACCGTGCGTTAAAGTCTGACAATTCATAAGGGCCTGTGAGGGCCTACTTGAATGATTTATTATGTCATTTCATTTACCAATCAAACAATCCTCTCTTAGTTTCATATTTTGTCCCAGAATATTTATTTATTTATCACTCCAGCAAAATACTAACACTATTTAATCACTTCTACAACACTTCCCACTGAAAGCTCCTATAAAGCTATTATATGACTAAATTCAAAGACCACTTCACAATCCTATTTACATAATTATAACGATGTGGTACTTCGATTCAATACAAATTAGTCGTCTATTAGCCTCTAATTCCACATCAATATATCAACATGGACATATTCAATTGTTGATTATATTAAAGCCTGTCATGTACAATAAGTCTCTATATAGATACTGAAATTTAGTTCCATTATTACAAAAATATATTTTGATTATTAATAAGTTCAGAGCATCTACTATGGAAACCAGATAACTGATATATTACAAATTATATTATGTATATGGATATTTGCACCTAGACGTAGATTATACAGACATGTTCATGCATATAAATGTTTGTCCTGGATAGGAATCGAACCCATTACCTGTGGCGTGGTATTTAACCTCCTCGCCAAGCAGCCCGTCAAATATGGCCAGGAAAGAGTGGCGCATTACGGGTGAGGAATTTACTTAGTGGACTGCAGGAAGATGTTAATGAAGAGTTGATTTAAATCATGTTATTATTTTTTAAGAGGAAACACAGCCAGTCTTCGGGGGAACTTTCCCGATGGCAGCGGGAATCATTTTATTTTTATTGTAAATAGGTATACCTACCACAAAAATATCAACCATAACAGCAAAAGTGGCAAAAAGAGTATAGGACAAATAAGTAGATGAAATCTTCGTACACTTATATCAAGAGAAAATTCCATTAGATACAAAGGAAACCAGTATGTAGTCAAAGTTTCCCGCAAAAGTTTTGCTAAATGGACTCAATTACAGCAAGCGGGAACTTGTTAAACAATTGCGCATCGTAAAGTGTTGTAGCGACAACTAATTTATTGAATAAATAGATCATTAGTCATTCGATATTTGAATTTGTTTTTTTAATGTATTTCGCTCGGTGGTATGATAGAAGCTGGCAAATACCCTCATGTTGAAAATCTCTCATCAAGCACCTGCCGATGTCACTTTCACTTGAGATACATTTACATTCTATGCTCTTTAAAGTTAAACACATTGGCAATCCTCCATATATTACTAATTTCCGAGACGATAACCACATACCATTACATGGACCGTCTGTCTGCTTGTCAGCCTTAAATAAACTATATCAAATTTTGTTGACTTAGATAGTTATACTTAGATAGTCTGTGATCTTCACCACTATTTAGTTTCAGAACGAACGATGTGTGGTCGCAATGAGTCACATTCTATAAAAAATAATATTAAAACTAGTTTAATGCCGTAGATTTCTTTGTAAACATTATTACAAACGCGGTCCATTATGACAGATTATACTTTTGTTAATAAAGTTGAATCTAGCCTAATTGACAAGGCAATTGTCAATTGACCACACGTGAGCGACAGACAGCACTAGCCTTGCCGTCAGCCGAAGGGTAATTAACCGTTATACCCATCTCCCTCTAATCACCGGAATCATCCCGGCAGCACGATCTAATCAGTCGCGCTACCTAATACCGATATTACGGTAAATTGATATGGGAGATGCGCGCGCCACGTCGTAGGTAGGCTAATGAAATGGTAATTCATTGAATTGCTGTTAATGTTAATCGTAATTAATTATTAATCTAATTATCTGTAAATTATTTAATTTATCATTAATGATATAGAATTATCGACATACCAATTAAATCTATACTTACTATATAATCTATACTATCTATTACTAATATTATAAAGCTGAAGAGTTTGTTTGTTTGGTTGAACGCGCTAATCTCGAGAACTAAAGGTTCGAATTGAAAAAATCTTTCTGTGTTGGATAGCCCATTTATTGTGGAAGCTACTTTTTATCCCGGGAAAACATAAAGTCCTTCGGGAACGGGGGTGAAACCACGGGGCGGGAGTTAGTGTATAAATAAAAACAATTCTGTCATAGATAAATAAGAAGAATGTGAAAAGTGGAAGTACTCATCAAAATGAACAACTTTTATTATGGGACTAACTGTGAAATCATGAAAAAATTATCAGCTGTTCCATACAAAAGTTCAATACCTACTCGACCAAAATGTATGAAGCAACCATATTATTTTACGCGATATCAGAGTTAGCCCTATAATAAAAGTTGTTCACATTGATGAGTACTTCCACCCCTACAAGTATTGCCAGTGATAACAAAATCACCTGTATATTCTAAACTTAAAAATATATCACAAACCTTAATTTACAATAATAGGAGTCATATTTGAAGTTGCGAAACAAACCACGTCTTGAAATAATTCAAATGGCAAAAGTCTTTGCCCTCAATAAGACAAGTTAAAATAAGTATTTAAATAAAATGGAAGCCCCAAAGTATCTAAACTGTACCGAACAAACAAGTCAAAACTCCGAGCTAAATCTCTTTGATCAAAACCAAATGTGTCGGGTCCAACTGAACAAGACGTGTGTGTGTGTGTGTATATGTGAGCAAAGTAGGTACACGTTACGTACAAAGGTATCACTTGCACTGCATCAGAACTGAGATACATAAACAAAAGTTACTGATGACGGTAGAGACGTAGCGAGTTGACCTGTTTATAAATGTGGTTCAAGATGAAGACGTTAAGAAAAAGCTATACTCAATCCAATGAAGGCTAAATTGGATAACACAAAATGAGTTGGTTTTGAAAATAGTAATTGGTGACTTTATAGCCAGCTCTTCTTAGCAAAAGCAACCTTCCGAACCGTGCGTTCGAATCAGACTATTAATAAGTATATAATGTACATAATAATAAGTATATGTGAATGCCTATTTTCATTTCAATACAGTTTTTGTGTGGATGAAGGAAGCATAAGAAATATCTTTGTTACAAGACGTACTACTTATATATAAAAAGTGAATAAATATTTTTTTAATTTAAATGTTTTTGAAAAAGGCGTACCTTTTAGCAAATTAATAAAATTACCAATATTTATAAGAATCAAGATGCGTATCTGCCAACTCAGATTCGGACGTCAGAGAATTTGAAATCATTGTAGATATAATATATCTACTAAGAAGAACTGTACTGTACCTACTTATAAATAGAGAACATAATAATGTTTCGTAAATCATAATTAAGAAGGTACATACAAGATCCACATGACTGAATAAAAAAGGATAAAATAAAGGTCGATGGATATAGACGAAGAGGGAACACGAAAACGATAAGGTACTGAACTGTTCTTGCAGAAATCTTTTACGAACCGTTAGTAAAGTCAATTGTAACATTCACAATTGCCATACTAGGGCTTGAATACATTAGTTTTGAGTTTAGCTAAAAAGTATCCTATGTGTTAATCCAGAACATTTTATGTGTGTGCTTTTCATCAAAATATGTTCAGCCGTTATGGAGGTCAGTGGTGACAAACATACACTCAAACATTAGCATTTATAATATTAGTCAAATTATAGTATAGTTATAGCATATAGTTTAGTAAGATTGTTGAGAATATGAGCATTCTTTAATTCATAAAAATAACAAAATATATTCACAAAACCCTTTCCAAACCGTGCCAAAACTTTCCAAAGGTTAAACCCTTTAAAGCCATATCAAGCTACCAATCTTCAAAAGTTATGAATACGAACAGAAAGTAGGCAGCCCTATGAACATCGTACAATAGAAGTCCTTGCGTCGACTGTGTACACTGAGGCGGGAATTGCTGGGTATGGCCGAGTATTTCCGGGAATGGCCGAGTATTCCCGGGAATGGTCGAGCCACACGACCGGTAGTTACTTACTGCGATATTGGCAAAGTTTGAAACTAGAAGCTCTGCTCATGAGAAACGAAATACTAATATGTCACTGGAATCTAGATCCCTGGACGTTATCGATTGTTCCTTTACGAGTAGGTACTGCGACGGGATCGACTGCCAAAAAAATACATGAATGTGTACCGGCTTTGTCTATGCAAAAATAAAAAAAATATACTTTATTTGTACACTAAATGATAAGAAAACAATGCGCTCACTTCTATAGAAATGATAACAAAATAGAAGGTTTTGTCACTAAAGCGATTTCTCAAGATAAAATGTACAAGTATAAATAATTCGAAAATTCTGAATATGATATGTATTTATATGTAGATAATAATAGTTATTTAATGAAATAACAATACTAGAGAAGAAAAAAGAAAATAGAGTTACTGAGAAGGTTATCTTCGAGGAGGCAGGAGAAACCGATAGACGAATGTTGCGCTCTTTCACATTTTTTGTACATGCTAGGTAGGTAGGAATTATCTTAACAATTACATACATTATTTATTTCTTACGTTACTAAATTGCTTTTCTAATAGGTACTCTTTTAATATTATTTTAAAGTCGACTGTTCAATATCATTTTCATTTAACAGTATTTTAAGATACATGTTACATAAACACTAATTTGTATGTAACCTAATTATTCCTAATTAGTAAATGAATACACGAAGTACTCGTCGTGACATTTTTGTGAGCAAAGAAACAGTATTTTTGACACTTGGATGAGTCTCGTAATTAAGCTAATTAAGACGTTGCTTTTCACACATTACTTGTTTGGGGAGAACTTGTTTATTTGTCCCTAAATCAGAAGTATACCTACATTTGTAGAACAACGACATTTATAACATTATTACACGAATTAATTAATTAGAATATTTTAACAAATATTGAAAATCATCCACATTCCTTTATAATGTCGTGAATTAAAAGCTACATTATTTACAGTAGTAACGTTGCCGTTTCAGTAGGCGAATCCGACAATAAACTTGAGCGGTAAAAGAAAATATTGCGATAAAATAAATACTCGAGATTTCTAAGCCATTGTTTTGCCAAGGGAGTAAGCGCTAATAGGCTACGGTATTCTATGCAAAATGTGATTTTTGCATAGAATATACTGTATGGACCAAAGCTAGTTAAAAGATAAAATAAAAACTCTATAGACCGCCCTCAATTGTACATCATTTACCACGGCGAAATTGTTGACAAGTTCAAGCCTCTATGTTGAAGTATAGAGTGTACATTATTCCGGAGTGTGACGTCATCATCGGTCCGCACCTAACACTCATCAGTGAGACATTTGGTTAACTAGGGAGGTAAACACCGCGCCCCGGCCCCGGTGCGCCCGCCGCGGACACCCACCAATCACTAATTGGGGGTAACCAGTGACAATGTCACGTCACCACTAATGTTAACTATATAATGAAGTTAGAACGGGTTTAAGGCTAAGATTACAAGCTTCAAGGCGGTATTCAAAAAGGTTTAAATGGAAAAGTAACACGCTCCTAGAGGTGCTACGACGAAGCGCTCGTAGAGCTAAAGTTAGAAAGAAAGTAATATTGAAAATAATTTATGTTTCATGGCAAAATGTCAATGGCTGTCGATGGCCAAATTTTTTTTCGGCTCAATATACTATGAGATGTCATAGTATCTTTGTATCTCACGTTATTTTTGTACGTGTCGGTGTCAGATTTTTTGTCTCCGAGATATTTGGTACATTATCTAATATATAAAATTCTCATATCACAATGTTAGTTACCATACACCTCCGAAATGGCTGATTTTTATGAAATTTTGTGTGCATATCGGGTAGGTCTGAGAATCGGCTAACATCTATTTTTTAAACCGCTACGCGAGTGAAACCGCAGGGGGACAGATAGTTACGTATAAATTTCACAAAATATTCGTTGGATGTTTGTGCTGTCACACCGAAAAGTGATTAAAAATGCAATCTACGAAGAAAATTAACTTGCTCGTAGATGTGCTACGTCGTAGAGCTCGTAGTTACTGCAGTTACGTGCTACAAGTAAAATCTGCAGACGACATTATACAAATACATGTAAAAATTGTAAAACTATATAATTATATTATATTGAATGTAGGTAGGTACCTTAGCACCATGAATGTATGAGTGAGATAACATAAATTAAGCTTGCATTTACTATAGAAATTTCACACAATTTTGCACATAAAACGAACCAAACATGTGACTAATAGAAAATCCAGTCAGATTGTCATAAAACCAACTGGATATCAATTTTATTCAAGCCTAAAACCGTTAACTAACAAAACTGTTTTTAGGCACAGTCTGCGTGTGGAGTCGACATAGGTATTATAGCCGCTAAACCAACATTGATTGGGATTGGCCGCCAATTCACATTGCGATGCAAGTTTTTATTTACTTTTTCGAACATTTTTGATTGTGCTATTGTAGTGTAGTAAGTTGGGTACAAACTCAATTAACGATAGTTGCCGTCAATTATAAAATACTAGCTGTCCCCCGCGGTTCCACTCGCGTTCCCGAGAAAGAAGTAGCCTGTCCTTTTCCATACCATCCATAGGCTCAAATTTAATCGCGATCAGTACATCGGTTTAGGCTTGAAAAGGTAACAAACAAACAAATTCACATTCGCATTTATAATAATAGTTGGGATGTATGTAGGTAATATTTCTTATGTTGTAATTTTTTTGCCTTGGATGGATATTATTGACCATAAATTTGTTGCAATCAAGAACTACGGGTATCTTCACCTAACTATAGTTTACAAGAATCGAAACCTTGAACATTTTCAGCAACAAACATAATTACCAGCCGAGTTATCATTGCATTAATATAAAAAAAAACATCGTTACAATAGATATTATTTATTGATTAGTGTGTTTATTTGTCCAATACGTAAGTAATATATATAATGTCAGTGAAAGAAAACATCGTGAGGACCCCACAGCACGGTGGTAGGGTACTTTGTAGTACCCGCCTGTCTGGCTACCACTCTCAACATGAAAACCTGTCGCCAAGTATCTATTGGTGTGTTCCGGCTGTTGCACTTGAGAGCCAGTTGCATGCTAGGCTTTATAAAGATCGGCAACAGATTGGCAATCCCCTGTTGCTAATGTCCATTGGCAACGGGATCAGGTACCGCCTGCCTGCTTAATATTTATATTATCAATACAGAACTAGCTTCAATATCAAGTAATTCCATTTTACCTTCGATTTCAAATTGAATGAGGTTTATTATAAATGCTTCCGCTCCATATCCGCCATCTTGCCGCCTTAAACATCAAAGAGGCTTTATTCACTCGCAGATGTTAATATTTCTATTTATTCTACTTTGGCTGTTTACGCCGACTTTTTAAAGGGTTGAAGGGCTAGGGTGGGTGTTAATTAACGAGTTTTTTTTAACTCCCCCCCCGTTATTTGTTCGCGCTTACGGCATGTAACCACCCCGCACCCGGCTGAGTGATCCGCTTTTCATATTTCAACCTGATTGTGCATTGCTTTTAGCGGTGAGTTATTATATAAATAAAAAAGCTTCTCTCTATGAAAAGAGCCAGAGTTCAATATTATTAGTATCAATAGTAAGCTGGATAAATTTAAATATTCTTTTTATGCAGTTAATACAGTTAAACAAACAAAAACATGACAGCATAATAGCCACATAACACCATTCAAATATCCTTAAAAGCCCTATATTCAATTTAAAATACAAATGATTTAAAATCCCTTAATGATATTTACCGTGCAACGGAACGCGAATCTCGTTGTTTATCCTAGCAGGAACTCGGGTACAAATAAACAGACCGGAGAGGGGGGATCTCAAAATCTCCTTAATTAACACCCCCTTAGGTCACCAGAAGTAAGGGTGGGAGTGGTGCAAACACGGTAAAGAAGCCCCGACTAAACACCCGAAGTTTTTCGATTTTTTTTCCACAGCAAACTTATTTCAATTTCAACCTGGCAACAGTAGGGAGTGCAAATTAGAAGGTAATTAATTTCGTTTCTTTACGAGTTGCGTATAGGTGTCAAAAGGAACGTGCTGATATGGAAACAATGGATAATTAAGTTTCGTTACCGGGTACAGACATCTTACGCATAAATATATGTATATACTTATGTATAAACATAGCTAAATACAAAAGGGATTTTCTTGAAATTTTATGGTAGCACGAACATAGTATTTTCGAACCAATACTATTTCACAGTCTATGTAACTCTTTCTTACAGTCGGCTAACGGACACGTGTAGACTGAGCAATCGTGGGGGGCTTGCGGGGTGAGAGAGGGGCGGTAGCGAGCCCAAGCTGCCATACACTACAAAGCGGCATTGCGCGTGACATCAAACGCGATAGACCACTGTATGTAATTACGCTGTGCTATTATCATATAGGTGTTATCTCAAATTAGCAATCGTTACACAAGAAAATCAAATTTTACTAAGTATATAATTATACCTACTCATCATCATCATCATCTCAGCCGCAAGACGTCCACAGCTGGACATAGGCCTCCCCTAAGGCTCTCCAATAGGACCGGTCTTGGGCGGCCTGCATCCAACTCTACATACTCGAGACTGTACAATAATGCGATGTTTTTATGTGTTCATTGCATTCAATAGGACTTTAATAGCTTAGTTAGTTGTACTAGGAAATTGAATTCTCAAATAAACGTATTAAGATTTCTATTCGTTTAACTAGCTAATGGTTGCTGAAGTGTCATTGATAAAAACGATTAATAAAAGTTGATGAGTTAATCACGTCCGCGGGTGTCGGGTATCATTCACAATGCACGCACCTTTGTTACAATGATAATGACATTTCATCACCCACTTGTTTGTGGCCAGTCATGCTTACTTCTTCATTTGGAAGCCCTGAGTCATGGTAAAATTATAGTTTAAGTGAATACGCTAGTTTTGTCGTTAGAGTTCAAAAAAGCAGAAATTTTACTACTGTATCATAGTAATAGTAAAAGTTTAATAACTGACCATAAAGAGATTGGTAATGTCAGCGACATAAGTAGTTGAACAGATAAAATATACAAAACACAAAATCCATGGCCATTAAAATGATCCATGATTTATAGGATGTAGGTTTTTGTAAACACACATTTACAAAACACCAGTTTACTTTAATTTTCCATATTATAGGTAGTTATAGTGTATACAGGTGTTTTTTTTAGATCTGTTCAACTACTTATGTTGATTACTGTACAAGTAAGAATATTCAACATCCAAAGGTCACTGAGATGGAAAATGTAAAAAAAATGTGATCAAACATGAAATCACTGAAAAAGCAAAAATGCTTAAAATTGCTTAGAATAAAGAAAATAAAAACGTTTTGATCATGATAAAACAATTTTTAAGATATAATAAAATAAAATGTAACTTACTTAATAATGCGAAAATTTATACGGATGCTGAACAAGAAAAAACAAAAATAAAATAATGAAAAACCGGCCAAGTGCGAATCGGACTCGCGCACCGAGGGTTCCGTACAAACTTCGCCCCTCGTTCGTCCATCACGGGAAATGCACAATTTTATTTATTTACCTTATTTGAGGTTGGTGCCAATAGCTAGACCTCTAAATTGTATGAGCGCCCATACAACTCAGAGATCTTTATTAATTGGCGTAACTATGTATGTATGGGGACACCCTTTAATTTTCAACTTTTTTTATTTTTTGGAATTTTTCCTTTATTTGTGCTGTAACCTTGCTTTTTGCCATTTTTTTATTATATTTGAGTTGATTGAATGAAAGGTAAATTGCGGTTTACGATTTATGACGTATTAAAAAAAACTACTTACTAGATCTCGTTCAAACCAATTTTCGGTGGAAGTTTGCATGGTAATGTACATCACATTTTTTTTTAGTTTTATCATTCTCTTATTTTAGAAGTTACAGGGGGGACACATTTTACCACTTTGGAAGTGTCTCTCGCGCAAACTAATCAGTTTAGAAAAAAATAATATTAGAAACCTCAATATCATTTTTGAAGACCTATTCATAGATATCCCATCCCACACGTATGGGTTTGATGAAAAACAAATTTGAGTTTCAGTTTTATGTATGGGGAACCCCCAAAATTTTTATTGTTTTTTTTTTTCTATTTTTGTGTGCAAATCTTAATGCGGTTCACAGAATACATCTACTTACCAAGTTTCAACAGTATAGCTCTTATAGTTTCGGAAAAAAGTGGCTGTGCATACGGACGGACAGACAGACAGACAGAGATGACGAATCCATAAGGGTTCCGTTTTTTGCCATTTCGCTACGGAACCGTAAAAATATAGAGTGACACATCTCGAAATACCTTTACATTGTTTTCTTTACTGAGGGGAAACGCATTGCATGAAAATACATATTTATATCATGAGATAAACGGTGCATATCGTTATGATGGAGTTTTATGATTATTTAATCGAAGCACTAAACTTGTAAACCGTAACTAAAGATAACACTTTTTTTAGGCTTCTGTACCCAAAGGTTGCCAACCACCCACTTGGTTATCACAGGACTGTATCTTTTTAACTGAAATGGGTAGCCAGTTGATGTTATTGCAATATACGCGTTATTATATTATATATTATTATAAAGCTTTTTTCATGGAGACGGGTCATAAAAAAAATCCATAGGATAATCACGTGCCAATATAATCGATTATAATGCGTCACTGTCAACATTCCGCACGAGCGACAACCCTGGCCCTTCACTATTGGCAACAAAACGTCTAGAGGGCTCTCCTCCCCGGCTAGGAGCAACGTAAATAACGTTTCTTAAGGTCCGGCCCCAAGGCCCTTTGTCCGGGACCCACTCATGCCGGTATTGTCCGGGACTCATCCGCGCCGACCGGAAAATCGCCCGCATGCGATTTGTCCCCGATATCCCGTAAGTCCGCGTCAAACTATACACATTTTTACGGTCAAGGGAGTATCAATGACCACGTATTTGGAGGATATCTTTTGCCTGCTGTTGAGCTCAATAATGTTGGGTTATTGTATAAATATGAGTAGGCTTGAGCCTTACAATATCGATATTGATTAGAATATCTTCAAAGAGATTGTGCAAAGCAACGAATTTAGGGTTCATACTTGAGCTACTTCATAAGGTGAACAAAAATTTGGTAATTATTCAAAATTATGTAGTAACTGTCTGTTTATTTGGTATTTGGAACTGATCAGAGGATTAGCTTTTTATTTCATACTATAGACATGCCTGTTTTTGACCATTTTTATGCAGATAACAATACGGTGCCAATTAGCTTGCAGTGAAATGTGCATGTAAGTCTGTAAAATCACACACTGAGGGAGACATCTCTTAGATACAAATATTGCGCGTAATAGGGATGATGACTAGACAAATCCTTTTAAGTACGTCAGTTAGATTAGCAAAAAAATATTGGACACGTATTTTTTCTTTAGTTCCTAATACAAAAAATTACGACGATACAGTGCGTTGAAATTTCGCGTGACATCATTTCTACATACAAGTGACGTCACAAGCCCTCACTCCTGAACTTTGTAATTTTTTATTGATTTGATAAACAAAAACATATGTGTCTAATATGTTTTGATAATCTAAATGACGGACTAATTAGAATTACTTTTTTTTACCCAGTCATCATCCCTATTAGATTACACGGGTTTTAGATTCTGAAAGTAAAGCAATAACAAATTGTATAGATAGGTAAAATCTATTAATTAATTGTTACTATTTCTACTCCATGTGTCCACAAATACATGATATATAGCGTAATAGCGACCAGAAAATGACTTGTGATTCAAAGAAAATAAAAACAGAAATATAGTGTTTCATTTTTCTTGATTAATAACCCATTTCCTTTTGATGGGCGTAGGTACCAATCGGTAAAAGTTGATTGATGAACATTTTCCTAGTAGGTACACTTTTATGGAGTAATATTGAGATTAACTACGGCTTCATATAAAAATATCTTAAATTTAATAAAGCATAAAACCATTACCTCTCATGCCATCATCGGGGAACTGAGTGACTTTGACTTTGAAAGTATCTGACTTTCAATTTTAGTACCTACGTAGACGCACGATATTGAATCGATGATACTTGCTTTGTTAAATAGGTATATTAGAAATAATATTTATTTGTGAAATCGTTATCAATCATTCCAATGTTTAATATAAATGCAAATCAAATAGAATCGAAGCAGCATACATATAGGTATTATACGCACTGTTACAAAGTAATAATTTTATACTTACCATTTGTAATTAGAAATCTTTAAAAAAATGCTTGGGTTCATATTATTTTGGTACCTAATTAGCGTAAACTTCAATGTGCAAACAACATCCTTTTGCAATTTAGCACAGAAATTAACCTATACAAACTAATTCATAGAAGCAACTGAACTGTCTGTAAAAACATCGTTACGGCAGTACCTACGCTACGCTAAATGCTTCGGAAAAGCATTAATTTGGAGATAAAATTTAAGAGGCTTTGCGAACAAATATCTACGTTTCAGTTCGCCTTTGATGTTGACCACCCACTTGAAATCCGACGCGGACAAAATTTTACCATTTTATTCACTGCTCTATAATGAATCACGTTTAATTTGCACTTCTATGAACAATTGAACAATCACCTCTTTGAAAAATTATTTAAAAAGAAGTTTTAAATATTAATGAAAAAAAAACAAACATTTCATGGCCTTTTCATTTCATTTATGTCTGAAGGCTGACAGACAGACAAGTCGGTCATCTGTTACTTACCAAGTAAGCACAGTCGCCTTAGGACATTATAAATACTAGGAGGATCGGCAATGTGCTGCCGACCTTTAGAAAGCCTTTCAAGCACGGGATAGGTTTTCAAGAGGTTGGTATGCAACCAAGTATCTGCTACAAAGTACCCTATCACCGTGCAAAACATTGTGAGGAAAATATATCCTCACAATGTTTTTCATCATCGAAAGCTCTTCATTATAGAATTCGTATCCACGACCTTCGCTTCCAAAGCTCTCTATCACTATCACAAAATTTTTAAAACAACTGAACTCTTCAAAATGGCAAATCATGGAAAGCTTCTAGCTTATTGCATGTCAAAAAGGCTATGTGTTACGTGAGAGCTAAAAAGGCTCGTCCTAGAGCTGCCTTCACTATGAAGGATCGTAGTACGTTCTCATTATATAACCATTTTTTCACCACAATAGATGGCATAAAGTAACCAGGCGGCTCACAAAGACCCTTATTTATCACTGACACTGGCGTTAAAAGGAAAAACTACGCAACCTACACCGTAAATCATAATCACACTGGAATTCCTAATCACCCTTAGCTCTATTCTGAAGGCTTACTCATATAAGGGTTTGTGATCACGCTTTATTTACGCTTAATTAATAGCTTTCTAAATCGCGGGTTTCACCCCTGATCCCCACTTTATCTAACCCTCAAGGGTTGAATTAAAAAAAAATTATTGCACTCCGGGAGTGCCGACAGAAGTGAAATCTTTTTTTTTTAAGAGATTGGGATTGAGATTGAGCTCTTGTATCATCATCATTATCATTAAAATTATTACAATCTAAAATAGTTTTTTTTCTGAGTGAGTTTGTTTTGTTATGGCGCCAAAACTACTGACAGCGACTAGCGACATTACTGGCCGTCTCATAACGGTGTCGCGAGTCAGAGAGGTTTTACCTCATCTAAAAATATGCGTACCGCGCTAAAAGAAGTCTACACTTCAAAATCATTCCATAGTTAATACAACGTAGGCTTGTGTGGCTGTAGACGGGAGGCTCTCAAGTGCAGGTACGAGAACAGGCTGATAGGACCTTAGCGACTACGAAGTACCTAAGTATCAATGTGCAAACCATTATTCGCAACTCTATAACTGGAATTTTCACAGGACCTAATAAAATCTTAAAGGTGCTTCTAAAAACAGCCATATTATCTACGAGTACAACTATGTATAAAGCATCATGTATAATACGGCACGTATCAGGAATGTGGTATTGCGTGCCGACGCCAGCAACGCGTGCCATAGGTTCCTCCGCCCTTGATCAAGGTCTTTCATTCATTCAATGTATAAAGGTCGACTCACCATGTAAAGAAATATAAATATGAGCGAACGCGCCTACAAAAAGAACTAAGTTCTCGATTGAAAATGTATACTATAAGTGCTCATAAATATCTTCACAAAGTTCTAGCATCTGCTAGAATATGAGCACCAACTCTTGAAAAAATATTTCATAGGTTTGAAAATGTAAAAATTCCTACTGTGTCCTATAATTCTGTTGTGAACTTTGTACATAATTGAAAATTTACAGGATACCAAAACTGTTTTATATACAGTTTTCAAACTACATAGTGAATCGATTATAATCTGTTAGTTTTACGAGTTTAACCCCAACTACGCCGTGTCCCCTCAGGGCCCACATCAGCAAAAGGGCCGTGTTCAAAGTTTTTACGATTGTGTTAAATTTTATCGAGTTTATTCATACCGAACCCTCCCACCGGTGACACGGAACACTTTTCAATTTCAACAAGTCCCTTCTATCGCGCTGCGATAAAAGTTTTGAGATAAAACAATTTTTGGCGTGGTCGAGCGCCAATTTTGCGTTTTATTAGCCATTTTGAAATTGCGTTGCTTAATTTGAACAGTGACCCCTCCAACCCCCAGTGATTAATAATTTAAATTATCTATTTAATGAGGAATATCTGCCTTGACTTTTCTAAAGTATTAAAAATCAAAGAATAAACTTACCAGGCGGCGGCAGATGCGCCAACACGAGCAGAGCTAGATGCGCCGCGGCGCTGCGTGCGCGCAACATGGCACCGCTGTCTGCTAGCGGGGCACCCCCGCGCACTGCCCCCCGCTCCGCATGCCACGCGCGACCGACCGCACACGAATACCGCCGACTGATCCGGAGTCGGCACGCGCACAATCACACGCGATCTAATACGACACTACCAGTAACACACACTAATTAAACTCATCGGCGCGGAAGGGGATACAACTGTTCAAACCTGTGGAAGAAATTTTATTATATTAATATTTTTAGCATATTGCGTGACTGTGTGAGATAAATAATTGAAAATAAAGTCGGTAAGGTAATAGCAGAATAAATAGAGGGAAGTCAAGCTAAATTTTATATTAAATATGAAAGACGTACGTGTGAAATGATACATTTATTGTGAAAATTGCCATGTTTATTTACATTAGTAGACCCAGTTTTTATCCAAATAATTTATTGACTTGCAATAAAAATATAAAATACTTGCGACATATGTAAACAGTTGCGTAACAAAACTAACATTTCATGAACGATTAACGAATTAGCTCAATCAGTTCTTCAAATGAAGTGACCTTTATCAAATTTCCATGGAAATTAATAACGTGAGGGAGGATTATAGTTAATTCTAATCTAATTCGCTATCTATCACACTAGGTCCTGTAATCTAGTGTAATATGCTTCAGAGAAGTAGGTATTATCAGTTAATTAGCATTTAATCACTTTCAAATCCCTAGATAATTTTAACGGTATACTAAAACCACCATCTATCGATTAAATTTTAAATCAACTTACATATAATTATAAGAGCCACGCATCTTGCAAAAGAGACCTGATACAGCGAAACGAAATATTCAACACTGCATTTTAAAAGTGCTTTAAACGTGTCGGTTAAAGCGGCGAGGACATTAAAAAGAGACGTTTTTCACGACCGCCGTCGACCGAACATAATTACAGGAGTTACTTAAAATAAATAACATCAGGCGAGGCAGAACTAATTAGTTACGGTTCACTCGTGAATCGGAGTTAACTCAGTAATGAAATTCCCGATGCGCTGCGGCCAATAAAACTTGGCTTGCCCTGCCGCCCCGCCGCATACCGCCCGTGCTGTGTTCACGTGACCAGAGTCGAGAGGTAGAATTCATACGTTGAGACGTTGTTGCTGTTATGTGTCGAGTCTGCGGTGAGATTTTACGCATTGGCTCATTCATATTGCAGTAGTTTTAAATCCGTTTGATAACATAACATATACAAATTTACGTATGTTACATCATGTATGTATGTATAAATTATTTTACGTATGATAATAAAAAAGGTGACCTTTAAATTGGCTCTGATTTTTCGAATATTTTTCTAGTTCTGGTACCTTTATTGAATGAAACAATTAAATTAATCTAAGTCCTAAAATACCGACACATTGCTTGAGAAATGAAATAGCCGAAAGTACTTACTTAATACGAAACCATACTAAATAACTCGCATTGGGCGTGAAAATAAAGTACTGTATTGAATTGACGATATAAATATAAAAGCTGCTCGGAATAGCTTTCCTTGAATGAAATATGCATCTCTACCCAGACAAAGTTTTATAAGCAAGCAAAAACTTACGGAACCGGATGAAAAACTTACGAACTCCACTGACGAACTACTTTCAGAATATATGTATCTACATAATAAAAGTCCTATATGTATTCCTTACTAATCCTATTCTGATTCTACATACATTTTATAATTGTTGTATGATTTGATATTATATACAGTTTGGCGTAGATCTAAATAATTTTGTGTTTGTTGAGTAAAGGATGTAATCCTATAACAGATCCTAAACAAAATACCTCATTATAAATGTCCTGTTTATTACGTTTAAGATATTTATATTTAGATATTGATATATATCATAATATTTTGTTTATTACATGTCAAAAATGCTTGCTTGCTTGGAAAATCTTACTTTAATATAGTAAATGAGAAAGTTAATGTGTGTGTATGGGTGTATATTTGTTACCACTTAGCTGCAAATATTGGCATATAAAATATGCAGTTACTTTAGTTCCGAGAATAAAACAAAGGGAACATATTATCTCGGGATAGCATTAGATGTGAAACCGCGGAGTTGAATCTAGTCCATTTATAATGTATTTTTCTACTGTATACTTGTTATAGACAAAAATATACTTATTCCTCCCGGTTTATCAATAAAGGAACGGAAGTTTTGCACGCTTTGTAAACACGGCTATAAGGTATCCCAGCTTTAGTGCGGAGAGTGGTTGCACCAAGTTTTTCATTTTGTCACAACAGAGCCGGATTCGGGGCTTGGCCGCGTCGCGTATGAAACGTTCGGCAGCCATCCGTCGCCGTTCCATTCCTTTTGTCCGCCAAACGACGCTTTGATTAAACAATTTCGCTGTACCACGAACCGAATATAAAGTTTTTAATCTTTCAGTTGTATAACGGATATGACGTTGCTCTGTCGCACCGAATTGAGGCCAAATAGTGACTTGTTGTTCTCTTTTTTATTTTTGTTTGATGTTTAATGTTGTAAAGACCACTAAAGGTTTTAGTTGATAGATATAATGTTGAATGAAGATTTACAGTAACAATGCTATTATTTCATTTTTTTTTCTGGGTTTCTGATCTGACTCTACATATATTTGCACATTATGTGAAAGCCTGTAAAAGTCATTATCATATATTTTTAATATGGATAGTAATAGACTTGTGATTGACCACAATGTCACTGTGGTGAGAAACAATGTGGCCTAAAGTGGATCAAAAAAATGTAAAAACAAAATGGACGTGCTCTTAAGTGCAGCTGTCGGAACACGCCAGTAGGTGATAGATTTTCAACGAAAGAATAGTAGGTTGACTACATAATATTATCCTATATTTCCTATCATCTGAGTAGAGCGCAATATACCTTGGCTTATAACTTGGGCTCTCGAACTTCCCTCAGAGATAAGTTTAAAGAAGCTGGCATACTCACAGTTGCATCTCAATATAAATATGCAAATATATTATTTGTGCATGAAACTATTAGTATTTTTTCGAAAAAAAGTGATGTGCACTCTATCAATACTAGAAATAAGCACAAACTTGTAACCTCTGCCTATAGACTCCAGAAAGTGCAACGTTCATTTTTAGGACATAGTACACGCATCTATAACAGAATCCCTACTTCAATTTTAATTTTGACTTTGCAAAAATTTAAGGAACGGATTAAAGCTGTATTTGTAGAAAATGCTTATTATACTGTAAATGATTATTTCAAAGACTCTAATGCTTGGTAGATTTGTTACTTTTGTGTACTATTATTGTTATTATTTTGATTTATAAACCTGTTAATAATAGTTAATATTGTGTGTTATAATTCGAATTTCTTGAAATAGTTTTTCTTTGTATTAATTGTAGTAAGCTTAAGTTAGTCATGCTCACTTTGGGGTCTTTGCTTGCGGCGGCGTCGTGTGGCGGGTCGCTCACTTCCCTATAATATGTGCGAGAAGGGCGATGGTTGCCACATGCGTCATACTTGTGAACAGGTTCTGCTTGTGGGGGCTGGTCTGCTTAAGTTTGCAATCTATTTGTTTACTAAGTTATTCATAATTTTTTTCTTACTGTCATATAACACACACATATTGTCAGTGAGACTAGATAAATAATTTGATGTAATGAATCGGAGTTGGTTAATTGCCGAGTTTGTTGCCGGCTCTTCTTAGTAAAAGCAACTTTCCGAACCGTGCGTTAAAGTCAGACTATTCATAAGTGCTTGTGAAGGCCTATTTGAATAAAAAATATTTTCATTTTTACCTATAGCTACTACCATTCATACCTCCTACCCGTCATGTCGGTCACTCCCCCCTCATTTAAATACTTACTTATAACTGTATAGTGTCAATCAATGTGAACTTATTAGTTTCTCGCGACGCGATTACGTGCCTTATGATAATGGCAGAGAGATAACAATACAATGGTTCTATTGTAGAGTTTATCACGGAGTTTTCCCGTAGGTTGAGCATACTGTAATTTTGTCTACCTCAAAGGATCTTCTCAGAAAAACATCGTCCGAAGCAGTTTTATGTCCCTTGTCTAATCTTTTCAAGAGTTGTCTCCAGATGAGGTATGTTCCATATTAATATTACAAAGCTGGAGAATTTGTATGTTTGAACTTGCTAATCACAAGAACACAGTGACTCGGAAGGTTTAGTCGGACGTTCCTAATGCGGATCATTACGATGTGGGGTTCTTCAAGAGGGGCGTAAAAAGAGCTCTTCAAGGTCGGCAACACATTGGCAGTCCCCCTGGTATTGCAAATGTTCATAGGCAGCGGTGACCACTTACCATCAGGTGGACCGTCTGCCAACCAGTGCGATTTAAGAAAAAAATTATGCGTTGGGTAACCTGTTATTGAGGAAGTTTATATATGAAGTACCTATACTAAACCGCCCTGCGTTTTTTATTGCATTCATAAAAAGTGACCGTCCTCACAGAGAGCATTCGCCTTTAATGAGCATTCGACGTCGAGTATTCAAGGATGAGGATGTTGGGCCGAGCATTTTAAGAGAGGTAGAGCATAGCGATATGACGCTCAAAGAGCAGCTCGACTGGGGAAGTACCTCCACTTTACAGAATACCGCAGCCAAATAACTTATAGTTGTGTTCCTGCGCGTGAGTAAGGTCGCCAGAGCTCTCTCGGGGAGGAGGGAAAGGTCGGCAACGCGCGAGTGATACTCCTGGTTCATAGGCTACGGTAATCACTTACCATCAGGCGAGCCGTATGCTTGTTTGCCGACAACGTGGTAGAAAAAAAAAAGCTTTGTAATAAAATAATTGTTATTATTATGAACTAGGTGTACCTACTCCACGGGTTCCGCGTTCCCGAGAAAAAAAAACAGACAATGTCCCTCTCCATACCGTAGGTTATCTGCGTACTAAATTTCATCACTATCAGTTCAACGGTTTATGCGTGAAAAGGTTAGAGACTGAGTTACTTTCGCATTTATACTATTAAGTATTGATTCGTTTACGATTGCTCGCGAATGAATGCTTCTAAAGGAAGCTCCTACTATAATATAAATGTAAAAAATGTATAACTCAATCACGCCATAGCGGCTTAACGGATTTGAATGAAAACTGGCACATATTTAGATCATAATCCGTGTTCCCGAGGGAACCAATATTTTTCCAGAATAATAATAATCCTTTATTTAAATATATATTTGTTTCAAGTTCCTTTAAATTAATGAAGCCATTGCGATGTGTTAAATAATAATCATTAATAAAAAAAACAGACTCATTTAAGTACTTATAATACAATGGTATCCTGAAGACACTGGCGAGTAAATTTGATACGCCTATGTTAAAGCACGCCATAGACGTGTTAGTGCGTAATAACGGATAAATGCTACATTACCCTACATTTCTAATTTTAAGTTGTCACTAACATAGTTTTTCTTTTCTTCTGTTATACTAACAAGTGGTCCTCAGTTGTCACAATAAATAAATATTATTATTATTATTATTATTAATACATATTACGAGATTATGTGATAGTGTTCACGCTTTTATCTGACACTATACCAAATATACATCATTCATTTATTTTATTTAGGGACAAAAAAACAACTATTACAACATAAAATATTACAAGAATGGTTTACAAAAAATATACGATATTGTAATCTACCACCATATGATCCCTAATTCATACAGTTATGTGTGTTTAATTATAGCTAGCTAACTAGAGGGTTTATATAGGGGAATAAAATTAATTAAGAAATATACAGGGTTATTTTTAAAACACCTGTATATATATTTTTTATACCACTAAGGCGGCAAACAAGCATACGGCCCGCCTGATGGTAAGCGGTTACCGTAGCCTATGAACGCTTGCATCACCAGAAGCAACACACGCGCGTTGCCGACCCTGCAAAAATCTCTTCACACCTTACTTGAAGAATCCCATGCTGTACTCCCTCGGGAATCCACCAAATTAAGGTGACGCCGCGATAAGCTTAAAAATCTGAAATTCAACGTGCTGCGTCCCGCTCCCCACTATAGCGACCTCTCAAAGAAAACCCGCGTAAACGGAACAGGCGTATGCGACAAAATGGTTTTTAATTATTGTTTAATTTAAAAACTACAAATATATTTTATAAAACCTATGTACAAATTATAGTATCAATTTCAATTAATATATATGTAGAAACTTTGGAACCTCAAATCGATCTTCAATGTCGGTAAAATTGGAATCTCTTATTTTAAATAACAATAGCACATACCAATTAGTTTAATTCTTAAGTTAAAATGTTAACCGCTGCAAAATAAACGTTTTTGTATTTTTTGTAAATAGGTCTATTTGATTAATTATTTTGTGTTATAAAAGTAAACCAATCGTGTTATGCAATGGACAAAGTAAAGTCAAATACATGATGAATTCTTACAATAAATTCCATTTCGTTCGCTTTAGTCATTGTTGAGAAAAATTGTTATCCTTGCAGCCAAAATCTTCAAGGCGTCGCGCGTCGCCTTATAGCACACACAATCTAAAAGAAATTGAATTTAATAGAGGTCCGTTATACTCATAACAAAATTTTAAAAAACAGATTATTTTATGTTTATCATTACATTTCTTAAAAATAAACATAAACCAATCAAAAAATTATACCAACTTCAAAGCGGGTTTGCACTAACTATTATGAAATAACGATGTAGAGGAACTGTAATCTGATACTGTAATTAATAATTAGGTAGGTAATTTTGGAACACGTGCTACTCTTTTCCTCCTTATTTTTGATGTCGGTTAAAAAGCAACGAAACAAATAGTGTCGATTATATTTACTTTGGCTGAAACACTGTTTATCAAAGGAAAAGATAACTTATAAATCCACTTGAATCACTAACAACGTAATTGTGTTGTTTGTTTCACATCAACAAAGATAAATCCTAAACCTTTTGCTTTCATGCCACTAAAAGGTATTCTTGAGATACAATTACAACTTAATCAAAATGCCTTTCAATATTAAATGGAAACGATCTAGAAAATCTTATGAAATTAAATTTAGGTTATAAACTGTTACCCGTGACTTTGGTCGCGTGCTCAAAGAATTTCTAAAGAACACATAATTTTAATCCCTTATTTTAACCTCTTTAGGGATGATTTTGCAAAAACACTGTTACTATATTTCTTACCAAAATACTAAATATGAATTTGAATATCCCTAACTTGAGAAATAATGGGTTGCCCATACAAATTTCCACCTCTTCAAGATTTTTTTAGGCAAAAAGTAGCATGTCCTTCTCCAAAATACAATCTATCTTCTAACAAATTTCATCAAGATCAATTAAACGAGCAAAATATTATGTATCAATTAAACGAGCAAAATATTATGTTGACATTTTATACCTTAATTAAAATTATTATTCACTCCTTTCCTACTCATACCATTTTTAAACAATACATTCACATTCACACATCACAATCGATCTTCACAAGACATCCATAAATAATTCCAATTGTTAAATAAACACACAACAATATAACTCGACTTAGCTTTTAAAACACGAGACACCCTAAAACAAAACGCACTTCCTCATTCAAACCCCTATTACTTCACATCAAATCCGTCGCTAACTCCACTACCACAAGCTCAAAGTAGGGAAAAATATTTGAAGAGAAACAAAGTTTGTTCCGACCTCTAATGGACGACGAAGTCAATCCGATGGCTTTATCCCTTCGCTGTTTTGACTGCAATAGCACCCTTGGCTGCTGTGATATAAGGGTGACAGTCTATTGCGATATACGGGTACTCTGTACACGCGCGCTGCTACGTATGCTACGGTACCGTAGACTCTCCGCGCTACGATATGTAGCACAGGCAACAATGTAGTGAAACTGCTGCCACGATGCCAATTTATCGTGCGTAGCGTGTATTTGCAATACCACCTTTATTCCCATGACGACAATTTAAAAAACTTTCCACTCCCTGGTGAAAGCGTAGCTTCAGAAACGTTTTACGAATACAACGACAGGCAATGAATCTTTGTCGAAGTTCCCGCGACGATAGAAAAAGTTGGTCGTTCAGAAACAGTCATAAAAGATAATGATTAATCCTCTGCGGAAAGTGTGGAGTGAAACCAATGGCCCAGCTCAGTGTGACCCCAGCAAGTATGCTTTTGTTTTTTAACGTCACAACTTACAATGTTGTTTTGAGAGATTGGGTTATTGTTGAACTTTTTCCTCTCTACAAGCATTTCTTTGTCGAATCGACAAATTAATTTAACTTATTTAGGCTTCCGATTTATTTTGCTTATCACTTCATCATCGTTTTAGCCACAAGCCCAATAATATTTTTATATCTTTGACTTAAGAGGAAGTTAAGCTAAATAAACATCTTAGCAGTAATTAAATGTATATCCTATAGTATATAAATAGCCCTATTCTACCACAAGACATCCCGGAAACTAAACAACTACGAGCAATAAAAACCCAGCTCACATCTCAAATTGGTAGTTAATCTCAGAATCAATCAGTGCCGCATTCCTTGGGGGCCCATTTTTACCTCATATTTTAATAAAATTGTACTGCAAACGCAATAAACCGCCCGCTAGCCCGATCCGATCGTTAAGCACGGGCAATAAAACGGACCTCGATGCTCGAGTGGCTCGGAAATGCTCGGAATGGTTCGGGATGGCTCGAGCAACTCCGCCGGATGGCTCAAAACCGACCCGAGCCTGTTGAGCCCGAGCCGCAATCGTAAAACCGAAAGAAAAATTCCTAGTAAAACTTTTATGATTGCTCTGTTTATGCGGAAATGTAAAACCACCGTTTAAACGCTGAATGTAAACAAGTGCACCGAGTTGCGCTCGGGTCTAATACAAAATCACAATATTGTGGGCTGAATTTTATTTTAAAGTGAATTTTGTTACATCCCAGTTAATAAATTGAAAAACTTTATTATCTGAGAGACCCGACTCTACTAGTACACCTTTCTGTAATGTAAAATAAAACGCATCTTCGTATGGCTTTTAAACGCATAAGTATTATTTATTATACTTATGCGGATATATATAATATTAATGTTGGATAGTATCTTGCTTATTTCAAAGCTTCTCGGACTGCTGCCGTTCCAGTACACATACATAATAATATAACCCTTTTACAAGTCGTTCTATAAACGCTTCTTAAAAGTATAAAACCTCTAACTTTACGAATGAATAAGTATTTATATTTGCTCAACTATCATAATATCGCAGTAAAATATTATTAAATAAGAAATTTGTATTCTGAAACTTAAATTCACTTTTATGGAAAAACAGAGCGCGTAAAATATATGAAGACATAAATTCTAATAGCCGGCTAATCTTTATTCAAGGCGCCTACAGAAACTTGCTCGCGACCAAACAAATGTAAGCCTATAAATAAATTCCTGTACAAACCTGAAATAGTGTAATTTAACGCGTCACAATGAATTCTGTAATTAAATTTGCATAAAACGAGGGGAAAACTTAAAAAGGTGGTGAATGTGTTAGGTACTATGTGAGTTGGTGGTTCCTTACATCAAAATTAGTAGTAGTAGTAGTAGTAGTAAAAGGAATAATCCTAAAGTAAATAATATTATTAAATATCAATTTTATAAATACCAATAGTTTTTTTAATTTTTTCAATATATAAGGTTTTATTGATATTAACTTATGTAACAAACAAAGTCATTATTTACAAGACAATCTGCTCTATACGCTCCGATACTGACAAAGTGGACGCGCAGCCTTACCGTGTGTTCCGGTAGCTGTATTAAAGAGCCAGTAGTACCCAGTACTAGTAGTAGATAAGTAGTTATAGGTTGTGTTTATTACTAACCACTTTATCACTGACCACGAGAAAATGGTCGCCTATATAATATAAAAACTCTGCTCTCTAGAGATTTTCACGTAAAACTGCGGTACCCTAATGACAAACATAATGTTAATATTGTAGAGGCGGGCGCGCACACATAACTTTGTTTAATTAATTGTAATAGTATTCATGGCGGCTCTAGTAAGTGTACAAAGGGCTCAAACTAAACTAGGGACTAGGGCCGCGCAAAACATTCGCAATTTTAGTTTGTTACGCACTTGGATTCTCTTATATTTCACATTGTTTAGTTAGGAATTAATTTTTTGACGTTAAAAGGGTCTTTGTGCATTGTTTTAATTGCTAGTGGCGAGCTAATTAAAAACGGCAGAGATTTTTTTTTACTTTAATCACAGAGAAAATGTAAAAAAATAAATTTGTTTAGAAACCTACACAGTGGTTTTATACGGCATGATAAACTGTAAAAATCAAAACGTATGGGATAGCTGATTTTTTTTCAACACCTTATGGCGAATAACAAATCTTGCAAATACCTATAGTATTTACAATGAAACTGCGTTGATTAGCTAACAGCTGAACTGAATTGCCCTCGGGTATTGATTACCTGGCGGATTTTTTCCAACTTGACGCGATTCGGCGCACGTCGTTTCCATGCACACATTACGTAGTGGACGCCAGCCTTTATACTCACAGATTTATTACCCAAAGAAATAATTTCATGACATTCCTCCTGCCCACAATATTACGACAGATCCCCATATCTCCGCTTTTATTTAACAAATAGCCTACAACATAATCAAAGAGCAGTATACATCTCTGCACACGTAATGAGAGTCGTAAATCAAAGGGACGCGTCTCGGACGGACGGACAGAAATACCCACCGTGATTAATATAACGCTAACTACTATAGGGGCTAGTAGTAATAACAAAGTTATTTTTAACCACAGTAAGCCAACGCTTAGTTGAGATAATGATCGGCTTAACAATTCGGTTTAAATCGGTCTTTTTTATCTTTTTGCAGGTTATAGCTTAAGTAGCGAGTTACAGAAATACCTTTTGGTTGTGAATATAAATTTACTCTGTATCTCTAAACTCTTTGCACTTTCTCAAATATACGACAAGCTTTGGCCCCGCGGTTTTATCTTTTTTTTATTTTAATCTTTAGTAAAATCCATGTAGTGCTTTTAATGGTAATATATTGCATTTCATATGCATCTGTAAATAAGTTAAAAATATAAAAAAAATTGCTGCTTTGCTTCCAGTGAATAGAATTTAAAATTATTAATTATAAGTTGCTGTGTTCAAGATCTTTCGAGCTAAGTCATATACTAAATCATGACGTTGATTGTACAAGTAGGTACGTGATCCTTATCATCTACATTTACAATAATATTATAAAGAGGAAAGATTTGTATATTTGTAAGGAATAAACTCAAATACTACTGGACCGATTACAAAAAATATTTCACCATTAGAGTGCTACATTATCTCTGAGTAACATGTGCTATATTTTATCCCGGGAACGCGGGTGAAACCGCATGGAAAAGCTAGTCCAATATATAATAACTACCTGTCCCCGACACAAATACCTAATATATTCCGGGAACTATTTAAATAAATCTCGGAGACATGGTTAATTACATTCGTATCAAGATATCAGTATAAATCTGCGCGTATTCGCGGCCTACTATAGTAACAGTAATACCACAAAACAGATGGTAACCAGAAAACCCGTCCTTAATATACAGTGCTTGTAACCGTTTCAGTACGAGAGAGAAACTGTGTAAATGGGTCGCTGTGATTTGTTGATGAGTATGGAGCGCTTCTTTGGTAAATATCTGTTTTGTGTCAGCAGTAGCAGTGCTAAAATAACTCCATTTAATGTCACGAGCGTGTAACAGGCGACACTTCATTTGCGCTCACCGCCGCATCCTTAATTACTTTATAAATAACACACAAGAGATTTCGAAGATGTACAGAAATAACTGCAATTGTCCATCCGATTTTATGTTCCAGATGTTATGTTTTTCTATAAGTGTTCGTTTTAAGTATCTTTAAAACTATAAGCTCTACTTTCTCGACATAGCATTGTTCATATAATATATCAAGTACTTAATAATATTAAATTTAAGGAACGGAACGATAATTTAGCCTCTCTGTACGAGGCGTAAAAATCTTAAGTTTTAGACTATACTATATATGTACTTGGTCGGATCTTTTAATTCGTAGACTGAAAATAACATCAGTTTAAAATATAATATTTTCCCAATCATTGGGTAGTATAAATATGATATAAAATCAACATGTTAATGAAATGGAATCTATAAAAGTACATGATTAATTAATTAACGAGCAAAATATTTTTAAAATAACATTACATTTGATATTCCTAGAATCCATTAGCTTATTTAAATTCAATAAATATTAGAATATAAAACTAGCTTAACTTTTACTTAGAAAAGCTAAATTTAATCAACTATTAACAAATAAAGGACTTGTAACATTTTAGTTTCCAAATTAAATAATTTGGTATTTTCCAATGTAACATTTCAAATTTTCTATTATAATTTGAACATTATGAGCACATGTTTCAATGAGTATGTGTTAGATTGAATGGGTTCACGACCTCATATCATTCCTAAGAAAAGAAACCTGCGATTTATAAAGTAGACATTTATTTCAGTCAGATTTGATATACTCGTATTCAATATTTTTAGTAGTCATTTCATGTGAATACACAACTTCTTTGTTAGTTTAGGTAAAGTGAAATATGTAAATCTATTATTTAAATAAGTATAGTATATGTACATTGTGTAACGAGTTTCTCGCGTATATTATGTGTAATTCATTCAAGAAATAACAATTCTTAATTCAACATTGTATTTTATTAGAATAGGAAATTATTTTAAGTATGTAAGAAATCTAATTTGCACTTTAAAAAAAAAATTACTCTCAGAAACTATAAGAGAGTACCAATTGATAGGAGATTCCCTATCAAGCGTAAAATGCTTTTTGCACAGTTTTTTGAAACAAAAAAGGTAAAAAAAATACTAAAAATTAAAATTATAAAATTCGGTTACAAAACATAAATTTAACATTGAATTCTAAACTTAATACATATTATACTAACTTTTGCGATATGTATTTTGAAAATAAGGAAAAAGTAATGAACTTTATAAATTATCCTAGCTAAAGAGAGTTTGTTTGTTTGTTACCTTTTCACGCCTAAACCGCTGAACCGATTGCGATGAAATTTGGTACGCAGGTAGCCTATAGTATGGAGAAGAACATAGGCTACTTTTTATCCCAGGAAAACATAAGATCCTCGGGAACGCGGGTGAAAAGGTGGGGTGGAAGCTAGTAAGCAATAAATGTTCAGAACTTATGTATTTTACATTGTAAAATACAATTCATCTTTAAGAATTCCGTGTATGTTCCCCAAAACAAACAATGGTTAGGATTTAATGGATGCTGAAACAATGTTTACATTTGTACCTAATATTGTTAATAAATAATAAATAAATAATAAATAAATATTTGGGACATTATTCCTCACACACGGCCATCTGACACCAAACTAAGCAGAGCTTGTACTATGGAAGCCAGATAACTGATATAATACATATACTACTTTTCTTTTGTAAATATATACATATATAGATAATTACACCCAGACACAGGACAAACAGACATGTTCATGCACACAAATGTTTGTCCTGAGTGGGAATCGAACCCACGACCTGCGGCGTGATAGACAAGGTATCTTACCAACTACGCCAACCGGTCCGACAACCAAACAACCAAAGAGATATCTTATTGTTTTACTAAAGTGGCAGCACTCTCAGCGATGCATAAATAAATCAAATATGCGTTTTATCTCAAAAACAAAGAGCTCAAAGCCGCACAACGCATTGCGACATACATTCTCTTAATTACCGACAGAATAAAGGCAGAATTTCCACCCCTATGGCTAACGTAATAAAGGCGACGGAGTATAATAGTGGATAGGCAATAACATTGCTGGCGCGGCTTAATGAGTACAATCAAAAGTTTGTATGGTAGGGTTGTCACCACTCGTAATGTGGAATGAGCAGGAATGTAACAAGAAAGATTCACAGATTTATCAAAAATAACGCGTCAGTATATATGTTATATCTTTTAAAATATACACTAGTGTAACAAATTGATATGAAACATTTTCTGGGTTAATGAAGTTATCTGATTTCTATAGCATTTGCGTAGTTTGGAATCAAATAAACGTGTGTGTAGTAATATAATGAGTTCTCCTAAAACTATGAGATAAAGCTATGTTACAGTCAAAACCACTATGTTACATAAAAATAAAAAACCTATAACCTATAAAAGTTTTGACTGAGATAGTTAGTTAGTTAGGTTAGTTTGACTTATAGGTTTTTATGTACCAGTAGTTTTGACCGGTTATGAGCTGTTACAGTCAAACTGTAACAGCTACATTTTTTTTATCCAACATAGTCGGCAAACAAGCATACGGCCCGCCTGATGGTAAGCGGTTACCGTAGCCTATGAACGCTTGCAACACCAGACGTATCACTCGCACGCTGCTGACCCTTCCCCCCTCCCTGATGAGCTCTGGCGACCTTACTCACGCGCAGGAACACAACTATAAGATATTTGGCTACGGTATTCTGTAAGGTGAAGGTATTTCCCCAGACAAGCTGCTCTTTGAGCGACATATCACTATACTCTACCTCTTTTAGCTACATTTAAAACTGAACACGAAACATCACTTAATTCAAATATGATAAATGAACTACCACCCTCAAGTTGATAAATCTATCGCCAAAAACCTACCGATGTGTTCCTGCAGCTGCACTTGAGAGCCAGTTTCATCTAGGCTTTGTTTGCTCACCACCTTCAGCCACATCACCACTAATCATCTTGAGATTTTGTCCAAACACAAGCCTAAACAAAGTAAAAATATGGTGAAAAAAATAAACACGGGATAAAAATACCTATGCATCAAAATCAAGTCAATAGGAAATACACGAAAAATACATTTCAATCGCACAGAATTCCAATACGGCTGCTAATCTGTACCGCACTTAAAAAATTGAGCAGCACTTAGCTGCCGGATCAGGGGCTATAAGTAAAACTGAGACGCGCCGCGAAGGGGCGTAATTGAAGCTTAAATATTTCAGCCGCTGAAAGCGCCTCGTAGCTACACGTGGAGATTTCATTTTAGGCAATCGACAAGTATTTTATTGTATTTTTATTTGTTTACATTATTTAATGTATGCTTAGCTTATTTATAAAATACCTATAGCATTATACGGTGGTTGAAGCTGGTAACGTTGTGTGCATGTGTGTGTGGCTGATTGGTTTGTCACGTCGCAATGTCTGACTAAACCTATTTTCTAATTATTTTGGCACATCTTGATCTAGATACGCATCTTGAAATGAAGATTGAATACTATTTTACACTGGGAAATCATAAAATCCCTCGGGAATACGAGAAAAAAGCCAGTAAAGTGTAGTGGAAGCTAGAATATCATAAAGTCCAGATTTATTAATGACATCCTGGAATGAGACACCTTATAAAATAAACTATAAGGAATTTAATTTTCTTGTTTTATCCTTGGATAAAATAAAGAACATTTCAGCCCATTCTACCAGTTATAAATAGAGTAAGTAAATTAATATGCATTCTTTGTTTGGTGGTGAAGTTTATTTACCCCGACTGCGACCCCACACGTCGTGGGTTCGATTCCTACTTAGGACAAACTATGTGTATATTAACGAACATGTCCGTTCGTTCGGAGTCTAGATGTAAATATCTATATAAACCTAATATTTACAAAAGTAGTAAATCAGTTATCTAGTTTCCATAGCAGAAGTTCTACTTAATTTGTGATAGGGTAGCCGTGTATGGATAGTCCCACGATGTATATTTATTTATAATAACTTGGCAACCCTGTTCACAACGTAGCGCGCATCAGTTATGGCTTGCATTACATTGTTTCCAAATAAACCTGTAGTTTTATATCACCCGCGCAAATCTATGTAAAACGTAAAGGTATCGCATTACTGCAGTTTACGATGCCACTGGGTTCTGTAACAGTCAACTACATAACTGAAAATGCAGTATGAACTCTAAGTAGAGTTAGTTTTTATTAGCTATTCGCCCGCGGTTTATCCGTAATCCCTTATTTAGAAAGGGAGAATGGGCTAAATATATTTTTTTAAGAAACTAACATTTAAACTTATTTATTTAGTTTCACTAAATAGGCGCACCCTCATAAAACTGTTTTAGTTTTATCTTCGATTATTGCATCTCTTCCAATATCATTAGTTCGAAAGATTTTACGTGAAAAATTGGTTTAGTAAACAGACAAAAAGGACACGTACTTGTATTTCGTATAGAAGTACCAAGTATAAAAGTAGTTAAGCTTATCTCATCCAAAAGAAAATACATACATTTATGCCCAGATAACTTTGAAGGACATGAAATGAAACCAAACAAAAAATGGTATCTCACTTGAGTAGTGAAAGTTTCATGTTTTCAAGTTATCATTGATAAAACTAAAATGAGTCTCCGAGATAAAACGAAATAAAACCGAGACATTTCATTCCACAAAATGATTTCATTTCATGGAACTATTTTATTACTTGTTTTTGTGGAATATTCCTTCAGACCTTTCTTTGTCGCGGAGGACAAGTCTGATAAAAGGTCCAAATTATAAATTGTACCTTGTACTATTTTACAGTAATTTTATTTGATTTTAGAAAAAAAAAATACATACACTCCAATAGACTCGTACTCCAATTACAATAAATTATTATCAAAATTAAAGTATTATTATGATAAGTAGGTACTTATTGGCTTTTTATCCTTGAATGCCATCATACGGACCAAACAAAATATACACTTTCATTGAATGTTTTTATATTTAAACAATAAAGGTATTTTCATACATATGTATGTAGGTACTCATAAGTACCAAATCAGCAATGATCTAAATGAATAAATAAATAGAAAAATGATATATATCTTCGCCAACTATCTCCAAATACGTAGGCAAATGTTGTTACAAAACATGCCTACTAGTTCCGATGATCTGAGTCCGATTAACTGGACGGCACTACGAACATAACATGTAACATGTACCGCTCGTGTTCGTTCGTTGCGCCGTCCTCGTGAAGAATTCACGTTGCATTACACGTTACACGCGCCAAAATTAAAACTTATGTCAGTTTCGCTGAAACACTGACACAATGGAATATTAATTTGAAACAGTTCATCTAAAAACTTTCGCGACCGCGTATTACCCTTTAGGTAGCTCATTAGTAGACCCTTCATACTTCAACCATTCATACCGGACTCTAGGGTATCAATATAGGGCCGGTCGGTATACACGATGTCTCATATCGTATTCATTGCAGCGCTAAAGGACGAACGAGCTGAACAAAGCGACCGAGTTTTCACTGCAATAGGTATACAGTGAAGCATCAGAGTACAGTAGATACCATCCTTACTTGGGAGGGTGAAGTGGTCGCGGGGAAAGAAAGATTATGAATATAAAGAAAAATATCAGTTAGTGTGTCTTATTGGTGATATAATAAATAAATATATAAGTACCTAAATTAAATATTCCGATAATCTTTTGTGTAGTTATAAAGTTATATTTCACATCAAATCAGGCCTACAAATAAGTTTCATACGATATATGTAAGTGAAACCTAGTTACGCCACTACAATCTCCCACAAACTTTACGCATTACGTGACTGACTGATGAGTGACTCACATCAACAACTAGGAACTGCTACTAACTACAGTTTGTTGATTCGACTGTTTTCTTTGTAGAGAGCGGAAGTATTGTTCTCTTTTACACAAAGATTGCATGTAATTTAATTGAATTTTTGCTTTGTCTTTGTGAATATTTGGGTCAGACCTGTACATGAAAAGTCTACATCTACAATGTCATCGATAAGGGCTGAATGATCACCATAGAACATTAATATAATGAAAAATTGTTTAAAGAGATTTGTACTTTGCGTATTTATTTGATCGGGCGTGGGAAAGAACCGTCTGCTACCACTAGGATATTGAAATTCCGACATACTCGCTGCCTCGCGCCGCGCAACTCCGCAATGTTATCTGAACTAGAAATAGACTTTTGCTGTTTAAATATGCAAAAAGAACTTACTTATTTTGATGTGAATTTTGGTTGGACTTAAGTCTTATATATACAAGACGGTAACAAGATGTGTATAGGTAAATAAATAACGTTTTAAAGAGAGAATTTGGTTTTTAGATTGTATGACTTCTAATCTCAGTAAAGTTTCTAAAATATGAGGTCACGCAGTTAGGATAACCGAGAAATCTTCAAATTGCCAAGTTTCCGAAGTTAAAGAGAATTGTGATAAAATGTTGAATTTTAAATTCAAATCGCTCTCATTCAGTGAACGTTGAATAAAGTTTATTAAAAGTTACTCGTGAATTTGTTAAATTATAGGATAATATAGTTTAGAGAGCCATTGACGTGTAAAAATGCGAACGACTGTGGATCGAGTGCCTCGAAGTTTTAAGTGACCATTATAACTAAAAGTTACAACAATTTCATAGACAAAATTATCTAATCGAAATTTTGTTTAACAATTTCTTTTAATGTTTCTACGGTGGAGACTGAAACAACATTGATTTAAAATAACAATTGTTTATTTAAACTAACAAATACTGTTGCAGCTGAAAGTTAACTTAAACACTATCGTTATTAAAAATTCTAAAATAAAAATAAAAGCTATAAATTTAAATTCCAAATAACTGTAAGTAGATAGGTAGGTAGGTACCTACTCGGTTCCTCATCACAAGATGTAGGTAGGGAAGGCTTGTTGAGCTTCCAAGGAGCGGATGTGATTACACAACGTGATGTGTTGAACACAGAGCACCTAATTATGTGTATTATGGGCGATAGTAGGCAAAGGTTCGGCTAATGTGTGTATTGGGGACGGATCGTGACCTGTTTGCGGATATTAGCGGCGCGCGGGTGGCCACGCGGTCACGCGGCCACGGGACCAGCGTGTCTTGACAACTGGACAACCAGTGTGTCTGTACATACAAAAAATGGAGTATGGGTCATGTAGGAAGGATAATAGATAGCAAAGAGACCAAGTTAGATTTTTTGTCTGTCTGTCTGTTTGTTTGAACACGCTAATCTTTGAAACTGTAGAACGGATTTTCATGCAATGGAGAGTTTCCAGGTAAATTATAATTAGGTTTAGCTTGACGCTTCGAATAGGCTTTATTTCATCGAAATAGGCTGACAGGAAAAAAGTTATAATGTATGCCCGAGCTTAGAAGCGTAATAAGGCTTATACCTACCTATAGTAAAGCGGTTAAAAATATAGATGCATTTGGTTAAGTGTAAAATCTAATTAATAAAACATCTCATAAATAATCACCCAATTAATATAATCCTTAGTTTCCATAACTATTACTTTTTAAATACAACTTTGTGAATAATGCACTATTCAACACAAAATACTTAATAAAGTTACGAATGTATTGCTTTCAAAACATTAAGCACAACTTGAGTAGTTGCGGTAAATTTTGAAAAGCTTGCTATAAAAAAAATAACTTTCTCAAACCGACTACAAACTTATACATCAAAAATTCTCTGTCCATTTGGCACCGCGCCAAAATAGTTGGCTGCATTTCCTCAAATTGTTATACTTATTTTCGAAACGAGAAAAGGAATCTCTTTGTCAACAAGACCCGAGTATAATTCTTCATGTAACAGATCAAATCATCAAATTATTCACATGTTAAAATGTCTTTTCATATATTAGTCTTATTTTGGTAACAAACCAGAAATTACAATTAAAAACGTAAATTAAAACCACTAAATAAAATACCACTTTGATTAAAACCAACAGAAACCTGAACAAATCAATTCTAAAACAATTCATATACTCTGACAAACACAAAATAATCTATACAAATTAATAAAATTTAAATGTCGGTAATTTTAAACTAACAGCTAAAACAGCATAAATGCATATGAAAGTAGGTATATACGGTACATACTTATAACATTTTATTTTTTATATTTTTGTCTGTCTGTCTGTTTATTCCGGCTAATCTCCGAAACGAGTGGACCGATTTTGACGTGACTTTCACTGGCAGAATAAGGAGTAACTTAAGCTACTTTTATTGGTTATGATTTTTATACCGGGAACGCGGGTGAAACCGCCGGGAACAGCTGGTTATTTATATAAAGAATATTTATAATAATTTATATAAAGAGAACGCAGTTTTAAGAGGCCCACGCGTCGCGCGGCGGGCATGATCATCCGCGCTCGATTATTGACCTCCGGTACCGTGTCGGCACGCGCCCGCGCCCGCGCCCGACCTCTCCATCGGCAAGTGAACACTGCCCATGTTACACTAAGCTTAGATTAAGCACTCAAACATTAATCAAGGATTAACACACAACCGATACAAAATGGAGGACAGCGGCTCGATTAACGCTCGGGTTAATATGATTTTCATGTACCATTTGATGTATTCACTATGATATGGACAATTAAATTAATTTGAAACTACAATTACATTATATTAATTCCTTATTGTGAATTATGTTTTTTTTGTTGAAATCATTTACTATGGATGCATTCGCATGCGTTCGCATAATATAATAACACCTAAAAATTACATTTTTTTTCTAATGAAAGTATTGAAATTGAAAACAAATGAGGTCCGAGAGTGGAAAAATCTTTAGAACGTAAAACAAACGGGCGCGGCCAAAGTTTCGTCTCATTAAACACAATCGATTACATTTTATCTCAGCACTCATTGTTCAACGTTTAGGTGACAAAAACAATAGAAAGATTTAATTTCCTGCCTCACTCATAAAATATTATTTTAATCCGGCGCAGCTCCGGCTGAATATTCAATGAATGCGGGGCCGCCATATTTTATTTGAGAGTTTTTTATGCAAAATAATGCCGGATCCAAACCGGACCGTGTTGCCGGATATTTTTTAATCAACCCGAGGCCCAACCAGCCGTGCTCTCTGTCCAGTCATTCCAGCTATTTCCTTATTTCATTCCTGAATGCTGCGCCATTGATCGAGGATTTGCATTTTAATGATACGATAATCAGGTATTGAATAAATATATCTTTGATTTAGAGAACCCTTTATTCTAGGTGTCAATTGTGTAAACTGTTCGACGCCGGTGATTCATATCCCTTGCACGGTCGGTGAGAGAAAAAGGGAAATATAACCCTCGAAGCGCGTACAGCTTACAGATTTATGCGCTGAGATTATCGGCGCAATAAGTTGCCCTTACGCGACCCGCGGATCCTTTACAAAAAGTTAAATCAAAAACGTGAAGCGGCGACAAACAAGTGGCGCGCCCCCCTCCCTCCCACCCCTTCTCAGTACCGAAGGGGTGTGAAGAGTAGAAAAAGTGTCCGTTGTAGGATTTATCGCGTCCGCAACGTTCGTCCCGAGGAAGCGTGCCAGCGAGGAGCCGCCCAGCCGGTCACCGGAGCCGAGCTCGGCCGCGGAAGGGTTGCATCCACACTTGTTTGCTTTACGATGATAAAAATGATGATATATATGAGTTACTTTGAACCCTAAAAACATTAAATAATAAAAATATAGTGGGACATTCTTCACACATCTGATCCTAGACTAAACAGAGCTTGTACTATGGAAACATATATAACTAATATACCTACTACATATACTAACTAGGTTTTGTGTGCTCACCACCTTCGGCCACGTCATCACTAACCGTAGTGAGATTGTGGTCAAAAACAAGCTTATATTTAAAAAAAATGGAAACTAAGGCAATGAAATTAAAGATAGGTATGGTAAATCATGAATTATGCATATCGGCTTATATGATATATTAAAACAAGTTCACCTTGTAGAGGCTTATTACATGCAATTATTCAAAATAGATTATAATATTTCGAGTAAGTTATAATAAAATATTTATCTTGAATAAAATAATTGGTATAACGAACATGTTAAGATATTCCTTAATATAACATTTATGTTGAATATATTCATTTTCATAATACAACATCTTATTAATTATGGCGTATCTGCTATTCAGCTACAGTTGCTACGACGTAGAGGCTACTGCTACGAAGGTCTACAGTGTCTACGCGCGTGCTACAAAAAGTGCGAACTTTTTGTACTCACTTTTTTGCACTGGTGTGTGGTTACCTACCACACCACTACATACAAAAGTCACGCGCACTCATACCCTACCCGAACTATCTCACCATACAATACCACTTACCGATGAAAATTATTTACCCACGGCCGGATTAAACGACCATCCTAAAACAAAGATAGCTGAACGCAATTACCTAACCTAGTTCGTGTAAAGGTAAAATGGTACAGAGTTATAAGATATTGACACCGGGGCTGTTCGGGCGAGCTCGGTCGTCCCCGGCGTGACGTAGGGGCCGTACGGCGGGCTCAATCCACTCCGCTCAATTATGTATGGACCCACTACAAAATACAAGTGTAACCTTGTTACAGTATAAAGGTAGGTAAACATAGGGATTCAATATCGTTAAAAGACATATTGCATTATTAATATAAGGAGAAAGAGTTTCGGTTTGTGTGGAGACTGGAGGGACTGGGGCCAGACCTGGGCGAGACTGGCTATGTATGCTTTTACAGAATTCAATTTAATAATATCTGTCAAATATTGTAATCCTATTATGTAGATATGGGTACGGTTAGTAACGTACGTATTTTAAGCTATTGTATAGCTATTATCGCGGGCTTTGAGCGCGGCGACCGAATCAAGAAATTCCGTAACGAAAATAAAACCTAAGACGAGCTGCTCCGAAATCGGACGAATACGTAAGCAGCTATTTGTGAGAAAGTATATAGGTGTATAGGTATCTATTAATATCAAAGAAAAAACTTGAATTAATATCAAAGAAAAAAAAATATACTGCATAAATAAATAATAAATAAATAATTATAATTGCATTTCTTTTTTTTATAGGCTTGTGTTTGACCACAATCTCACTATGGTAGGTGATGATGTGGCCGAAGGTGGTAAGCACACAAAGCCGAGAAGGATCTGGCTCTCAAGTGCAGCTGCCGGAACACACCAATAGGTGTTTCGCGACAGATTTTCAACTTGAGCGTGGTAGCCAGCCAGGCGGGTACTACAAAGTACCCTGCCACCGTGCTATGGTTTCCTCACGATGTTTTCCTTCACCGAAAGCTCATTGTAGGATTCGAGCCCACGACCTTCACCGCCGACGTCACTACCACTGAGCTATCATCGCCTTATCATCGCATAAGTTGATAAAAAATGCTATGCAATAGCTTTACCGCGGCGGTCCCCGAGTGCCACACGTATTTTTTTTACTATTGATAGGTCTGTGTTTGACCACAATCTCACTATGGTAAGTGAAGTGACTCTCAAGTTCAGCAGCCGGAACATACACACCAACCAGGCGGGTACTACAAAGTACCCTACCACCGTGCGAGTACTAATAAACAAACTGTTAATGATGTAGAGATTTGTAGTGGATGTGTAAATATAGATATGTTGCTGACTGTACCTTAGGTAAGAAATCACTGAATCGAGAAATCGTTCTCAGTTGAAGGCTGACCTCCGAACCGATGATAGCTTCAGTAGCTTCGACCTTCATAAGTGCCTTCCTCCTAGGGTCTACAGTAAATAAATAACTTTGACTTTGACTTCCATCTAAAAAGCAAGTTATAAACTGCAAAAAAACAATTATAGATACTCCTATCATTACATGGGAACCTTGACCATCGGCAGCGGCGGCAGCCTATATATCATATATTGTTGTAAATATATATATAAAGATTACATATAATTAATTATATTGTAAGTAATATATATAACTTAAAAACAGCACCAACATATAACATAAATAATGATGAAATATAAAATAAATGAATAATGAAATAAAAATGATAATTTCAGACTTAGGTAGTAGGTACTTCAATAATCTAATGTGATACACTTGAAACTTACAAATTAATCCGAGATCAATAAAATATCAAAATAAAATAAAATATCAAAACAAAAATATAAAAAGAACACAAAAAAAGGATCTTTTGAAATATATGTTAGATTAGCATGCGACCTAAATCTCAGTAGATAAGTACATAAAACCTAAAAGGGAACTGGCACCTTTAGAATACACCACAGTTAATGATCGAATTAGATCATCAATTAACACATACAAAATAACAAGATACCTATCAAAACCAACAACTAAAAAAAATTCAATAGACCTACGCAGGCATAGCATAGAGATAGCAACAATGAACACCGAATTTGCGCGGGTGGCCTAACGGTAAAGACGTCTTCAAATAAGAAGTACCTAGCGTTTTAAATGTACTTGTTTGCATTTGCCCAATGACCTGCCCATAAAAGGCAAACTTGCCCAGAGAAAGCCTGTTCACTGGCCTTGAAAGTCCCTGGATTATAGGAGCCAGGAGACCTCGGATTAACATTGATCTAGCTTCTACCAACTGTGGATTTAATCTACCAAAGTTCATTAAAGGCATTTCTTATGGTAATGTGGAATGAAAATTTGTCACCATCCAAAGAAATCAAGATCAAATAGCTCCTTAATTAATCTGCATTTTATTAAAGGAGGTTACCGCAACTTAGCCATGTAATTACCATTTCACAATCGGAAATTCAGATTAGCAAAGTTCATAATCCTAATGTAGTAAGCTAGATATCTAGTCGACTTACATATGTTAATGTATTCGTTATTATGTTAATGATGAACTTCACATGTGTCTTATACTTACTTACATATCTGTTAACTGCTGTGTTACAAATAATATTAGTAAAGTTTGTAATGAGGCGTTATCTCTGAATATTTAGATCATTTTATATAGAAGATTTTTTCGATATTTGAACCGGTGGTAACTTCGCAGCTTCGACATTTATAAGTGCCTTCCTAGGGTCAAACTTAATACATGGCTTTGACTTTGACTATGACATTGAACGTAATTAAATAATTATCATTCACACTAGGTAGATATTTATACCCGGGCTCAGATCAAACATACATGTTCATTCACACAAATGTATGTCCTGGGCGGGAATCAAACCCTCGACCTGTGACGTGGCAGTCAGGTATTTTATAACGTCATTGATATTATTGTAAGTTGTATTTAAAATACCATTTTTTCGTTTGCTTGTTTGACTTGTGTGTGTTGCTCCACGACAGTACCAAAGACAGTGACATGCAAACATAATTATATCTGAAACATTCAATCAATTTCTTTGGAATCCTGATGAAAATAGGGTATCTTATATCGTGTCAAAATTATCTCTTGAATCGCAAAGCTAGTTATATTAAATTTTATATCGCTTTAAAAAAAAAGGAACAAATGAATACCAATTTAGAATAGCAAGTTGACTACATCACAAACGAATATATTAATTAATGACCACAATCCTGGGTTGTAGCGTTGTATAAGCAAGACACACTTTATTATAAAATATATATTGGTTTTAATAATAGTACCTAATATAGCCTATTGCCGGCTCTTCTCAACTTAACCGTTCGCTAGATTCTGAGAAATCATGCCAGAAGTTACAATTAATTTAAAAAGTTATTTTTCACAAGCTTCCACCCCGCGGTTTCACCCGCGTTACCGAGCGATCTTATGTTTTCCCTGGATAAAAAATACCCTATATGTTAATCTAGAATATATTATTTTTGTGTGCCGAATTTCATCCAAATCCGTTCTGCCGCAACAGTGTTAACAATCATCCAAACTTTCACAAGCACAACTTATCCCACATAGAAAGAAACATGTATTAAATGAAATGAAAATGAAATGAAAATATTTTTTATTCAAATAGGCCTTCACAAGCACTTATGAATAGTCTGACTCTAACGCACTATACATTATAGTTATGTGTATTAATCACAGTGTATGACAGGTAACACTAGTCACGTCATTTCACGTCTAACACCCTCATTAGAATTAGTATACCATCAGTAGAGATTACTCAACAACGCTTTTAATATTATTAATACATAATACGTGTCTGGTCTGGTTGATTCAAATCGCTTCAGTCATGTTAGTACTAATCAGGGTATAGACTGTAGGTATTTAGAACAAACAATTCGAAAACTAAATTAGGTACTCAGTGAAACATAACCTAAACCATGGAAGGTAAGTTACAATATAGGATTATAAATTTATGTAAATTATGTAGACATAAAACATTTCAACGAAAAATACATTTTTATCATAATGAACATGACGGATTTTTAAAACAATCAACTCTCATGAACTTTTAACAAAAATTAAGACATTATTTACTCCATTTCCAAAAATCAGAGCTGGAATTCACAAGACGAGTTAAATCTTAGCGTGGTATCCAGAGTTCAACCAGCATCCATAACTTGCTCAGAATGCTATTTCACTTAAAAGTTCATCAGATTATAATTTAATGCTTCAGTGTACAAAAATATAAGTCAATAAAGATTATTAATTATTACTTACTTAACCTAATCTTGAGCAATCAACAGAATATTAGCTATTTCAAGCTAGGTATAAACCCAAGTTAGTATTACATAGTAATTTATTTCTATGAACCTCTTTCCAAGAAAACCTAATAAAAGCTGGTCTATATATTTAAAATACGATAGGTACTTCCCAAGTCTAAGTATCATTATACGCATAATGTATTGATTCCATTCTACGAAAGGGAAATAGAATGAAATAAATGAAAATACAATTAAATTCCTCGAAGTTTCTATTAAAACGTCAAACAGTTGTTTATTTGTAAAGTTGCCAAGTGTGGCACGCAGTTAGCAGGGTAGCGGGGTCGAGTCCCGTGCCGGGCTGCGCCTACCACAATCCCACCTAATTCTTATTACGAGCCTAATAATGTCTGATTAAAATGAGGGCTGTCGATCGTACGGAATTAGACCCATCAGTATCCGAAATTAACCGCACGATTGTTACATAATCCTGATTTTTCAGCAATATTTTACGGAATCGTGTAGCTATCAAATGATTATAATTTCGTATTTCAACTTTCAACGCATTGATTTTTAATGCACATCTACTAAATCATCCGCTATAAAGGTAAGTTATATTTTTAATATAATTTAATTTTTATTAGTTTAATTGGTTCCAATATCATAATATACACTATCAGTATTTGGTACCTCAGGTTACTAGAATTGAAAGCTGCATCTCACGTTAGTGACAGACATTTTAATAAACGAACAAGAACGAAATGCAAAACGTTCGTGACTTGAAAATAAAAAAAGTTTTAATTGTTAAGTCAAACTTTAATTAAAATTGTGGACATTAATTTTAGGGGACTGTATCGTGTAGCTAATCAAAAACTTACGACACTAAAGTTGAAAAAGACAGTTTATTATATCTTGATATTTATGAATAAAATATATAGGTACCTACCTACTATAAAGATATTCAAAGTTAAATTAATCATCATAAAGCTACAACCACACCACATAACATAGGAAAGTGAATCTAGCTCGTTTACGATCGCAAGTTGCCGCTAAGTCAGGATATTACGAAATACCCCAGAGAGAGACCGGCGAGAGGAGAACCGCATACTGGTCCTTACATACATATATACCTATAGAGTTGAAGTGTTTTTAATACAATGGACATTGGAAAATGCGCCCTAAGAACAGTCAACGTAAGGAATATTTAAGAAGCATATTTTCAAGAATTACGCGAAAATAGAGCCATAACTGAAACAGTTCATTAGCACCACTAAAAGTGGCACACTCATAAATATTACTGAAACAAAAATAATAAAAGTTGGCAGCCCTGTTCGAGACCCGAAATATATTTCGCTAGTAGACGTTAATTGGTTTCTAAATCACGCAACCGTAACGTTATAACTGCAATTGTTATTTATATTGTATTTACAGCTTCATTAGTGTGACCCATGATGGAACCTACAGTCGATGTACAATACTTATCCATAATACATATACGCTATAAATTGGTAGCACATGGCACATAACACGGCAATTCTCACACATAAACACATACACATATGGAATGGATGCAAGCACAATCACTGCGCGATATATGAGGGAACGTATGCGATGCGTACCGTGATATAAGGCTCGATGCACATCGACGCGCTGTCGCGGCAGACGGCGGACGCTGACTGCCGGAGCCGGCGCCCTGGGGCCGCGTCGCCCCGCACCCCATGCACCACCCCCCGCCCGCCCCGCGGTTTGCCCCGTTTGGAGGCTGAAAATCCCTTTCAAACGGCAGTCTTCTTTCGCTCTAATAAAATTTAAAAATATTACCCTCAGCAGGTAGCACTAGTATTCAGCGAGTCCTAATTTTAATTGACCTTGACAAAACACCAGTACTAATGTATTTCAAATTACTCACAAATTAAAGATATTTACCACTGTAAGTGAAGAAAACTATCAATCACTTGAACAATTTATAATTCCCCAATAATGCTAGTTTACCAACCGGCGTCGCGGCGGGTGAAATCAAGAACAAATCAATTACTGACAACCCTATTTAGTTTTGACGTCTAGATAAATAAAATAAATTCTAGCAATTGTGACTCGATATAAAACACAGGCGAACGTAAAAATAGTGAAAATGCAAATGTAGTAAATTTTAACTCATTTAAGTTAGACGTTAAAAAACCCTGAAATAAAAATGGTTCGGTGGTAAAACACTGCAGATTGCTATTTTAAAATGTAAATGCAATTTGAAAGGTAATAAAACCAGTTCCCAAACGGGAGAAATGCTCAAGGACACAACGTTTGGAGGTCGACTACAATGCCAAGTGATACAGCAAACAACTTCGACGTTGCCCATTGTTTGTGGAGATACATAAAATGAATACTGAAACTCTTCTAGAAGTCTTGTTTTACCATCTTGAAAATTAATAAACAAAATAAAACCACATCTAGTTCTTGAAATTAGTTGAGGGAGTTTTCGAGTTACGTACAGTGAAGAATTTAGAGCAAGACTATTTATTATTGTTATATTTCTCGATGTTCTTTCTTTTTCACATATTTAACTCGTCTAACATAAAAAAAAGTATCATGCACTTTAATTGTTAGTAGTGGCACATCGTAACCACTAAGAGTTACATAGACTGTGGTAGTGGTAAATTCAGTAGCTTCAATACCTTCATAAGAACTAATTATTAATTTCAGAACGCTTTCATGCCGTTTTCAATTTCAATAGTAAATAAAATACCTACAAATGTTGTCATGATGTTGATGAAAACGATATTTTCAATTTCTTTATAATTTCAATAAACTTCAACAAAGACATACCTAACAATAACTCAATTTCTCGTAAATAATAAATAACTTCATGAGTAACTCCCAAAATTTTTACCATGCCATAAGTTCCTTAGTCATATGAAATGCAGGCACATAATATGCCCTAAAATCTGCATGTAGCCTGAGCCTGTATTGATCATGGATAGAATTGTGTTTGACCATAAAAATGTTAGTAAGTGATGCGGAAAGTGAACGAAAGTGGTAAGCACACAAAGCCTAGGAACTGTCTATCAAGTGAAGCTGCCAGAACCACACCATTAGACGCTTGGCGGCAGATTGTGGTTGGTAACCAGCCAAGTGGACAAAGTAATCTACAACTGAACAAAACGAGGTAACACCGCCGTCACAATCTAATATTTATTTTTTTATACAACATTGTCGGCAAACAAGCATACGGCCCGCCTGATGGTAAGCGGTTACCGTAACCTACGAACGCTTGCAACACCAGACGTATCACTCATGCGTTGCCGACCCTTCCCCCCTCACCGATGAGCTGTGGCGACCTTACTCACGCGCAGGAACACAACTTTTTTTTTTACTTTTTATGGGCTTGTGTTTGACCACAATCTCACTATGGTAAGTGATGATGTGGCCGAAGGTGGTAAGCACACAAAGCCTAGAAGGAACTGGCTCTCAAGTGCAGCTGCCGGAACACACCAATAGGTGTTTGGCGACAGATTTTCAACTTGAGGGTGGTAGCCAGCCAGACGGGTACTACAAAGTACCCTACCACCGTGCTATGGTTTCCTTACGATGTTTTCCTTCACCGAAAGCTCAAGCTCATTGTAGGATTCGAACCCACGACCTTTGCCGCGGCGTCCGACGTCACTACCACTGAGCTATCATCGCCTTAAAATATAAGTTATTTAGCTGCGGTATTCTGTAAGGTGGAAGTACTTCCCCAGTCGAGCTGCTCTTTGAGCGACATATCGCTATGCTCTATCTCTCTTAATATGCCCTTTATGACATACCATATGGATTCATGCAAACACAGACTTATATATATCTAAGTGGTAAAAAAAATTAACAATATAGCGAGATCAAAAAAGATACCCTCTTGTCATAACAGGCGTAATAGATTTAGTTACCTCGATATCAAGATTTTGTCAATAACAAATCAAGTTCATGATCTAAGTCTGATAGATTAGTGGTAGTGACGTCGAATGACGTGACTAACGTTGTTGGTTCGAATCCTACAATGAGCTTGAGCTTTCGGTGAAGGAAAACATAATGAGGAAACTATAGCACGGTGGTAGGGCATTTTATAGTAACCGCCTGGCCGGTTACCATCCTTATGTTGAAAATCTCTCGCCAAAATGCTTACTACCTTCGGCCACATCATAACACACCACGGTGAGATTGTGGTCAAACGCCTATATTTAATTTTAAAAAAGACTTGGTCAGATGTACCCGTTCGCTCTTTGCTATTCCATTCTACCAATTAAGTTATATCATAGACAAGTTAATTCATTAAACTATTGAGATCATAATTGATGAAGGTTCAAAATATTAATTTAGCAATTATTTAAAATATTAATACAAACAGCGCTATATAAATTAACCCTGGCAGGATATTAAATTCTGAATTGGGCCGTCCGCGTCCGCGCGTCGAACTCAATCAAATACCGACAGATATTAGAAATAACCCTCGATTATATTAAATGTATTCTGTTCATTTACTTAATTTAGTGTTGGCACCTATATTATACTTGAAATATTAATTTAAAATAAGGTATTCCAAATACGGCTCAGGTTTCATTAGATTTTGTTCCGGATAAGTGACTGAATAGATCCTGAACTTGATTTGAATTTACATTGGTGACTGTACTAATGTTCTAAAATTACCAACTTTTTGGCCAATAGTTTTTACGAGTAGATACGTAGACATTCTCACCGTGGGTTGTAATGATGAAATAACCTATAGTTAAGCCCAGAACTAGGGAGAAGATTGATAGAGATTGTCGGATCTTTTCAGTTGAAGACTTACCTACTTCTAAATAGGTGGTACCTTCAGTAGTATGACCCACGTAACGTAAATTTAATAAATGGCTTTGACTTTTGTGATCAAGTGTAATAACACTAGTCTAATATAAGACCACTATGGGAAAGATCTCCTATATCTTAGAAGAGGCTTATGTAGGACAAAACTAAATTCAAAAATATTTCAGTAAATTTTAATGATAGGTTAGAACGTGCAAATAACTCCCAATTTTAATAAATATAATAAAGTAGCTTCCGCCCCGCAGTTTTACCCGCGTTTCTCAGTGATCTTGTGTTTTTCCGAGATTAAAAGTTTCCTATATGTTATTCCAGGGAATGAGATATGCCAAGTTTCATCCTATAAGTATCATAGGATACTTTTAGGGTAAACCTTAAATCCCTCAGGACACAACAAATTTTTTTTTATACTACTAGGTGGCAAACAAGCTTACGGCCCACCTGATGGTAAGCGGTTACCGTAGCCTATAGACGCTCATAACACCACCGGCAAAGAAAATACAATATTGTATTTTCCCTGTCAGGGGTATCGTATCACTCACGCGTTGCCAACCTTGAGACATTATGTTGTTAAGTCTCCTGTGCCTGTAATTTCACCGGCTCCCATACCCTCCTAACCGAAACACAGTAATACAAGTGCACTACTATTTCACGGCGGAATTAGATATGGTGGTAGTACTTCCCCGGGCGAACTCTGCACTAAGAGTTCTACTACCTTCTAAAATGCAGAATAAATTATTTGAGCTTAAAATCAAATCTCTTATTAAATAAGAATGTTGAATATGTCGTATTCACGTAATGATTATACAAAACAGAAGTAGGTACCAGTTATTGATTAGGTAGTGGAAATCAGTTATTGATTTTTACAGTACAAGCTCGGCTTAATTTGGGATCAGATGGCCGTGTGTGAGGAATGTTCTAGGATATTATTATTATTTGTAAATTTATCTTTGGATTGTCACGTCCCGAGGACCGGTTGGAAGACGTGTGTGGGGATACAGATCCAACACGTAGAGGCCCCTTTATGTATTGAGACATGTACACATAGCGGATACTATATCTGCGGCACTATTGAAGAGATACGGGTAAAGACACTAGCACCCGATAAGTGCAAGAACCATTGCAGAAAATATGGGAACTATACTGGGACTATGGGAGGAACTTGCTGGACTTATTGCTGGCTATTGCCACATCAAATGTCTCAATCTTGATAGACCTGGCAGACGGTGACACGCCCACTGAAGACCCCAAAAGGTCATTGAAATCAAGATGATAGAGGGAGCAACATTGGTGTCAGCAGCTAGAGGTGTCGACAGGTGTGCACCGGTTTCACGATCGCGAGTATGCTCGTGAGCGCGGGTTACCCCGTTATTACGCAGATAGAGCACATTTTCGAGCATACATCTCTCGCATTGATACATAATGATTTTGAATACTACTGGCCATAAAATATTAATTAGGTTTTGTAAGTCTATTATATGATTTTTATTTGATTTATCTATTACTAATATTATAAAACTGAAGAGTTTAGTGAAAGTAAAAATATTTTAGTGTTGGATGCCCATTGCATTTATTGAGGAAGGCTATGGGCAACTTTTTATCCCGGGAAAACATAAGATCCCTCGGGAACGCGGGTGAAACCGCGGGCCGGAAGCTAGTGTAAGATATGCTGAGTCATAACGCTCTGCAACCTCAACTAAGTATGGAAACATTCAATCATTATTCAACAATAACGTTTTTAAATGTAGATTTATTTCAGTGTTAGCCCCATAGTTTATATCAGGTTTTGACAACCCTGAAAATGTAAAGCAAAAATGTTTCTATTACAATTTGTAGAGCGAATTCAAAGTAGGATTTTCGTATTATCTAAATAGCTTACGAGATAAACTTCACTTATGCGTTGAAACATGTTGGCCGCGTCGCGACCTGCGCATGTCAAATAATATAACCGAGACGTCTTTGTAAAGTCGTTTAGATAAAACAGGCAATCATTTCAAATTTCTGTTCACACGAACATTATTGAGAACTCAAAGACTTCGTTACACCCTCCGTGACTGACTGACTGATCAATCAACGCACAGCTCAAACCACTCGACGGGTCGGGCTAAAATTTGGCATACAGATAACTATTATGACTACGAAAGGATTTTCGGAAATTACATCCCTAAGGGGGTAAAATAGGGGTTCGCGGGTGAAACCGCGGGCGGTAAGCTAGTTATTTATTATTAATAATTTAATAAATTGGTATCGTGTACTTTGTCGGTTACTCTATTTTCATTTTTTTTAAATAATTGGGTGTAATTTGACTTTACATAAAAATTCCCAACGTCGAAAAATGTTTGAAAGCAAATTCTAAACAAAACACGATCGTTTTCTAATTTTCTTCTGTGTTATCAACAGACATAAAAGAATATTTGTGAGCCTCCGTGAATTAACCGCATAAGTAAATTCTCTTTTAAAATGATCCTTAAAAAATACAGATCTACAGAAAAAAGTACGTCCTACATCGTAGTCAAAGGTAATCAATTAAGCCGACACGACAACGCTGCGGCCAATTAAAAAAGCGAATACAGTTTAATGCTTTGTAAAAACATCAAAGTTGAAACAGAATTTGTCATGCGATCACGTTTTTTTCACTAATTGGATTTATCTTCAGTGCTTTAATATAAAAGTAAGGTCGTATTTTCGGATGCCTTTATTTCTAAGTCCATAAAAAATCCCATAGGGTTGCTAACATTCAATCAATCATGTTAATAATTAATGGGTAGGTACTGAAGGTTTTAATTAATTAGGAGAGGGCTCCTATTTACTTATGAATAATTTATTTGTATTTATTAGAATTTCCATTAACTGATAAAATATCATGTAAACAAAACTCCCTTGTGTCATCCCAGACTCGCTTATAAGGATGAAATTCTATAAAGTAATGTTTGATGGCGAACTAAAGGAGATGTCTCATTTTAAAATTATACTATTTTGCTATCGAACCCACGACCTTCATCTTGGCGTTAGACTACTAATTAATTTCTACTCAAATAAAAAACATGCTTATAATAAAAAGTACATCTGTAGAACAGCGTGTCTGCACATATTTTTGATGCAGGAACAGTAACAGAATGCAAAGAATTTTGTCTCTATGTCTGTCTGTTTGAACACGCTAATCTTTGAAACCACTGAACGGATTTCACATGGAGTTTCTATAGGTTAATGTGGCTTTGCATGGCGCTTCAAATATGTTTTATTTATCGGGTGGGTGAAAGGATGAAAAGATATAGATATTTCATAAAGCCTGTACGAGCAAAGCCGCGAAAAACTAGTCTTTTATAAAATGTTAACATTTTGTTTGTAAATTCAATCAACATAATCGATTCTGTTTGCATGGTTCACGTTGGGTATCATGAAACATAATTATCGCAATTCAATTAAAACATTTACTCGGTTGCAATAATGCCATCGTTTCACACAAAAGGGTTCGCGAGGTATCCAATAGTCAGACGAGCTTTCAATTCTCGATATTGTAATCAATCATCGCGTTAAAATCTAAAAGTAATTAAACAGAACTCACTCGGCCCTTTGAATGTGCCCGAGTACGGTCTCAGAACCAGATCCAACTGTTTTAGATAAGTAACAAATAATTTAAAAACAAATTCGCAAGAAATTGGAATGAATATTGGAAAACGATCACGGGGGATAAATTAAAAGCGTAAAATACTGCGACTCATTTTATATGACTTATTTTCGTTTTCAAAATTATTTTGCAAAAGTTAGGTAACGATAAAGGGTTTCATACAGTTGACAACGTAAACGTAACGTGTACAAAAGAGTTAAATATAACTCCCTTACCATTACCCGCGTGTTTTTGTATTGCGAGTACCTACAGACCTACTCTATAATTTATTACAAGCTGTTTAATTATGTATATAACGGCGCGTGATTAATGTACTCGATTTATTGTGATATTTAAATGACTTTTTAGTCGATGCGAATAATTATTTAATTTCGGAATTTATGATTTATCAGAGCGGGTAACACCGAATGGGGTTGTGAGTGTCATAGCGGTGACGACGATCACTTTTAAGATGGTCGCCACGCGGTGCACACGCACAAATCCATTAGCTCTTAATCCAAGTTTACTTTTGTAATCCTTTGTTATTTTAATAGTGTTTTGATTTAGTAATTTGTAATATAGTCATTGCCATATCTTGCGATTGTTATTTCTGCAATTCCTGCACATACACGCCCATAAAATACCAAGAGATAACGGACCAGCTGCGACACGTGGTGTCGCAACCTCTCGGCGATCCGTTATATAAAAATGGTTCGCAAAGAATAATCTACTGGTATATAGAACCATGAAATTGTAGTACATTTTTAACGGGCTGTGTCAAAATCAAAGTCAAAGCCATTTATTCAGTTTAGGCCCCAGAAGGGCACTTATGAACGTCGAAACTACTGAAGTTACCACCAGTTCGGATGTCGCCTTCACCTGAGAAGAACCGGCAAGAAACTCAGCAAGGTTACGTCTTTTATACAGGTACTACTAAAAATGGTTTTTTATGGGATCGCGGGTGAAACCGAGGACAGAAAGCTTGTCATTGATATAGCAAATAACAGAGAGTACAAATTTATTTCTATATAAAAAATAAATTCGCCGTCAAAAGCAATGTAGCTTTTATGACACCATTCCTTTGCTAATAACTAAACCTAATATTAAAAATAAATCGTACGAAATTAACATTGAAATATCCCAAAATTATAATATTCAAGAAACTCAATTGAATCCCGGCCGGGCCTAAATCAACAGTCGAACATCTTTCAACAAACTTTGCAACAAAAATGGCGGAGGAACTTTTCACTCAGAGAGTAACAAGAACAACATAACTTGTTACAAAAATCCCCGTGCATTAGCAACATCGGCGCGGGGCGTGTGGTAAGAACTAATAATATATAATCGGTTTCCGTGTGAAGTAATCCGACAGAGTTGCACAAGTTATAACAGAGTGATTTGACGCGAACTTGCCCTGCCCCTGCTCGAGTGATGTTACACTTGAGAGTTGGGAGTTGGCTAATAAAACTGTTTATATCTTACAAACTTCCTAATAATAATCCTAATCCTCTCCTTTTTTTTACCCAAGAAAATCCTCATACCCCGCGGCTCTGGGGGGAAACGACGGGGTTATACCGTAACTATAATTTTTCTTTATTTATCCTAATCATCCTAACTAATATTATAAATGCGAAAGTGAGTTTGTTTGTTACCTTTCACGCCTAAACCGATGAACCGATCGCGATAAAATTTGGTATGGTATGAAGAAGGACATAGGCCACTTTTTTCCTCGGGAACGCGGGTGAAACCGCGGGGACAGCTAGTATTATTACAAATGTTTGCGGCAAATAAAGATTAGCGTGAATGAATGTTATTATATATCGAAGGAACGCGGAAGCTAGTAGTAGATTTATTTATATTGGACCTGGCTTTAATCCGAAGCACGTATGGAAAAAGATCTATCAAGTAAAACATTTATAATAATAAAATAGGCATGTATAGAAAAATCTTGGATGTGTGGAAATTCTTCACATTATTAACATACCTCAAAGTGTTAGTTATTCAACAGTTAAATAACAGTATTAGTTATAACAGATAACTGTTGAATAATATAACATAGCAAACCAACCCTCTTCCCTCTGCGTATAGGGACGGAATTATGGATACCTGTGGTTATTACACGGGACTGCTTTATGCGAAGTCATTCGCTCCTCTTGAATATTAAATACAGCTTACAATGAGCGGAGCGGATCAGCGCAATCACGGTGCGCATCTACTGTGAATAAAGGTTACCATTACAAATATAAGGAGATACCCTATGAATTATATCAAGGTAACAGTGTGAAATCTCTTTTATTTTTATATAACATGGTCGGCAAACAAGCATACGGCCCGTCTGATGGTAAGCGGTTACCATAGCCTATGAACGCTTGCAACACCAGGGGTATCACTCGCGCGTTGCCGACCCTTCCCCCCGCCCCGATGAGCTCTGGCGACCTTACTCACGCGCAGGAACACAACTATAAGTTATTTGGCTGCGGTATTCTGTAAGGTGGAGGTATTTCCCCAGTCGAGCTGCTCTTTGAACGACATATCGCTATGCTCTACCACAAAAACTCTCTACGCTCTACTGTAAAACATCTATGGTAAAAGTATGGAAAGCTTAGGTTAGCTTTGTCTCAGGATAAAGTTACACCCGACCATTTTGACTAATCTAATAATATATAAAATTCTCGTGTCACAGTGTTTGTCTGCAAACTCCTCCGAAACGGCTTGACCGATTCTTATGAAATTTTATATGTATTTAATACATAAAATTCTCGTGTCACAGTGTTTCTCGTGTCTGTACATATTTTTACCAAAAATGTAGTGGAATATGTAAGATTTAGTAGAATCATTTAGTAGTATTTAGTATAGCAAATACATCTTACGGACATTTTAATTCGAATACATCTGAAAGGATAAAAACCACATTTGACAGCCAATTCAACACGTGCGATTAGATCACACAAAATGGTTTTAATTAAACTGTGCGGCCATTTTGCGGCCCTTCAATTTATCTGCACCGTTTAACACGTAAAAAGATCTACATACAAAAACGTTACGATACTTAGTAACCTTTAACTGACAAGGTGACCAAAATAAGAGTGACACTTTTTGTAAAATGGCTTTTGATATGAAAAATGTAATATGTATATTGTAAAATGATTTTTGTAAAATGGCTATTTTTATAAAGCCTAGAAGGCAACTGGCTCTCACGCGCAACACACTGCCGGAACACGCCAGTAGGTGCTTGGCGACAGATTTTCAAGTTGAAAGCCAGGGTGGTAGCCAGTCAGGCGAGTACTACAAAGTGCCCTACCACCGTGCAAATATGAAATAAAATATTTTATTCATTCAAACAGGCCTTCACAGGCGAATTATCAGACTCTAACGCACTGTTCGGAAGGTTGCTTTTACTGAGAAGAGCCGTTAATAAACTCGGCAATTCTCTTTGCAAAACATACTTAGATTTATTACATAAGGTGTGCAAGAGCGAGGGCTACAAACAAGCATTAAACTCAGTTCATACACCTTCATTGCAGCAATTTAACATAACAGCAGGAGCAAAGGATGACACTGAGCACTTTTGCATTCATGAACTAACTAATTATTGTCGACACCCGGCGCCGCCCGGGACACGGCACATCTCCCTACTCATTCATCATTCACCCAACAATAGCCCAAAGCTAAAGTTTCCACTAACAACTTGAAATAGTTTCGGTACGGACCCGTTGTGCATCCCGTGTTGTTTACACTTACTTACCAACCTACATCCTGTATATAAGGTTATTTAAGTTTGTACTCTGCACAACTGTCTGTTAACTCATCAATGATTAATGAAACTTCGCTAAGACTGCTAGTTTAGTTGCAATAAGAATATTTTAATGTTTTTACTCACTCTGGGTCAAATACAATAATGCATGCTTTGTAAATTATTATAACAATAAAAAATCTTAGAATATATATCGGAATTTGGGGATCGCTAGTATTTTTAAAAAGCGCAGAACCGTTGACCTCACTCGGGTCTCCGGTTCTGTCAGTAACATTATCCATATTGAAGTAGATGGAAGCAAAGCCAACTACAATTAAAGACTGCAAGAGTTAATTATTTTAAATTGTTTTAACCAGATAATGAGTAGAATTTATGATAATAAATTTAATCAACACAATTGCAATAGGAAAATGAACAGAGTTTTAGCTTACGACCATTGTAGTTCGAAGACAGGATCTGAAGTGTCAGACTCCAGCCGCCACCCGCTCCAAGCGCGTGCAACCCCAGCATTCTCGCGCCAACCGACATACGACTTTCTATTCGTTAGCTCGCAGACCAATGGCATTGCACGCGCCTGATTTTTACAATAAATTGAACTACCATTAAAAGATTAAATAAATTATCAAATTCCTAAATACTATTAGATAATTACATAAATCAGCAATAGGATTAAAACCAGTATTCATAACATAAATTAGAGCCAAAAGCTTAAATATATTTTACCGTACTTACATTGATATCATCGTTTAAAACACATCACTTGATAGTCAAAACAATGCATGATTAATTTACAGTTTAACTAAAAACAATTTCCTAGCATTAATTGATTCGTTAGTCGAAGATTTTAGGTATTGATTTGATATTGAATAATTCTGATTATAAAATAAGTAAATAACATTTTAGTTTGAAGACCAACAAGTCCTCGCGGCGACATATATAAAGTGATGGTCCGCGATGAACTCCGAAACTACTTAATTCCGATTTTAACGTATTTTTTTTTCAAAATTAGTCATTTTTTACAACTTAAAAGATTTAAATAGTTTTATCCCGATTTTTTCCTTTTTTTATACCGGGAATGTGGGTGAAACCACGGGGACAGCTATAGTATACAGGATGATTTTTTAGTCACTGGCAATACTTGCAGGGGTGGAAGTACTCATCAATATGAACAACTTTTATTATGGGACCAACTCTGATATCGCGTAAAATAAATCGGTTGGTTCATACATTTTAGTCGAGTAGGTATTGAATTTTTGTATGTAACAACTTATATTTTTTTCGTGATTTCACAGTTAGTCCCATAATGTTCATTGCTGAGTCCTTCCACCCCTGCCAGTGACTAAAAAGTCACCAAGTATAAAGGTAAACTTGCTTAGTTTCTTGCCGGTTCTTCTCAGTTGAAGACGACATCCGAACCGGTGGTAACTTCAGTAAATTCGACATTCATAAGTGCCCTCCTAGAGTCTAAGCTGAATGGTTTTGACTTTGGCTTTAACATTACATTAAGTTAGCGATAAATATAGGTCCTATTTCCTATGTATTAGTATAGGAGCCAGTTGGCGTAAAGGTTATTTATCCTAACTGTTACACCACAGGTCATGGTTGCAATTCCTAGGACGAACATTTGTATACATGAACATGTCCGTTTGTCCCGAGTTTGGGTGTAAATATCTACAAGTATAGTATATTTACAGGTATATGTAGTATATCAGTTATCTGGTCTCCACACACAAAGCTCCGCATAGTATGTTTTTAAATGACTGAGTGTGAAGAATGAATAAGAGAGGTAGAGCATAGCGATATGTCGCTCAAAGAGCAGCTCGACTGGGGAAGTACCTTACAGAATACCGCAGCTAAATAACTTATAGTTGTGTTCCTGCGCGTGAGTAAGGTCGCCAGAGCTCATCGGGGAGGGGGGAAGGGTCGGCAACGCGTGAGTGATACCCCTGGTGTTGCAAGCGTTCATAGGCTACAGTAACCGCTTACCACCAGACAATGTTGTATAAAAAAATAAAACTAGTAAGACACCACAAAATTATTACAATTTATGTACCTGAATGGAGTACGGATTATATAAATGTCAATATCTACATTAAATAAACGCATTGAAATTATAATATATTATTACATCTTATTTTTGTAATTTAATTCTGGATATTTATTTGTTTAAAGTATTGTGTTATTTTATTGAAAGCAAAAATACTGGCGCTGACTATTCCATTATTTTTCAGTGCAATTAATTTTCAGATCAAATAATAAAACGTGTACAACCGTGTCACATTACGCAATTCACAGCTTTAATGCAAAGAGCCAAGAGAATGTTAATACATTATTATGACAGGGTACAAAGTGATCATCTACCTTTGGGGCTTTGGGGGCTCTTCATGACTTTGTGTGTTACTTACCATGGTGGGTTGTGGTCAAGAACAAGCCCATCCATAGTTAAAAAAAAGTAAATGAATTTCAGACATTTTTTTTTTGCAGTGTTGAAATATTTAGGTATTTTCTTTGTCACTCACAAATGAATTAAACTTTATCAAAAAAAACTAATTGAAATTAAATTAAAAACGTAACTAATAACGTTTCAAAAGCATCGGATTTGTACAGTCAGCAACATAAGTATCTGTTCAGATCTACTAACCATAATATGCAAAGATAAAGTAAACGGGTGTTTTGTAAATGTGTATACAAAAACCTACATAGTACCTATATATTATACATCATGGATGGTTATAGAGTATTGGATCAGTTCAGCTAATTATGTTGCTGACTGTACATACAAGTAGGTAAAAACGCTATAAGTAATGCAAACAATTTCCATTTTAAAATAAACCAAATAATCTTTGCAATTAATTTATGCGAAGACATTTACTGCGATTACTTTTGAATTAATGTGTTTGTCGATTCATAATGTTCAAATTGAAATAATATTTATTTAGTTTGTAGCGATCAGCGCTATATATATTTTAGCTCTATAGTGCTATTCATTCGGGCCTAAATAAAGGTTGAATATAAGTACCTTAGTATTAGCAGGTAATGTACATAATTATACATGTTACAGTCAAAACTCATAACCGGTCAAAAACACTTTTGACTGAAACTATCTCAGTCAAAATTCTTATAGGTTACAGGTTTCTTTTTTAACCGACTTTAAAAAAAAGGAGGAGGTTCTCAATTCGGTTGTATTTTTTTTTTTTCGATAGATGTTCTCTCATTAATCGGTCATTTATGAACCGATTTGAAAAATTATTTTTTCGTTTGAAAGGGTATACCTCCAGATTGGTCCCATTTTTATCAAAATTCAGTTCTGACGATGGAATCCTGAGGAATTGAGGGAACTCCTCAAATATTATAGGCATATACAGTGATTTTGGTATTTTCGGTAACAAATCAAGCATTTGCATTCAGTAAGTATCATTTGGTGATGTGATACTAATGAAGAAGACCATAGACGACCACCGGAACTTCTCAATGATTAGGATCATATCCTATTTCTGGGGATAACTTATTTCTTTACGAACCGATTTTAATAAATTCGTTTGCATTGGATTTAGTATAGCGTCAAAATTGTTCCATTTGAATTTCATTGGTTTTGGACAGTGGGCTCCGAAGATATACCAGATAGGAATTGTGTAGTGATTGAGGTATAGTTAGGTTTATGACACTTCCATTACGAGGAGGTACCTAACTATGATCAAGGACGTGTTGGACTGGACTGGACTTGGACTAGGAATGCATACAACGGAACTCCTTAATGACAAACAGCTCAAACGTATAAATTCAGTACCAATGGATATTATCTCATGGCATAATGTTGAACATTATAAAGACTATCATTTCTGGCAATGCTCTTTGACGAAAGAGTCTGTGTGGCCTACTCAATAATTTATATGATTCTAAATTAGATAGTGCTATTCCTTCAAAGGTTTTTATACTTTTTTTATACCTTCAGGGTTTTTTTATTTCCAAGATCTATAACAGCTTCATCAAGTGTAGTGCCTTGTAACTTGTGCACCGTGACGGCCCAACTCTTACGGACTTTCATTCATATTTTTTCAATATTTCTGTTTCTATACGGTTCTGTTATTATTCCGTTTCATCTAGCCGTCGTTTCCGCATTCGAAAAGCTGCCTTACTAGGTCTACCCATATTCGTAACTTAAAAGTGTTAAATAAAAAATATATATAATTAAAAAAAACCGACTTCAAAAACTGAAAAGCATACAATAAATATTTTCTTTCTACATCATTTTGAAGTCGGTGCCAAGTAAAACATTAAAATTACTAAGGATAACACAAAACAACAACAAGAAAAAATTACTACGAAAATATATTAAAACCAATCATTCACACTAACTCGAAATATTATTAAAAATAAATTAACCTAAAGACAACAATATTATGACAACTTAACTAAATTTAGTACCTATGTGTTTATAGATACTACTTACCTTTAAAGAAAACTCGCTGAAACAAAACAAATCAAGAAAGTAACCTGAAGACCAAGTAATTTTTATGTTTTACTTGGCACCGATTTCAAAATGATGTAGAAAGAAAATATTTATTTTATGCTTTTCAGTTTTTGAAGTCGGTTTTTTTTATTTATTATGTAGCAGGAAAGAGTTTTGACTGAGACAGTTTCAGTCAAAAGTGGTTTTGACCGATTAAGACTTTTGACTGTAACATATAGATTTAATACGAGTATATGTATCTCGTATATCTGTATTTGCTCTGCTTGGTGGTAGTGACGTCAAATTCCGTGACGAAAGTCGTGGCATTGAATAAAATTGTAAAACGAGCTTGAGCTTTCAGTGAAGGAAAACATTGCTAGGAAACCATACTTTTTAGTACCCACCTGGCTGGCTACCACCCTCAAGTTGAAAATCTGTTGTCGATACACCCACCGGTGTATTCCAGTAGCTGCACTTGATAGTCAGTTGCCTTCTAGCTAGACTGTAAATACGGCAACACTTTGTCAATATTCCTCGTATTGCTAATGGTCCATAGAAGATGGTGACCACTTACCATCAGGTATGCTTCCTAGTCGAGTTCAAGAATTAAAGCTATAATATCCAATTCAGAATGCTGTATAGGGTTTTTATAGAAGATACTTTTCTGTTATAGAGCCATAATAATGGTAAATGATGCTTTGAAAATTTTTCATGACTATCAGATAAGATACCACACGAAGCCAACGACGTAAGTTTACAATTATGTACTATTAAATGACTAGTTTACACAGTTCAAACCCGGTTCTACCTCACTGCACAACTACCAGTCCACAAGCTAGGTCTATGCACTAAAACGATTTCAAAAAGGCGTGTTTTTAGTTCAAAAAAACGTATTCTAAAATGCTTTTAGCCAAATCCGGTGGTGTGTCGGCTTTGGGCGTCATTCGGGACACAGTAATGCGATGCAGGTCCCTGTCCGGCGGTGGACGTCGATACGCGTCGGTTTGTCGTCCATGGACGGACAAACCAACAAACGTGACACTGCCTCTAATCGCACTGAGGCTGCTATTGCTGTATTGTTCGATAATTTGAATTTCTAAACTTTTACACTATTAAAATATTAAGTGTAGATTCGAGAAGTACTTACATTATTATGTGCCTGTCTGTTCAATATCATATTATAATATTTATTTCGTTTACGTTGCGTAATAAAAACACATTGACTTCAAATTTATTTTTTTAATTCTTACTAATACCAATAGCTGCGATAACTTTGTAGTACAATCATGGAGGTTATATTTATAAATAAACTACTTGCACAGTAAACGATGAACTATTTTCATTGCTTTCCAGTGAAAATATGTAGCAAGCTAGTTTCCAAATATTTTTTAATAAAAACATTTATCGCAGGCAAATAGTTGGTAAACAGAAAGCAAATATTTGCGTAGGTAGTGAGTCAATTGAGAACGGTTAATAGGTGAAGCCATATGGATAAATTTCTTCTATTTGTTGTGAGGAGTGCTTCGGGAAACAAATAATCCAAGAGCTTTGATTTCGTAGACAGAATGAGGTTTTTTAACCGACTTCAAAAAAGAAGGAGGTTCTCAATTCGACTGTATGTTTTTTTTTATGTTTGTTACGCGAATACTCCGCCAATTATGAATTGATTTTGATGATTCTTTTTTCCTTTGGTAGGTCATACTTGAGAGGTGGTCCCATATAAATTTTATCATGATCTGATCGTGGACTTTGAAGATATGACGGAATTCCTCAACGAAAAGGAGCAGGAATATCACGATTGAAATATTTTATTCAATATAATCGACAATTATTATTGATAGGCATATTCTCGATCAGAGACAAATCTTAATAGGTATTCAATACACATAAGAAGTAGGTACACACAATAAAACGGCTATTGGAACTCGTTTTGAAATCAGGGAAAGGGAAGCACGTGCTCCAGAAACTCAAATTCTTTCGCTGAAAAACCCATTTTGACGTTGGTTTTTTGTTAATTGTAATTTATATTCTTTGCTCACTTTTCTTTCTATTAGTTCGACGATGTGTGTCCATTGTTAAAACTAGAATAATTACTTATTTAAAATGTACCTATTATTTAACAATTTTGCAGTTTTAAAGGAAAAATATAATTTCCTCCATTCAATAAGCTACGTAATACGCTTTAAACAGCACCAGGGCATGCTTTGACCTTCAAGCAATTCAAGCAGTCAGTTTACGAAATAGAAAAAAAAAACTCACATATTACTATGAAATGAAATGAAATATTTATTTACCTAAAATATGGTAGGTACATGTGTTAAAAATTGCAGATAAAGCGCAACATATTTCGCCAGACATTCAGCATGCAAAATTAAATTACATAAGCATTTAAATTTTATATGTCAAATATTCCACAATTGTATAAAAACATCTTTCATATAACCATGATGTCAATTTTGTTTTAAAATGATTAAGTGGCATTTCTCTAATATGAATCGGAATTTTATTATAGGTCTTAATAATCATATTTGTACAGTTATTGCTATAAAAAGCACTAGCACACTTAGGTAATAATAATTTCATTGGATCTCTCGACATGAATTTTTTGTTTTAATATATTCAAAATGGGATCAACTTGAAATATAATATAAGACCTAACTTGGTTTGGTCTAAATCCAATTTAAAAGCTAATCTAGGAGATATTTTATATTCTGCTCAATAGATCGTAATAAACAAAGATGATAGAATAGTCCCCCAAGTACGTTTGTGACAATGAATGAACGACATACCACGCCGCGTCCCGGTCCACGCATCGATGCGACATTCTGTGATCAATTCCCCTCGGATATGGAGGATTCATCACCCAGTGACAGCTTAGTGTGCGCCTGTACGCCACTGTTGGCCACTAAAGCGTTTTCTGTACATTCTACTACATATGTGACGACTACTGATCTAGAACGGACTTTGAAAGGATTTACGAAATTGATGTTTTTGTTTACAATGAAAATGTTTTTGTTGACGATTTAGCTTTTTTAAATCGCCTTATTCAAAGGCTTTGTAGAATCATATCAAAAGCTAAAAGTAATTTTCAATGACTAAAATATTTTTACCCAAAGCCATCTTACTCCAAACTAAACAAGTAACGACTATGTGCTGAATATATTTAAAGTAAATGTAATAACCGAAATACACAGATTGACAAAGAAATGGTCAACAAAACGAAAAAAAAGTATCTTTAGGAAACCACATTCCTCATTTCAAGCTGTAAATAAGTATCCAATTTTACATAAAAAATATTCAGAGAAATCGTTTTGTAATAAAAATGTGTGAGACCAACCCCCACAAACTACACGGGGACCGAATGTACTATAGCGTGAAATACGTACAACTGCGAGCCAGGTACCGTCGAGAAGAAATCTCAAATCCGGTTACGCGGCCTTTCACCGGAACCTCGTCTATAAAACGCAAAAAGTTTTATTCGAATCGTGCCCCCATTCAAAAGTTATTCTTGGGGGTACAAACGATTTTTCCGCTGAGACGGTTAATAAAAACCTTAGATTGTGATCAAGTTTGTCTCTCGTCTCTTGCCTGACATTCTTCCTGCTTCTTGACGGATGCGTGATATTACGGCCCGACGTCATCCGCAACGGCCTCATTATTCATCCCGCGATTTAATAAAGCTATTAATAAATAATAAGCTCTCTATCTCTCTCAACAGAGATTCATAAAGCTCGGTGTTCATTTTCTGCACAGCTTTTGTGAATCTTGCTATTATCTGTACATTCTCAATAAAAAGTAATCTTGTCGTAGTTAAATTAAATTTATTAGTGATTTAAAATATTATTTTTTAGCGTTTATGTTTTCAATAAAACAAAATGCAAACGTTTTTATATAGGTTTGTTTGTCATCATTCATATCGTGCTCGCTAAAGGGACTTCATTGAATTTTGGGATGTAAATCATTCACATAGCCTTTATTCCGGATAAATCATTTACTCAGACGCAATAACGAAATATGTAAACTAGTTTAATATAACAAAAATCATTCCAATTTCTAAGCAAACCCATAACGGGCACAACAGCGGTAACAGCATGAATTCAGGCCTCAAAGTAATTAAAACAGACATAGCATTAATGCGTCCACGTAACCCTGAGTCTGTACAGTAAGTAACGTGAGTCAAATTTACAAGTGTAATCCCGGCTCATAACTCGTTAGCGACTCACATAAATTGTTAAACTGCTTAGACTCGCAAAGTAGGCTGTAAAACCTGGCGAGCCTCGTTATTATACCACAGCCTTATGGAATGAAACTGAGACGTCAAATATATAGCCTCTCTTTGTTCCAAGAATATGTATGTAAGTATATGGGACAAAAAGAACTTACTACTTCCTCGTTACAATTCAATTTCGCGAAGGATGTTATGAAAGGTACCCGCTTGCGGTTTTGGTAGCTATTTACGAGCTTGTTAGATCTTTGTACGTTTGTTTTTCAAATGAATTATTTAATTAACTGTATAATTTAAAAAATATAATTAGGGAAGTATACTTTATAAAATGTCTATAACTTTTTCCCCGTTAGCCAATTTCGACGAAACAAAGCCTATTTATTCGAAGCGCCAAGTTAAGCATAATTAAATTGTGCAAAACCCACGAAAATCCGTTCGATGGTGTCAGAGATTAGCCTGTTCAAACAGATAGACATACAGACAAAAAATCAAAAATGGTTTCTTTGCAATTTGACTCTTCCTACATCAAACACATTCAATTTCAAGTAAAAAAATAATTATGTAGATACACGCGGGTTCTCTATGATAACTTTCGAACAGTAGGTATAAAATTTAATTCCAAAAATCATTGAATGATGATTACTTTTTTGCAACATCCGATTTCATTAAATAAAGCGTATATTCTGCTCCTTTATTAATTAATCTCAGTCTACCTGTGAAATCTACATGAAAATCCGTTCAGTAGTTCTGGAAATGTGTGTTAACAAATAATCAGACAGACAGATATGATTACTTTTCTTCAATGTACAGAAACACCGGATTCTACTGTTTTATTACCTATATGTATAGATAGCTTTCCGCCCCGCGGTTTCACCCGCGATCCCCTACAAAACTTTCTTAGTGCACCCCTACGTTATAAGAAGCCCCAATCCGTATACCTACACAAAGTGTATCTCCAAACAATTTTTTTACATATATACCTACCCTGAAAAAAATATATTTTCCCATATACACTCTTTTTCACCCCTCTTCGGGTGAAAAGAGAGAGATTATAATAATAATAACCCTAATAATCTGCTCTGAGGAATATTTACGCAAGATTCGTATTCCAACTAAGTACTTTCCACAATAAAGACACAAAATATATTTCCCCCGATTAATTCTACAAAATATTTTCCTTGGTTCTAGCCAGGAGCCCAAATATCCCGACAACATTTACCTCCTTACTCCATTCCAAAAATTGTCGTTCCACAAAACTTTTGCACCCATTAGGGTAAGAATTTCGAAAAACACCGACATTACGTGTTTCATTGTGTTGACAAATTAAATATCAATATCAAGTTTCAAATAAATCTGACCGGAAAAATATTGATTGACGGATATTGCTGAAGACTGACAGGCTGGCAGACGCTCTACCAGAAGATAAGTGGCCACATCGCCTATGGACATTAGTAAAACCAGGGGAACGCAAATGTATTTCCGACCTTTATAAAGCTTAGAAGGCAACTGCTGTAACCCACCGGTAGGTGCTTAGTGACAAATTTAAAAAGTCTGGCCAACTTCAAATAGTTTCCAACTTATAGTTCCAACTACGTGTAAACTCCTGCAACTTATAACAAATAGTTCACAGGAACAACTACAAATTATCTCTGACTTATGTAATGAACTTTAATAATCCGAAGAAGAATAAGTTAAGAAAATATACGTTTCCCTTTATTTGCCAAGATATGGTTGGCTTTTAAGTTTACATAATGTCTTAAGAAATTATACAGAGCATACGTTTTGTTAGCATTTGTAATTTTAACGAGAAGCGAAGATTTTTAACTAATGAACATATTAATAAAATACGTAGGTACTCTTATAAAAAAGTACAGTTCCGCAGAATTAAACCGTTTAAATTTTATTTAACCTAATACTAGACAACCCACTACGACCTACCATAGTGACTTGACAAGCAGCATATTATGGTCCACGTTGTTGTTGCCATGAATTGCCAATATATGCATGTAAATTTCTACATACACTGCCATCCTGATCCTAAACTTACTCGCCATATTACCAAAACTAGATAACTAAATAATAATAATAAAATTAATTTTCACATCTCGGGCAACGTATTACTCTCGCAATTCAACGAGAGAACGTCGCCAGTTTTAGTCATTATAATAGTTAGTTTATTTAAATTCAATTAATTTTATTGCATTATATTAAGATTTGACTTCAGTTTTGTGCTTTAAAAAAGCGAATTAGAGGACAATCAAGGTCCTTACTTTTCTTGGTATGTAAGAGTTCTTTCAGTAAAGTTTAATTGGAATAACGACTGTCAAAGTCAAGAAAAAGCGGCTATTTACTCGCAGGATGTCTTGTAAAAGAAATTCAAAGGAATGTTTGTGAAATATGTTTTTTTTTTATTTAAACATAGTATTGCCACAGAGCAGTTATAGTTATGACTCCATATGACATATTTTAAACTGTCAATCATAACAATCATATATGTATCTGTAGATTTAAGATTGGATTACCAATAAAGAAAATAAATTGTTTTTTTGCAATATAACATAGCATCAATAAATGTTATGACGGGCCGGTTGGCGTGGTTGGTGAGATACCCTATCTATCACGCCGCAGGTCGTGGGTTAGATTCCCTCTCAGAACAAACATTTGTGTGCATGAACATGTTTGTTTGCCCTGAGTCTGGGTGTAATTATCTATAGGTATATGTATGTATTTACAAAATAAAAGTGTATATATAGATATACTACATCAGTTATATGGCCATAGTACAAGCTCTGCTTAGTTTGGGGTCAGATGGCCGTGTGTGAGGAATAATGTCCCAGAATATTTATATATTTATACGAATAGTTCTAACTTAGGTATGAAAGGTAATTGACTCAGACGATGATAGCTCAGTGGCAGTGACGTCGGATGCCAAGGCGAAGGTCGTGGGATCAAATCCTACCTATCCTATGGTGGTAGGATACTTTGTACCCGTCTGTCTTACCACCAACTCAAGTTGGAAATCTGTCGCCAAGCAGACAGGTCTACTGGAGTGTTCCACCAGTAGCACTTGAGAGCCAAATGCCTTCTAAGCATTGTAAAGTCGACTTCGCATTGACAATCTCCCTGGTATTGCCAATATCCATAGGCAACGGTAGCCACTTATCATCAGGTGGACCGCCCTATAACAACGTTACGTACCTATAAGAAACAGTAATCGTTGCGTTTTAATATCAAATACCTTAAATTTTGATAACATATTCAAATTACATTTTTAAACCTACAATTACTTTTTCAACGAGCTAATTTCATAGATTCCAATCCTAAACTTGAGATTAATCGTAAACACGGTGTGATAACAAAAGCATAGCAAGTGATCACGCGACGCGCCGCCCGCGCCGCCCTCGCCGCCGCCCTTCGTAAGCGGTCGGCTATTGTCGGCATCGCCCCTTCCGGCGCGGCCATCAACGCCCGGCTATCTACCCGATCATCTACTAGAGTCGATGCCCGGTTGTGAAGCGTACATAATACAGCCTTCTATGTAATACCAAGATGCTAATGCTAAAATTGTTATTCTAATAATTCCGTTTTAACAAGAGGTTATATCACATGGACCAAAACGAGCGTGATGTGAAAATATGAACTCGGCCGGGGACCATAAATCAACTAACATTTCAAACTGCACCTTTCAAATATGAACGAACTAGCTTCCGCCCCGGTTTCATACACGTTCCCGAGGGATCTTATGTTTTCCCGAGATAAAAAATATCCTGTATGTTAATCCAAAATATATTCTATTTGTGTGCCAAATTTTATCCAAATCTTTTGCGTGAAAGAGTAACAAACATCCATCCATCCTCACAAACTTTCGTGTTTATAATATTAGTAGAATAAGATAATTTAGAATAAATTTGTTAGCTCTTTATTAAAATTCTTCGGATTCTAAGAAAAAATGTCTCGTGGTTTTGAGATCAATATCCTAGATATTTATCAACTAACTTTGGGATGGTAACGTCGTGGATAATAACGCAACCTACACGATTTTACTTACTAATAATAAAATGATAATGACAGATTTGAACGACAATGCTAATAGGTATTACACCCATTTTTGAAAAGTGTCTCAATTCGTTCCTAAGGTGCTAATGTGCTAATAAGCCACCAAAAAAAACACAAAAAAGTCATTCAATCGATAAGTGCTATAAAAATGCATTTAAATTTTACATTTTCAATTTTCGCGCGTAGTTTGATGAAAACGCTGGACGCCATGTTACTCTACGGTCATGACGTTATTTGGTCTTTTGTAAGTAAATAAATGGGCTGATATTGGTCTCAATTGAACTTAAAAAAAAATATAAATTAAAAATGAGCTATTATCCTTTTTATTAGTGTGCTGTTCCTGAATGCATGAATACTAGTGTAAAGAAAAAAAAATCAGTTGACACTTTTTAGTTTACATACAGAACCGTATGACGTCATTATAATGGCTACTGTTTCGCTTGTTTAGAAACAGATAAAAAAAACTGAAGACTTTGAAATGAATTTTAAAATTAATTAATTTATTTTATGAACTAAAACTAACATTTTCCGACCGCTTATTGCCTAAGCTAGTATCTAAATTGTAAATTTATAGATTTTTTCTCATATAGAGTAAAATACCCTATGGGCAATGATCATGCGCGTTCTTATCACAAGACGCCCAGAAGACAACATTCCTATGGTGATGGAGTGTGCAGACTGAACCATAAGTTATGCTGTGGTCGCAAAGGCTCTGATAAGCGAGAGCACGCCCCCCGCTGATTCGTTGATAACTTGAAGTGTTTATTGTTGCAAAATTTACGAGTTCTTTAAAATGGAAAACAGCTAAACTGTTGTTTCTTTAGAAACGAACCGAAATAGCTGCGGGGCGTGACTCGTCGTAAATAAACTTAATTTTTGAACTTAATAGTTAAATTACTGAGTAGAAAATTCTAGGTCGCTGAAATGTTCATCGCGTAAAGAAGAAATTATTCAACAAGTTTAATGGAATATCGTTGCGAGCGTAGGTATAGCTCTATAATAATTTAAAGTTCTGACATAAAATAGGCATCTTATATTTAAATTATATCTCAATATCAATAGAATATAGTATTCTATTTACATAATTTGTACATTAAGATTTTACTTAAACATTCACAATCAGAAATAAAATATAGTTTCTCTGTTTTAAATTAAAAATTACCGCCCCGCGGTTTTACCCGCGAACCCCTATTTTACCCCCTTAGGGATGGAATATCAAAAAATCCTTTCTTAGCGGATGCCTACATCATAAAACCTTTCTGTATGCCAAGTTTTAACCCGATCCGTCCAGTGGTTTGAGCTATGCGTTGATAGATCAGTCAGTCAGTCACCTTTTCCTTTTATATACATATACAGAAGATTACCTAATTTTTATTTACATTTGATTTCATTACAGAAATGCTATCGTCAGATGCCGCGGCGAAATCATGGGTTCGATTCCCACAGTGAGCTGAACATTCTGTAAAGGAATACATCGTGAGGAAATCATAGCACGGTGGTAGGGTACTTTGTAGTACATGGAAAAAAGCCAACATTGTCAGATTATCCACAAGACGTCGAGAGGACTTCCATCCATACGTTGTTGACATCCCGCTTATACGGACACAACGCTTTGCTTCATCGTTCCTTATGCGAACAGCGAAGGAGTAGAACTCACTTCCGAGGTCTGTGTTTCCTGACACCTACAACCTAGATGTCTTCAAGGCCAGAGTGAATAAGCTTTTTCTGGGCAAGCATGCTACATCCTAGGCCCCGTCTTGACTCCTCCTGGGGTCAGTCGATCGCCAAACGTAAGCCCATTTAACATTTAAAAAATATATATATATATATCCAAAACAATAGTAGATTGTATCATAAGGGAGCAAAGTAATGTCCGTCGCCCGAGGCAAAAATATATTTTGCGCCCGAGTGATACACTCTACTTTTCATCACCCTCTATGAGAAAATAAAAGGCACCTCATATTATATTGTAATATTATTATTTAAAACATAGAGTAACAACTAAATTGAAATTAAATCTAATAATAAAACAACTAAAAACTTATATTTACATTTGAGACATTTTCGCAATTATGAAAATTTATTGTTACAGTTCACTATGGTAGGTGATGATGTGGCCGAAGGTGGTAAGCACACAAAGCCTAGATGGATCTGGCTCTCAAGTGCAGCTGCCGTAAAACACCAATAGGTGTTTGGCGACAGATTTTCAACTTGAGGGTGGTAGCCAGCCAGGCGGGTACTACAAAGTACCCTACCACCGTGCTATGGTTTCCTCACGATGTTTTCCTTCACCGAAAGCTCAAGCTCATTGAAGGATTCGAACCCACGACCTTCGCCGCGGCGTCCGACGTCACTACCACTGAGCTTCTCAGTTGAAGGCGACTCCGAATCGGTGGTAACTTCAGTAGTTTCGACGTTCATAAGTGCCCTCCTATTTTACACATCATTACCATAGTGAGATTGTGGTTAAACACAAGCCTATACAAAGTAAAAAAAAAAAACATAAGTACGTAGGTATTTTTTGTATGAGCTGAGTAATACATTTTACTTGGTAAATTTTAGAGTCTACAAGATACTTTTCTTTCGTATTTGCTTCTACTAGCTTCCAACCCGCAGTTTAACTGAGGGTTCTTATAATTGTTTTCTAGTATAAAAGTAGCTTTAGAATGTTTGATTTGAAGATAAAATCTATATGTGCTATGTCTCAAGTACATCCGTTCAAACATTAACGATCGAGTTAAAAACATACAAACAAACTTTCACATAACACATTACGATAAGTAAGACTTTTTTTACTTTGTATAGGCTTGTGTTTAACTTCCATCTCATATTGGTATGTGATGATGTGACCGAAGGTGGTAAGCATACAAGCTGGTTGTTTCTAGGGTTTTGTGTAGGGTTTGTAACCTAGAAACAACTGGCTCTCAAGTGCAGCTGCTGGAACACACCACCACTGGTATACATAGGTGTTTGGCGCTATGGTATTCGACGTCACAACTGAGTGTCTAGCTAGTGCGAGCAAACGTTACTGTAGGGGCGTAAACCTTACATTTGGTTTGATATTGATTCAGTGTGTGCTGATGGCGCCACACTGGTGGTGATGATGCTACATGATGATGATGGGAGGCGGCTCCCGGGAGTGATGAATAAAACCACCTCGTGCGAGTGCTGTAGCGACACTGATTTATTGTTAGTTTGATATATTGTTTCACCATTACAAAATTGCAAGCTTAGCGAAACGTTTGCGGCTTACATAAATTATCTATATAAAAAATTAATACACAAGTACGGTTGCCCGTACAGTTAGTATCACGCAGTTCTCTACAAGGAATAATAAGGATTGACACAGCGCTCCTCGCGGTATACTCGTGGAACTAATTTCTCCCATACAACATTTTAGCAAACGTGATAGAAAGCGTTTATTTACGTCACAAACGTCACACTAGGCACACTGAGCTATCATCGCCTTGAACATACTATAGTAATAATATCTTATTGGAATCAATTGCTCCAACATAAGCCTATTCGGTAATGAACATAATAATGTTAGATGTAACTCAAAGCAAATGACTGTTCAATCCGATTACAGAAATTTACCAGAGCATCATAATGATTTAATGTTTGTAAATTACATATCAAGTTACCACAACAACTCAGTGCTATAAGGGAACGACCTATACGTGTTAATTCTAAGCTTCCAATTCAAGGGGACGAGATTTTATGAACATTAAATAAAGTCGCTTTGCGTAGTTATTAGGTTGTCGGAAAAGGTTTTTCTTTACTTAGAATAAGCAGACATTATTTATCTAGTATATGTCTAGAATGTCTAGTTGGACTGGACAGTCACGCTACTACAGATCTAAAACAAACAGGCCATTTTTTTTATGTTGATATGACAGGTACGTGAATTAAGAGGCAACAGTTAGATATTATTTTTTCAACGTGTCAACCTTTTGAATTGTCTATCTAGACAGGAATAATCATAGCAAGCAGACGTGTTCATGCATACAAATGTTTGTCCTGAGTGGGTAAAATAAATATAAATTAATTCCATCATAATCATACTGTAGTAGATATGACCTAAGGTAGCAATCGATAGAAAGAAACGATAATACAGTGTAAATGTGGAAAGCGCAAGAATCAGGCTTATTTTGATTATTATTTTCGTTCATTTATTGAATGTTAGCACAAGTTTAGGCCAAGCGTAGCGTGTCTATACAACTGTGAACTGATTTAAATTGAAAAACTATTAAAGACATCCGCGGCCAAGTCGAATAATTAAAAACACTGGACAATATCGTCGGAAGGAAGTACGAAAAACAGATAAGTTTTTAATTTTGCATTAAATAAGTAAATGAGATTTTTCCTTATTATGGGATGTTCACGTTAAAATTGGTTAATTCACTATAAATATATTTTACAAATATGAATAGTAAAGTCATCACTTACGGACTAACTCATCAACGCCCAGAACCTTGGACCTAGAAAGCTGAAATTTGGACAGAGAGCCCCTTTATGATGTAGACAAGGAATGAGGCTGGATTTGTCGAAATTCAACCCCTAAGGGGATAAAATAGAGGATCGTGGGTGAAACCGCAGGGCGGAAAGCTTGTATAGGTACATAAAAGAAGAAACTGTCTGACCTATCAAATGTCAGTCAGCCAGACAGGTCAAACAGCAGATATAACTGCATACTGGTTCCTTGTATAACGTAAGCATCCACTAAGGAGGGGTTGCTAATAAATAATCATTTTGTTAAAAAGTAGGTATGTTGGTAATTTGGACTTGTCTATGAGGTGGTAGAGTTAAACCAGACGTCATTGATCTATTTATATTCTACTGTAAACATCATTCGCCATGTAGTAGCGCGCAACACGAAATCGCTGTGCAACTGTCAAATTGTTGTCACCGGAGACTATTGACGCTTGCAAAACCAAGGGTATCACTCGCGCGCTGTCGAACCTGCAAAAATCTATTCACACCCTTCTTGAAGAATCCCATGCTATACTCCCTTAGGAAAACCATGGCCGTTTAAGCAACCTCAGCGTCCGCGGTAGGAAGCTCCATTGAAACCGCACCGTGCGAGGCCAATTTGGTTCCAATGTGTGAGGATGAGCTCCCCGTCGATGGCGAGAGGTGCGATGGTAGAAAGTACTGGCATAAAAACAACATCTTCTAATCTAATTCTAATCTTTCTTCATCATCATCCTGCGTATCTCAAGTACCGTGTATTCTATAAGTCATAAAACGTTACAAATTCTCGCCTATTAGCCTAATGGTATATTACGTCATAAAAAAAAACCCAAATTATGCGAACCATAACAGCGCAAGTAATAATTTTCATCAATCCTCGTATGTGAGAGACATAAAATAAGTCGTAAAACAGTATCGGGGGTTCCATCGCGTGCGCTTCGTCGCTCGATTGTCGAATCCAATCTTATGATAAGCAAATTGTTAGATTGAGATTGAGGGGGCAACTGGGACACTAGTAGCTACCTATACTATTCCCTCTACAACATTATATTATATGTATATTAATATTGCATTAAATAATCTACATCTAGAGTACTTTCAACTCTAAATATTAATTCAAATTGGAATATAATAATATTGTTTTATAACCCATTTTAAAAATATATGATGCGTATGCGATTTTGTATTTTTTAAGCTATTGTATAGCTTTTATCGCTGGCTTCGGGGTTTGAGACCGAATCAAGAAATTTTGATTAAAAAAAAACCGTAACGAAAAAACCTAACACCTCCCGCACACACATATACACACACATAAAAAAATATATATAATTGCATAACTTGATAAAAAAAATGCTATGCAATAGCTTTACCGCGGCAGTCCCCGAGTGCCACACGTATTTTTAGGGTTCCGTAGCCAAATGGCAAAAAACGGAACCCTTATAGATTCGTCATGTCTGTCTGTCTGTCTGTCTGTCCGTCTGTCTGTCCGTCCGTATGTCACAGCCACTTTTTTACCATGCAAACTTCCACCGAAAATTGGTTTGAACGAGATCTAATTAGTAGTTTTTTTTAATACGTCATAAATCGTAAACCGCAATTTACCTTACATTCAATCAACTCAAATATAAAAAAAATAATTGGCAAATAGCAAGGTCTTAGCACAAATAAAAGACAAATTCTAAAAAATGTAAAAAGTTGAAAATTAAAGGTGTCCCCATACATACATAGTAACGCCAATTAATAAAGACCTCTGAGTTGTATCGGCACTCATACAATTTAGAGGTCTAGCTTAATTGGCACCAACCTCAAATAAGGTAAATAAATAAAATTGTGCATTTCCCTTGATGGACGAACAATGGACGAAGTTTGTACGGAACCCTCGGTGCGCGAGTCCGACTCGCACTTGGCCGGTTTTTTATTTATCTTATAAATTCATTGTATATTTGTAACCCTGTCATCAATGTCATATTCATAGATATATATTATTATGTAGAATGGTAAGGCAACACCCACATACCTTCCATAAATATCAACAAAACAGTAATTTTAAACACGATGAGTGTCGAATGAACGAACCAAATTAACCCTACACCGAGAGTGCCCGCCCTTAAGCAACCCGCCCAACTAATTAACACAAGTAGAGTGAAATTAAAACAAAATTCTCCACTCAACTCGCCAACTCAGCTGGTCGACGTCTCTCCTTACCCACTGAATGAGCTTAACTGCTAAATGAACATTTCTTGTAAATTATTTAATGACCAATAATGTCCAGTATTACGATGTGCTTTAGAGATAACATAACTTTTCCTAAAAGCACTTTTTTATTACAAGCTGGCAGTCGGTCCTGATGGTAAGTGGCTACCATAGCTAATAGACATTAGCAATACCTAGAGAATTGCCAATGTCCCTGACCTTTACCGAGTCTATAAGGTAACTGGCTCTGAAGTAGAACTGCTGGAACACACTAGCTTAGCGACAGATTTTCAAGAGTGGTAGCCAGTCAGGCGAGTACTACAAAGTACCCTACCAACGTTCTATAGTTTGTCAAGATGTTTTCGTTTACAGTAAGCTCAAGCTCATTGTAGGATACCACTACCACTGAGATATCATGATCTTTTTATCTACTATAATTATGTATAGACATTGGAATCATGTGCTTTGCTTCCTTATGGCAAAATCCAACCCAGATTTTATTACAGTATGTTTTGAAGACATGTCCAGCTCATCTAGTACTTAGATGTTTGTGGGGCTAGCAAAAGCCATCAATGTCACTCTAAAAATCACTCTGTTCTGTGTTTTACGACACGCCAAAGATAATCTACTAAATTTGAGACAATACCAGGCTCACATAATATATACTAGACCACAGCGAATTCGAGTTAGAACAAGTAAAAAGTTAGCAAGCAAGTTGATTATTCAATATTCATCGTTCAACAATTACTAAAATGAAACATGCCACACAAATTTAGAAATTCTCTCGATCTTATTCTTGCATAAAAAATACCTAAACGAGGCGTACAATTGCCATTATTTGTATCTTTACACGAAAAAAGGTATAATAATACAATCCAACTGAAATATTTCAATTGTATAATAAAATGTGCATGGTAGAATATGCTTTGAACGGTTCACGTAGATATTAAAATCGTTTGATACATTCTAAGAGATGTCATTTCTTCAATTTGACCTTTATTAGGTCGTATTTGCTTACCCATTCATGGATGACCGAGAAAAGGATAACTTCGAGTGTTTTTCTGTCTTTTTCTTACATATACTTACAAACCACTCAATAATAGGTAAAATCTTATTTCCGTTTATCTAAGTGAAATTAAGTTTCTCAGCTATCACAAAATCTCGGAAACTGTTCAAGTCAAAGTGAAAGCCAAAACTATTTATTCGGCTCTAGGGGGGCTATAATATAAAGCCTATAAACATGAAGGATAGGTGTGTAGTACCATAGTTTTGTTTTAGTTGTGCTAAAATATAATTTTCATTACCACCAGTAAAACATGGTTAGTGATGATGAACCGAATATAGGTATGTATAGTTATAGCTATATCAGAGACATCTCGTGTGCTATTACGGCTGGTCACAGCCACAGCCCACAGGGCGCGGTTCAGCTAAACGCGTTGTGAACAATCCTCCGCTCGACCGCGAAATATTGCGATAACGCCGTTTAGTAACTGCACGAGCTACTGAAACACGGGTCCCGTACGTACGTAAGGGGCCATCCATTAATCACGTGATGCTCGAAAGGGGGGGAGGGGGTTCAGCAAATATCACGAAATATCACAAGGGGGGTGTAGTAAGATATCACGTGTATTTATTTTTTCGTCAAACGCGCGATTTCTAAACCGGAAAGGTGAAAAATGAAAATATTTTTTATTCAAATAGGCTTTCACAAGCACTTATGAATAGTCTGACTCTAACGCTCGGTTCGGAAGGTTGCTTTTACTGAGAAGAGCTGGCAAGAAACTCAGCAATTACTCTTTTCAAAACCCACTCAGATTTATTACATTAAATTATTTATCTAGTCTCACTGACAATATATGTGTGTTATATCAAAAAAAAAAAGAAAAGAAACAAAATGATGAGTGACTTAGTTAATAAATAGATAGCAAATTTAAGCAGACCAGCCCCCACAATCAGCACCTGTTCACAAGTATGACGCATGTGGCAGCCATCGGCCTCCTCGCACATATTGTAGGGAAGTGAGCGACCCGCCACACGACGCCGCCGCAAGCAAAGGCCTCAAAGTGAGCATGACTACCTTAAGCTTGCTATAAAGAAAGTCAGTTAGTCTTAAACCTCACCACGTATCACCAAGGGGGAGGGTTAAAAAATGCTAAAAAAAACATCACGTGATTAATGGACGGCCCCTAATATACTTTATAATCCTACCAATTATAAATGTTAAAATTTGTATGTTTGGATGTTTGTTACCACTCAACTCCGTAACTTCTTTATGGATTTAAATGAAATTAGGCACACAGATAGAATATATTCTATTTTAACATATACTTTTATCCTAGGAAAACATAAGATTCCCCGGGAACGAGGGTGAAACCTCGGGGCGGAAGCTAGTCGAAATATAAAAACAAAAGTTAATGAAAGAAGGGGGTGATGATACAGCTATCATCGCTGAACAGCTTCAGTGGTATTGATTACTTATAGTACTGCAATGAAGTTGATCTATCGATGAAGGAAAGCATCGTGAAGAAGCCATAGCACGGTGGTAGGATTATTAGGTCCCGACTGGTTGGCTACCACCCTCATGTTAAAATCTGTTTCAAAGACTTGCCGGTCTATTCCTGCAACTGTATTAGATAGCTTGTTCACTTCTAAGCTTTGTGTGCTTATCATGTTCGGTCACATCATCACCTACCACGCTGAGTTATGCTCAGACACGAATCTTTAGTAAAACTATAAAAAATACGTTTAGCACCCCCGTTACACAGTACCCTAAAATTCTCCATAGCTAAGCGGGACCCTCGGAGTGTTAAATCAGCAGCGACGCCCGTAGAAAGGTTCAGATAAACGAAAACAATTCCTCTGCTAAATTTATTATAGCCTCTAATTAGATTAAACGTTGCCCGACTTGCCCGCACCCAGATGCAGCCCCATTCTTAAGCCGAGTTCAGATATATAACAGAAAGGGGACGAGCAAGAATAGAAACATCTTTGTGTTAACCTTAGGATAGTGTCACAGAAATAATCACAACCCTTTGTATACAAATTACATTAAGTTATGGGCGAGACAAGTACAGCAACTTTCATCACAATAATGATGCACGAACGATGAAACAAAATGTTGATTATTTTAATAGGTACATTACTCATTGTTGGTAAATTAAATAATACAAGACTGACTTTTTATTATAAAACTGAGATAATTCATAATTTGGTACGGAAAAGAGGCTCTAAAAAAATCCGTACGAGGCCGCGATTGTCCCGTGGCGCATGGCTCAGAGTCGAATGCATAAGTAGGATTCAGGACCGTAATCAGGAAAGGGTTACTTCAGCATTATAGACGAGATTAAAGCATTTTATTTTACCCGACTACGTGAAACAATTACCGCCGCCATGAGGCATTTATTTTTAATCCATTTTGATTATCAAAGACATTCGTAAGGGAACAAATAAAAACGTCTATGGTAAAGGAAGAATTTTGGCCGGGTTGAGGTTTGCCAACAGGTGACGAGCATAAATTAGAAAAGAGTATATTTCTTAAGATTTATTAATAACCGAACGACACAAAACTCTCGAATTTTATTTTATTGCTGACCAGACAGACGAAGTCTATGTAAACCAAGCATGAAATTAGATGAAATATTAAAAGAATGTCAGTAAATAAATAAATATTAGAAGATATTTTTCACACAAGACCACACAATCCCGAACTAAACAGATTTTGTATTATGGAAACCAGATAACAGATATATACTGAACTTCTTGTAAATATACAGGGTGTTACAAAAATACCCGTACCTGATAGTACCCCAGTCCATTCACAATATTTAAGAACCGTAACGCTGTATAGAATACCCCAAAAAAATAAAAATATATTATTATTTTCACTGATGTGCAAACCCTATTTCAGTAAAATTAAAGAGTAAACTACGCAGACTGTACCTACATTTCTACCTAATTTGCGGAACGACCAAAATAATAATCGTAAATTGACAACATATACCGGGTGACTTTATTTACCGTGAGGAGAAAAATAGGACATAACCGGTAAACGGAGTAGAAGCCCTTGGCATAGTTACTTTTTTTTTTTTTGTAACATCGCATTAAATCATTCGACCAATACATACGACTAATAGTCAATATCCCACAACAAAACAATTAAATTAAGAATTCGAAAAAAAATATTGAAATTTGAATTGTTATTTACCCTACACTATGCGTGAATAAATTTATTAATGAAATCTTTAGCTACAAACTAACTCGGCTATTTGACCTCGACCAAGACGATTGTAGGTACACTATTCTATCGCACCTTCAGGCGCACTCGACCCGCCGCGCCGGCCCCTTTGTTTATCTTAAGCAGACTCGTAGGCGCAGGTAGATAATTACGTAATTAGTCATCCTGTGACGCTGTTATCGGTTGCGGGTATGTCACTCGCCCGCGCCCGTGTCTTTACTTTAAAAAATATTCCAATTTAGAGTATTGTACAATGGTGTGGTTTTACTCCGTGACTAGTGAAAGCATAAATGGTGCAAGACTAATGGAACCAAAACATCTGCAATCTTTGTCTAAGTGTGGGTTCCCAGCTCCTCGAGTTCCCAACACAGATTTAATTTTAAGGATATACTACCTACCAAAGGTTGCTCGACCAAGGACAATTCAGGATTTCCTCATATGCCAGAGGCAGAGGTCGTCTACCCTTATCCCAATCATGTATCAAATCACTGGACTATTTTGAAAGGCAGTTTATTAAAATCGTGCTAGTTTGTGTTTAGTGAAAAACGGCAGACAATTTGAACAATTACTGCGACATCGCTAGAAGGTACATTTTTTTATTTTGTAAATAGGATTATCATTGTAATTTTTAATTAGATTATTTCGATTTTTTAAATAACCCTGAGACAACTACTATTTAAATCATCATCATCATCATCATCTCAGCCGCAAGACGTCCACTGCTGTTTAAATGCATAAGGAAAAATCTTCTTCTTGTTCGTGAAGTTTGAAATGTTATGTAAATTACTTTTTCTAAAGCAGACCTAAGCCTATTATTAAAGTACGAAAAAAGAATCGACATGCGTTTAGCACGTAGGTACTTAGGTACTTAGACCATCGATGAGACGTGTTGCCGTACTTGCCGTGTGGCTTGGTTTTCATTCAAACGCAATCTACACTACACCTACAGCTGCGTAGGCACTATCTGATCTTACTATTACCACAGTCTATGTAACTCTTTCTTACAGTCGGCCAAGGGACACGTCTAGACAGAGCAATCGTGGGTGGCTTGCGGGGTGAGAGAGGGGCGGTAGCGAGCCCAAGCTGCCATACACTCGCTTGGGACACAATGGAGCAATTACGAATGCCTATACAAAGCGGCATTTCGCGTGACTTCAAACGCGATAGACCACTGTATGTAATTACGCTGCGCTATTACCATTTACCACGCTATTATTACACACCGCGCCGTAGGATGCCTTATTTTTGTGTATTTTTTTGGATATTTGAATTCGTTTAAACTTGACCGTATTGAGAAATACTCTTGTATGTAACTTGTACTCCATATACATAAGACACCATAATATTTTCCTGACGGTAAAAAAAGTAATCCGGTATTTTTTTTCCAACTTGACATTTTTTGAAGCCAGTACTTGAGTATAATGACATCCTTGTATTGAGGTAGCAAACATTTATGAATGAAAAATAGAAAAACTATTAAAGTAGACAATTAATAGGTAAAATAGGTACGTAGGCATTTCTATTAAATATTCTGGTTCCCTGACATGACAGCTTACTAGGGTTGACAAAATTTTTGGCTTTGATAATTAATTATATTTTTTACGGGGTATTTTGTAACACGTTGTATATGTCATCGGAGAATAACAAAAATGTGATAAACGTGTCGTGGTAAATTTTTAAACTAACGGATAAAGGTTAGGTTAGATATGTTTATAAATTTCCTAGAAAATTCATAAACTCGCGGAGGAACACGTGACTTATTCAACCAATCAGGGCGCACATGGCGTTTGGTTATTGCTTACTTCTTATTTTACGCGTGAGTTCGGTAAGTTCATCAATTTGCGTAAAATAATACAATTTATCTCTCGTTTACAATCCTACGAAGGTTTATAAATTTCCTAGAAAATTTATAAATTTGCGGTTATTGTTATTTTCCGGTAACATATACATAGATACTTACACCCAGACTCAGGATAAACAGACATATTTATGCACACAAATGTTTACCCTATTTGGAATGGAACCCACGACCTGGAAGATCTTATTTCAACAAAATGTAATCAATGCATAAACGACAAATTAAAAACGTGTGGATTACAATAGCATTGTTTAAATGTGTCCCACGAGTGACATGGTGGGGTTGGACAGACAAATTTATTATTTATTTATTTGCCCACATCAGTTTAATCCATCTCTGGCCACCCCTGGCGGGATTGCACTCGTGAGTTTAGTTAGTTATGAATTTTGAACGAAGATTAATGATATTAACTGGGTTGCAAGCTCACCTGAGTGACACAAGTGCGGCCTTCACTACACCTAACTTGTGTCATTTATTAGCAACGGTGTTCTAGCCTAGTAAGTAACAAACATGAAGCATCTACAGCCTTGTCTTGTTCATATTATGACAATCAAATGCTGTAGTTAAAAATAATATATCCAAAGACATTCTTCACACACGCCCATATAATTCCAAAAAGCAGACCTTGTACAATGAACCAAACAACTGAAATACTCAAACAGACATGATCATACATTTGTTTCTCCTGGATGGGAATCGAACCCACGACCAGCCGTCAGGATATCTAACCAACTGTTAAGACAACAAGCTTTTAAAAACACTGTTCGCTCTTACCAACTATAATAAGCACTTTAAAGTAACTTCTATACAAACTCATTGAGTATTAGGTACTTATGCAAACTTACACTGATTTTACATTGGCTTTGCTGGCCGGGAAGATTAGTCGCACATTATGAGGTGTACACAATTAGTGCATGGTTGAGTCCCACCATAAGTAATAGTTAACCTCTTTTCTGTAAGTAATACTGTCACGACGAATATCCATTGTCTGCCAAAAGTATATTTGTGAACAGAGAAGTGAAATTGGAGATTTAGTATTGGAGATTGAAAATATAAAATGTTGTAAAACTTGTACAAAACACAAATTGTATACTTATATACATACCTACTAGCTGTCCCCCGCGGTTTCACTCGCGTAGCGGTTTAAAAAATAGATAAGAACCTATTCTCAGACCTACCCGATATGTACACAAAATTTCATAAAAATCCGTCGAGCCGTTTCGGAGGAGTGTGGTAACTAACATTGTGACACGAGGATTTTATGTATAAGATGTATTTTATTCGTATGTTGTTTGTTGATACAAACATATTGATAAAATCACCATTACAACTCTTTCTAATAAACTAACGTAAACTATTTATAGTAATTTAACACTATTATATTATAACTTCCTAAACTGCCTACCTTAAAATTAAATTAAAATTGACATTTACTCAAAGTGATTAATTTTCTATACCTTATAATGTGTTTGTATTTACCATGATTATAGTTCTCCAAAAAAAAACAAGAGTGACGGCATATTAGAAAACCAAGTTCTGTATTGAAATTTTTTAAAAATTAAAAATAAAAATACCATGACTTAATGTATGATGTGAATGGAAGTAGTTACAGCGTTACAATTATATCAATATTATTATAAAATGCTTCACCTACACCACTTTAGCAGCGTGACAGTCGCGCGACCGACATTTTGTTCGTAAAATGTAAAGGAATGTGCTACAACCGCGCTGCAGCTGCCGCACTACTTGCGACCTAATGTGAATGCGCTCTAACTCGAGAACGACTGCATGGATTTTGGAGCGTTTTCCAAAGTTACCTACCTATATACGATAGCTTGAATTCGTGAATACATTTTGTGATCATAAACAATTTATAATGGAATTTATTTCCCAACACGACCACAGTAGTTTTGAAATTGAAACGTATATAATCTATGTAGGTTAAATCGGAAAACATCACGTTTCAACGAGATTTGAATCGCATTATAATATCGCGAATCCAATAAACGAAATTGTCGCGGAGCGCGGCCCGCGAACAAATCACTGTGAAATATTGTTATCGAAATTAATAAAATTGCGACCTGTTCTATCAGATACGATACGAGCCGATACGAGACGGGCGCGGCGGGGCCCATCTCGTTCCCGTTCACTTTTAAAATTCTACAATTTATTTGCACAATGTATTTTGTTAAATTGATGACTTTAATACGTGATTCACCGCACGTTGGTATATTTGTTTGTTTGTACCCAAGTACTGCCTACTTGTTTGTATATGTTTCTGTTACTGGTAATGTTAAGAAACGATCTTGAATGGTATAGGTACTTACGTATCTATAAAACATAGTAATAGCTTTCTTCTTTACGCTTATTGCTAAATTCATAAAGATAGTTTCTTCGTAGAACACGATATATCAGTAAAATTCACACAAAATATTTTCACGAAATAGTATGCAAGATTCTTAATAGATATAAAATAATTACAAAACAAAAAATATAATTATGTATCGCATCAAGTCAAATATGCAATATGTCTTGGGAGGGAGAATAAACTAATTATGATAAAATAAATACTTAATTAAGTTCAGTAACAGATAATCTAGATCACAGTTTTCTACTCGGGTTTTAAACTGTGATAAAATATTATCTATAATAATAATTATATTTTATTTTAATTTTTTGCATCTCTAGCGAAGAATGTTTATTTAAAACTAGCGTACATCCCTACTCACTATTACAATTCGTAAGTGTGTTTGTTTGTTTGTTTGTCATTCTTCCACACAGCAAAGGAGCAACGGATCGACGTGACTTTTTGCATAGAGAAAATTTTTCTCCATTATTTTTATTCCGGGAACACGGGTAAAACCGCGGGGCGAAAGCATGTATTATAGTCAACTATGAATAGAATGTCAAATATTTTCAAATAAATAAAAACGTTCTCAATATGCCATCACTAAGGACGTTTCATTTGACACGAACGAAATAACGAGAATTGAATATAATAAGAGATCATATCGGTGTTTGGAAAATGTGTAATACACGAAATTTCTATGCAAGCGTTGAAAGGCACATTGCAGAGCACTGTAAACTATATACGTAGGTACCCAAGATGTACGAAGAGCGTATGGGGATGATGCGATATGAAACATGACTGACTGTACGGATGGAAAAGTAATTTGAATTTTACAATTAATTATGTATTATAACTTGACATTGGTAAAATAAATAAGCCGTGGGATTTTACTAATGACAATTTTTGAAGCCAATGGTAGTAAAAAAAAAAACGTGATTTACTTACCTACCCAACTAAATTAAAGAGTACTCTTTGATAATCGTCGGGCGATCACACGGCGTAGTCCCTGTACCATAAGTAGGCCATTATCTACAAAATATTCTGGGACATTCCTCACACACGACACGACCATCTCATCCCAAACTAATCAGAGCTTGTTTGTACTACGGAAACCAGATAACTTTTAAATACTTACTACATATATATCTACAACATTTTTTAAATTACACGTAATAAATAATTACACCCAAACTCAGACAAACAGACAATTTCATACACATGTCTGTCGTGGTTGTGAACCGAACGATCTGTGATGTGATAGGTAGGGATCTTACCAACAACACCAACCGGCTATTTTTTTTTCTCGTAGGTATATTTTGATTTTTACATCTTGGTATGGCCAAACGAGTAAATAACAAGACCGTGGTAGGTTAGGTATACTTGCGCCCAAAGTTCCGAACAGATCTAAAAATGGCTGCTTCAGATGAAGAACGTTCATAAGAATCACAAGAAAAACAAGTAATTCACCACTGTGCAGTTATCAAAAAATCGCTCACTCACCTTACATCGAACCGAGCGCGTCCATGGATCCTCTCGATAGTAACACGCACGATAAAGTGAAGTCAATCCTCAGCAATGGCAGCAAGCAAGGCAGAACGAGAAGAAGCCGGCCGGCAAACATCATAGAATAGAACTTGATAATTATTACACTTAGAAAATGCTTAGAGTTATGGGTGCACCCTTTTTACACGTCAACGCAAAGTTTATTGTAATTATGCTTATAGATTCACAAGTTTTATAAGATTCAGCATATTGTTATTTACTTCATCATTGCAAAACAATATGGAATATATGGAGTATTATAGAGGGAGACCGACGGCACGGCGGCGACCAGACCGGAAGGAAGAGGAAAGCAAAGGTCAAAGAGATTTATTCTTTTATTCTTCTTCTTCTTCTTAAGGTAGGCAAAAGGTTTTAGGCCATACAGCCTTATCATGTAAAGTATTCTGTGACAAATTAATAATAATATCTGATATACCAAAATATAAAGGCCAAAGCCAAGTCTAGTACTATACATTATAGACAAGTCAGTCAGGTTTTAGTAATGGTGTAAAGTAAATAGTGGCTGTTTTACTAAAACTTTTCGTGGACTATTTGAGACCACCTGGAGAGTCACGATTGTCACGATACACGCATTCATTTAATTTCACTTCACTCGTACACTTCTATTGATCTTCATTGGACAAAACGCCACCGAACTCATTCAATAAAACTCAAAATACACTGATTTCATGAAAATAAAATGAAAGTGTAGCGACATCTATCAAGCAAGACTGTTATCTGTCACTTCGCAATTTCCCGCCAAAAAGTCCAATGTACCAAAGAGAATTTAAAAAAAGAGGCTCTCAACCTGACCAATCACGCTGAAGATAAAAACAAAATCTCGTCAAATTGGGACCGTAACGCCATCTCTGAGTACAATGTATACAACTTTTGGAACAAAATAAACTGAATGAGCGCTGCCTATCTTACTGTTTTTTTTAAACTCAATTTAATTACTTTTGAAATAACATTAAATTGATAAAAGTTTTAATTGAATTACATAAAATTTAAATCATTTTCACGAAAGCCATGGCGATTTACTAATTCTGTTTTCTCTTTTATTTATGTATGTGTGTACATATTATAAATTTCGTAGTTATTTGGTTGACGTGTATTTTTATAAAAATCCAGCTGTCAGTCATAAATCGTTTCAAGCAAGCTTTTTTTCCCATTGTGTTCCTTACATGGGTACTTACTTATATAAATTGTCCCCATTTTTATTATTTTAAACATAAAAATCAAATACTCCGGTGGGGCTACCTATTGTAATTTGTAGAATTTACATCCGTGAAGCTTAGCATAATTACATTAGCTATCCTTCTCTTTCTATAATATGCATGGGAGAAAAATAGCAATAGAAAACTTGAAATAGACGCCACAATCGGCATTGACATAGGTACCTCTCCATATCTTTCATTCCTACCATATCCAACAAAATAACTATTTTACATTCAGGTGAGGGTTGAAAATGTTGAAATCAGATATTAAAATCAGGTCGAGCCCGCGCCGGGCGCCTGCATGCGCCTACAATCTCGTAAATAATAACGGCTTGTATATAAAAATCACTTTTACACCACTTTTGAATCTAAAATAAAATAAAAGTTTATTGTTTTTAACCGATGAAAAAACGGAGGAGGTTCTCAAGTCGTTTTATAAGAGCGAAATTCTAGGCTAAAAAAACATACCTACCTACTTTTAAATAATGAAAGTGAAAACTGCAAAGTATGTACCCTACCACCGTGTAATGGTTTCATCACAAGATCATTGAAGAATTCGAACCCACGACCAACGTCAATCCCAATGAGTTCAGGCGATGATAGCTCAGTGGTAGTGACGTCGGACGCCGCGGCGAAGGTCATGGGTTCGAATCCTACAATGAGCTTGAGCTTTCGGTGAAGGAAAACATCGTGAGGAAACCATAGCACGGTGGTAGGGTACTTTGTAGTACCCGCCTGGCTGGCTACCACCCTCAAGTTGAAAATCTGTCGCCAAACACCTATTGATGTGTTCCGGCATCTGCACTTGAGAGCCAGATCCTTCTAGGCTTTGTGTGCTTACCACCTTCGGCCACATCATCACCTACCATAGTGAGATTGTGGTCAAACACGAGCCTATACAAAGTAAAAAAAAAAAAAAAAAGTTATCATCGCTATTAATAAAAAACATAAGATACATTATAAGAGGACCTGAGATCTCTCGAGAACGCAGGTAAAACCGTGGGTGGAAAATATTAATATATTATGTAGATAGATATAAACTTGATATAAATAGGTCTAAGAATTACCTACACAACCTACAACCTAACTTAAAAATAATTACAGCCTATATCTGCCCACTGCTGAGCACAGGCCTCCTTTCACGAATAATGGTGAAAGGGGAATACTACACCACGCGTGCGCACTGCGGATTGGTGGAGGTAGGCTAGTGGTCAACCTACTGTTGGGAGTTGTCAAGCCACCTAGGAGGTTTCCAACTAGCTTAACGACTATCACAATCATGTGATAACCGGGACCAACGGCTTTACATACCTTCCGAAGCACGGAAACGCTCAAGATGAAATACCACTAGGCGGTCACCCATCCAGGTACCGGCCAGGGACGTTGCTTAACTTTGCCGATCGGTTAAGAACGGCTAATCAAGCTATGCCACAAGCGCTCCGTAAGAATTATATATCAGACTTATTATACCTTAAAATGGACTAGACACGGCTGGAAGGGATACCTATTACAAAAGCTGCAAAGTCCATCCAAGAGCCACCTCGATACCCCGAACCAATCTGTTGTTACAAGGAGAAACGGCGAGCAACTTTTCGTCGCCACTTTTAAAAGGGTCTCTTCAGTCGCGTGGGACCGCAAAAATTACCGCTGAATTGTGTATTTTTCCGACAAAAAAGCATTTTGGAGAGTTATCTTCCGGCCCACGACCTAATTCCCATGAATTTATAGTATGCGGGCGATTCGTAAAGTTATTATTGCGGACGGAGGGTTTAATTATACGACTGGACTGACCCACCACTTGGCACACTCATAAAATATCAGTTTTTGTTTACCGAAGCCAAATTTCACCTGTATTGTGTTTGGGATTCAAATGCTTATAACAAAAGTATGTATATCTGAAGACTTCTAAATGAGCAGGTATTATGATATGGTTGACGGCTCTGTTGATGTGGGGCTCAGACTTGTCTGGCACAGGGGTCAATTTCCACTCAGCTGGTTAATATTCAAGGAATGTTTGGTGGAGGTCTAACACTTTAGAAAAGAAATGAATGAGAGATTTTGTCTTCCCTCGGACTACGGCTGTAGGTACGTACCTATCTGCAACGCAGTTCTTTGAACACTCGAAGAGCATTGGTCAGTTATATGTATTTGTGTTAGTTAGATTATCACAACTTGAATTCCAGGACATGTTCATCACAACTTGAATTCCAGGATATGTTCCATACCAATGCGCTTTGATGATGGTGCAAATGAGTTCATAGTTAAGTTTACAAGTTAGTCGTTTGTTTCATGGGCGCGTTCAGTGACAAGTTTGCCGTAAGCGCCCAGAGATAGCTTTTAATGAGCAGAGTTGGTTTTATTATTATTGAACGGATCCCTCCGTGCGAGTGGCCGACTTGCACTTGGATGGATTTGAATAAAACTCAAAATGAAGAATTATATAAAGCTCCGAATGTGGCGATATGACACAGATGGGATATTCTAGGATTAGACTATAAAAATATGCATTAGGGGGTGGAAGTACTCATCAATATGAACAACTTTTACTATGGGACTAATATAAAAGGAAAAATATAACTTTTCATACAAAAGATCAACCTTCCTCAATCAAAATGTATGAAATTGTTTTTTCACGATTTCAGGGTTGGTCCCCTAGTAAAAGTTGTTCATATTGATGAGTACTTCCACCCCCTAAAGTACTGCCGGTGTTTTAAAAATAACCCTGTATATTACCTGTTAATTCACCATATCCAATCATTATCACGATCTCTACCTAAGGTAAAAAATCAATACTTACTTAGCCATACACCGACTTCTTTAATACTTATCTTACACACCACTTGATTAAATTTCCCTTTAAGCGAGATCATCTCGCGCCGTCGTCGTCTCGTAGCATAAACCAATCCCGCCGCTAGTGGACAACTTTTAAGGCATCACGGCTCACTGATTAGTTGCGTTAGCTGTTCAGCTAAAGAGTGAAATCTTTTTACACCGTAATATTCGTGGCAAAAGAAGGCAGGTACATTCTCGCACTAATGAATCCTTATTACTCTATAGATAGGGTATTTTTTTTTTATATTAATAGAATTTTGTGTTTTCCAATCATTAGAAGTGTCATTCAACCATTGATTTACAACGTGTGGAACAATATGTACCTAATGTTAATTAGCCGACAAAAAATGCGGTAGGAGCTTCTCAAGCTTGCACAAAATCTAAATATTATTTAAACTAACGTCTTGTAAAACAAAGAGTGAGTTGAAAACTTGTTGCCATTCCACCTACCAACCGGTGTGTGTCAGCAGATACAAATTCACCACGGTAGGGCTTTCTAATTAACTTGTAGAACACGATGAAATAAATAAATGATGTAACACGATTTTAACCAAATAGTCCTATAACCAGATTAGACGGATGTCCGAGTGAATATTTAATAAGAGAGCATTAGATGGCATTAGTAAGTGATTCTACATTAACGCTCCAAGCAATTAGTGCGACAGTGACAACAGTCGCCGTCTACTTATGCATTAAAAATTAAACTAGTTCCAGCTAATTAGTGGTAGGTATCTATTTGGGGCCAACTTGCAAAGTGTTTATGTTTTATTTTTATAAAATCGTACCATTTTGTGATGTA